>CM046032.1:49126447-49561447 GCA_025215565.1 Flaveria ramosissima
AAGTATTTAAATAAAATACTTAAATTTAAATATAATTTAATTATAAAACTAATAATTTTAAATTCAAATATCAATTTAGAGTATTATAAATAAGATAATACATATAATGTAATAAATTAAATAATGTATTAATAATGTGTATTAAATAATATATAATTAAAATAAGTTTATTATATGTGGGTAAAGTTGATACCATTGCATACAGCATTTGTCCATGCTTTAAAAATAGCACGCCGGCCCTGAGGAGGGGCGGGCTAGACAACCGCCCAGGGCCCACTCGCTTAGGGGCCCAAAAAATTTTAAAATTTTGTTTTATTTTTTATTATTATATCTGTTTTTTAAATAGTAATATCCCGTTTAACCCAACTAAAAAGTTTAACCTAAATATCTTTTAACCCAAATACAATTATTAAGGCCCATTTTTATTAAATAGACTTGTTATTTATAACTAATTTTCATCAACCAAACTAGAAGTCTCTTTCCAAAGAAACCAAAATCTCAATTCTTGGCTAACTAGGGATAAAGGACAAAAAATCCAATTTAGACACGCGCTAGCAACGAGGTTGAATAGAAAGATTTATCGGTTAGTTATTACGTTATGTCATTTTAATACTATGATCTTGTTACGTTTATTGCTAAAACATTTATTTCCGTTTAAAAAAACTAGTTTATATAATTTAATTCGTTAGGGCGTAGGGGCCTTTTTCTCAGCCCGTCCAGGGTACTAAAATCCTCAGGACCGGGCCTGAAAAACAGTATTAGATGTGTTAAATTTTGAGTAAAATAACGTTTGTATGTTTTACTAATCATTATATATAGTATAGAATAAATTAAACAACTTCAAAATTTGTAAAGATAAAACGGTTCCAATTTGGTTAATAGTAGTTTAGGCATTTTTACAAAATGAGGTATGGCATGCATGTTTAAAAAAGGGAAATAATCACATATGTTCCTTAGTTGAGACTAATTAATATGAGACGCATGCCCTCCCCATTCTTGTCAGGTCAAATGAACTTGAACTAACGGATTCATCTCAACCAAGTTGATTTTAACTAGCGATATAAATGAGCCGAGCAGTTTCAGGATGGACTTGGGCTCGGCTCAACTCATTTAAAAACCAAACCAAGCCGGCTCAGCTCGTTTATTTTAACGGGCTCAAACTCCGAGCTTGGGCTCGGCTCGTTTATAAACGATCAGAGTCGGCTGGCGTGTCAACTTTTTTATTTTTAAAAAAAATATTTTTATATCTATATATTCATATATATAAAACAAGTAATATTTATTATCTTTGTTATCTTGATTCATTGAAAACAATTATATAAGATTGTTATTACAAAAAGTTAAATCATGTTTTTATACTTTTATAATTATCTTATATATAATATCAAAACAATCATATATATGATATATTTTAAATAATATGTCATAATTTTTTATTCCTAAATTATATAAAGTATAATTTAAGTTTATATTTAAATGAGCTAACGAGCGAGCCATAAGCCGAGCTAACCTTGGCTCCGCGAGCTATTTTCGAGCAAGCCATGAGCCGTGAGTTTTTTGAACGGCCTTAATTTCAACTTTTATTAAGTTCGAGTTTTATATTTTATCACCTTTTAACAAGCTTTTTAATATAAAAATTGCTGAATGGGATTACATATTAACCTATAATTAGGTAGAGAATGGACGAGCTAAGAGAAACATGGTCTCTTATTGGCTTGGCGACCTAAAAACCAATTAAATATGCACACCTTTTCAAGTTAGTTAAAAAAAATATTATCATATATATAAAACCGTGGCATAAGTTTGGAGGTATTTTTTAATATTGACTAGTATTTGTTAGGCCTTCAAGCAAATTTATATAGAACATTTGTAGCCACTAATAAATCTTGTGGTTAAAAACAATGGAAATTAAATTAGGGCTCTCGTCATAGTGGTCGGTAAGTAAGTAGGATTCGATCTTGTTTTTGTTTCTTTATAACATGGTATTAAAGATTTTGATGTAGAGATAACTACTTTAACAGACAAGATTTGGTGCTTTGTCAAGTAGCATGATTAACCCTTGTTTAGTTTTATTGGTTTATCGTATAGTCGGAGACATCTTCAAATGATTGAGATTCTAAAGTACATTTTGTCACGAACTTATACTAAGAAAAAAGAACTTAAAAGAAGAATTGAACTAAACTATCCCATAGACACAAGTTGGAGAAAAAACTATGTACATGAATCACATAATATTTGCATGAAAACATGAGTCTTCATGTGAAGTCCAAAAGTATACATGGTTACTAGACATGCTAATCACACAAAAAAACAATATTTTATCTCTAAAGTCAATCATTTTTTTTTCTAAAACACAAAACAAACTTTCACGAAAAACTAAAACAAAGGTTTCAGAAAATAAAACATTATTTGGAAGCCCATCAAACATAAGTTCAAGATATTAAAATGTTCAAAATTTTAAAAACTTAAAATCAAAGCTTAATTATAAGACAAAAAAACGACTTTAAACTTATAATCATAAAACAAACATATTATAGAATTCGAATAGAAAAATATTCTGACCATTAGAAGAACAAAAAAACGTTTCCATAAAGTGGTATACTTGAGGTTTATAGATTTTCTTTTCGTTGAAAGTGGGTTGAGGGACCCTCCATTTATTAGGCTTGAAGCAACCAATGTTTAAATTCATCTCACCTTTCTTGCAATGCAAAGATTAATTATATTATATAGATTATATATTACATATTATATATCGTGTAATGAGAGAGATGTAGCATTGGAGATGCCTAACTCTTTTCTAGGAGGACGCAGCCCTCCTTTGTTAAGACTCATGGCCAAAAAGCTAGAGCATGATGACAAAAGAAACAATGATAATCGATCCTCAACCCGTAAATGTAGAAGGGAAGGGATGAAACTTGAAACAAACAAATTCATCAGTTTAGAAAGATAATCGATCCTCAACCCGTAAATGTAGAAGACATCAATAGGATTGGCTTGGGTCACACTGATATCCTGACTAAATTCAAAACGTATGACAATGTATGGTTTGTGTGTTTTTGGTGAGATATTACGTCTGGATCAGACTTCAGATGGTATTTTTTTTAAATAATAATCGGAATAGGGATTGGCCAATAGCAAACGACTAGTGCTTTTTTCCACCTTATCATAGGTTTCTGTCAATCAAGTTAAGAATTGGTAAAACATAACAATTTGGCTAATGCCAAAATCTTATTATCAAAACACTCTCTCAAAACTTGATTATATAAAGAACTATAACTTGGTTTATATAGCAAATCAATACATGTTAGACTACATCTCTAATTGTTAAACAATAAGATTAAACAGATAATAAATCCTAACAACCTAATCACATCTCTAAGTCACCAACAAACCGACTTGTGGACCAGTATCACATGCTCCAGGAAATTGCTAATAATCAAGACTCGCCACATAGGTGACATCCGTTAGTTATTCTATATATCGAATCACCTAAATTCAAATTAAAAAGAAGTTAGATTTTTGTCTAGAAATCATATCAATATTGCATACTCACCTAGATCAAAAAAAATCACGTTTAAACTTGGTGTTTGTAATTGATTATCCTGGGTGACATAATCTTCAGCTAGCTCTATGGCTCTATGCTAGACTATTTCAATTCTAATCACATATTTGATATATGTTAACTCTTTAATCATTTATTCAGAATAGTTTTATTTTAATTCACTCAAATAAAAACATGTAGGATTTCTCTTTTATGAAATATAAAAAAAATACTTTCATGATTAATTAAAAGTTATGAGGTATTAAAACTTTCAACCAAATACTTGTGATTGTCTTATTGGTTACTTTGACAAAAATGAGATTCCATAACTCAACAATTCACTGTACGGACGTTGGTCAACAAACCAACTTCCTTCTTAGAATGTAACTTTAGTAACTCCTCTATATAGCATGATGTACTCTCATCATTATATAAGGTTTCAACTTATTTGTTGTCGCCATCTTAGTAAATATATCGCAGTCAGTCTTCGTATAAATGATTCTTTTTCTCAATGATAAATCCATCACTTATCAATTTTCTGAGAAAGTGACCAATCATCTAATTTATAAGTTGCAATGTGTTGTGAAACACCGCATTACTACATTGTCACAATAGCTAACGTCTTTTAGTTTCACGACTAATCCTGATAAGAAGTTCATGAACCATATAAGCTCTTTGTTGACTTTTGCAATTGTCATATGTGGTTATCGGTTGAAAATGCAACACTCTTCTATATTATAGACATCCATATAACAGTTCTTCCCCTAAGGCGTTTAACATTTGGACTTCCACTCTTGTGGTAACGCTGATGTAATCAAACTCGATCATAACACAAACATTAAGTTCAAGAACAGATCAATAAAATTGTTTATCTTTAGTGAGAAACTAATAACAGAGATAAACAGTAGTTGTATAATAAACGATGGTGGAGCTAGCTCGAGAGGGGTTGACATGTGAAATTTCCATACTTAACTGGCACGTCTAAAAGTTGAAGTATAAATAATTTAGAAGTTATAGTCAAATTGTCACATGTTGCAATAGAAATAATATTCCAATTGTTTACAAATTTCAAACCCACCACCTCAAATAGTCACTACTTAAGAATCATTGTATGCGATTGTCAAAAGAAAGCTGAAGTTAACTTTTAAGCCCATTTGTCTTTACATTGGTTGCCTTCTTTTGGTCATTGAAACCAATAAACAATTTATAGAAATATATTGCAAAACGAATCTAGGTACAAATCCAATTAATTCACTTGTAAAAGCAAGTTTTTCTTTTTGTTTGCTTTTCACTTGAAGATTGCACCATTAATAACATTTCACAAAAACTACTATATCCCTTTCTAACCATAAGATTTCAAAAATCACAATATCCATTACCCACTAACAATCATATAAGATAAAGTGTAGCTTGCGTTGTGCAAGTGGTCTTCAAGTTGTTACAAAAACCCTGCTAAAAACAAAATGCAAACTTTAGTGAAAGAAAGCATGTCGTTATCTTTTATATGATTATACATGTGACACAAAACAGTCGGCCCAACCAACGTGCAATTGTCTTCCACGTATAATGATGCACACACATATACGCACACACTTATACATAAGAAGAGCATGTATATATATGTATATATAATCTATGTTCAACAAAGTTGTGTACTCTAATATATAGTATATATACGAAGTAGGTGAGATCACAGACAAACATTGGTGCTTTATATTTTTGTTTATTGGTAATAAGATAAGAATTTTAATTTTCCAATATTGTTAGTGGCCGCCATTGTCATGTATTATGTTGGGGCTTTCTTTAATCTCCATGGCATGAGTATGTAATTAAAGACCGCCCGCGTGTTATATTTGTCGTTAAGTTGACATACAACATATAATATATTATATTATTCAAGTAGGTAGGGGAATGATAAAACGAGAATTTTAATTTTCAGTGAGAACTTTAAAAACTTATTTTTATACATGTGTAATCAGTAAAAGTTGTAGTATTTTATACGTGTAGAAGAAAAATGTTCTTAGATTTCTCACAAACTAAAAGTTTTCAATATTTTTGTGAGAATTGTAAGAATATTTTACACGTGTAAAAAGGAGAACTATTTTACGATGTTAAAAAATGTGTAAAAAGAGTTCCTATAGTTCACATGAAATATAGGTGCAAACATGTGTAGAAAAAGGTTTGTAGAGTTTGTTGTCAAAAAAACCCTTTCCTATTCAAGTAAATCTTTTAATTATGAATTATTTGATCAAAAAAAAGAAAAAAAAAGGTGAAATATCACTTTCGTCGTCCGTTTAATTTGGTCCGATTTACAACTTTCATCCAAAGGTTTAAAATCCCCATGGCTACTCTATGAATTTATATCCTTGTCATTTAATCCACTTGACTAACACCGTTAATATTATTATGTTAGCTTAGTGTGAATAGAACGAAATGCCCTCATTCACAATATAAAAGATAATAAATAAAATATTGACCATCACTCTATGAATCACCATTTAGAATTTGGATCTAATGTCATTGTTATGAACCAAATAAAGAAAATCAACTCAAATGGCTAGTCTAGTGTGTAAGAAAATTCATTTGTTAGAATTTGGATCTAATGTCACCGTTATGAACCAATAAAAATAATCCAACCTAAAAGACTAGTCTGGTGTGTAAGAGCATTCACAGTGGGTTCCTTATTTTCGATGTGAGTGTGTGTCTTATATTATGAGAGATGGTTGTTAGTGGTTGTGAGTGAATGAGAGAATATTTATGGGGGTTTTACCATGATTCTCCATATTTGGGAAAATATGGGGAATCACGGTACAACCCCCATGAATTTTTTTAATATTTTAAAAGTGGTTGTGAGTGGAGGAGATAGAAAATGTAATGATAAAAATATTAAAAAGTATTATTTAATTGTAAGAGATAGTAAAAAGATAGTGTTTTTAGTATAAATATGGGGATGAAGATGGAAAAGCTATGAATGCTCTAAGGAAGTTCATTTGGTCTATTAACTTCATAATTCGCATGCAAACAACATAGGAAAAGTCTCATATCTTACAATGGTTTTAGTTTATAAAATAACGTATTCAATAATAAACAATTCAGTCTTTTATTATCTTGCATACGGTAGTGATAGCATGTCACTACATATTTAGAGAAGTTCGGAATAGAGATACAAATCATGGTCATTCCAATTGTCTTTGTTGGTAATCATAAGTAATTGGTGATCTAGCCCTTTTTAATACAATCATCACTAATTAAAGTACATCCAATATCATTGATGGAGCACTTTGACCGAAATATTATGTTTCATTATGACACAATATATGTCACGTATCGTTATGATCAATAACCTACCTCATCTACAGAAGAGTGCATCTAATCTTTCATTAAACATGATGTCGGAAAACATCAAAGCAATCTTTTTTGAAAAAAAAATTATCCTTAGAAATTAACGAGTTAAACAGGCTATTTTACATTATACGAGTTTGGTTAGTCTCTCGTGTTCTAAAATAAGGTAATAACAAACAAAAACTATAACCACATAAACTTTAACACATAAGATATTGGTCAAATATTTATTAACTACGTCTTGATGATACGATAAAACACTAATACAACAATCCTTGTATTGAATAAGGAATAGTCATAGTGTAGGACATGTGTAAACACAAGTCAAATAGAAAGTTTTATATAAAACAAAATGTTGGCTTTTCAGTAATTAAATATATGTAAACATTAAAGGGTTGGCTTTATGGTTACTAATTTGTTTATAATTTCTTTTTGAAGCACTAATTATAAAGAATTAAAATTGAAATTATACATGGTGTAGAATTGTCGACAATTGTTATTGTGTGATAGTCTTGTTCCACTTAAATTTTGTGGGCACAAGAAGGTGAAAGTTCAAATAAGGTCGTCTTACACATGATGTAGTTAGACCAATATTCTTTTGTTTTTTAAGAAGTAAAAATATGATAATTTCTATATTCTTTTTTAATTAATTTATTATAATCATTTTATTTCTTTAAATAAATAAAGATATGATTAGTGATCATTTCTGATTTCACTTGACAAGTTATTAAAATGAAATAAAGTTTGAAAGTAAAATGGAAATTGTTAGAATTCTATTGATGATATGATGGCCATCACATCACATGTGACATCAAAATGATCAAATTTGATATTTTATCAACACAATGGACAAGAAAAGATGACATATTTACCGTACGTATTAACACCCCATATTATAAATCGACATCCCCTCATACGTCTCGTATGGCATCATATGCGGCGTATAATGTCGAAAACACTTAAAACAAGGAAACTTCAGGAGGGGGGCTGTAGAAAGCTACACCCCCATATAGCCCTATACGACCCTCTATACGACACATTTAGGGCTATACGACGCATATAGCAAATTTCCATACTGACTATGAGTAAAAATTCAAGGGGTTGTCGATCGGGTGGTGAAAGTTCGACGTTTAAAGGCTTTATTTCCGGGTTTACGTGTCAAATTATGAGAAAGAGTTACTTTTGAGATATTATTGTGTTTGTAGGATAAATGTGAAGAATTTGAAGAATTTGGAAGAAACGGGACAAAAATTGGAGCTTGGGAGGTAAAGATATGTAAAAGAGAAGTTCCAAACCAATAGTAACTTAAAACGGGCATGACTTGAGCTACGAAAAGAGTTACGGGACCCACGACCTATAAACGGAAAGGTCTCGAAAAGTTACAAGTGAAAATCAACTTTGTGCAGGGGGTGCGCCACTGACGCCAATTTGGGCGCCACCGACGCCACCGGTGTCAGTAAACCTTAAACCTGCTGACCGACACCACCTTTGACGCCTAGCTTGACGCTAAGATGGAGCCACCGATGCCAAGCACCGCGTTTTGGTGGGTTTTGACCTAAGTTAAGAGGTTTTAAAGAGGGATTAACCCTAGTACGGAAACAATCTCTTTACACTACAATCAAGGATGAAAAAGCAAGCATCTTTCACCATTCTAAAGCTTTTCAACATCAAGATCATCCAGATTCACATGATCAATTACAATTTTGTCGAAGAATCAGATGATGCAAGGCTAAATCTATTCGTGATTCACTTCGGGGGACGGTTTGTTCAAGTTTGTGTTGTTCTTAGATTGCAACCTAGATTTGAGATTGGATCTTGGGCTTTTAAGTTCTATTGGATTCAATTTATGATTTGATTATTTAAACGATTTCATTATGTTTAAACCTAATTTTAGTTTTTTTTATAAATTTGATTTTCTTTAATCATTATGTGATTAATTATTAGAATTAGGGTTACATGATTCAAATTGATGATTGTCTGAATGAAGTCCTTTAAGTTTTGATCCATAATTGTCACTTAGATCTTATTATGTGCGGGTCACCATTAATGACTTCTCAATAGGTTTCATTAAAAAATATAATTTTACTAAAACTGAATCCTAAAGTGTATTGCTTTTTCTCAAGATTGTTAAAATCTAAACTTTTATTTTGTTAATTTAATTATTTCTTAAATGAATTCAAAAAGCAAAATAGTTTTCAATGTTTAACGTTCATACAATATTCATTACTAGCACTTGTAGTGATTCACTGTGGATTCGACACTCTTCTTACACTTTAATATTTTTGACCGACCACACGACATCGATAAGCTGTTAGAGGTGTTATACATACCGTATAGGTCTATACGACCTCCTTATACGACGCCTATGGGACTATATGACACGTATAAAAATTTGGGATGTTAATTTATAATTTGGAGGTGTCGGTTCCCTATATTTAAATATTTAACCACACAATCATGTATACACAAACAACACAGAATAGATACAACAATGAACAAGACAAACTACATTGAGATTCATTAAAATAAGTCAAATGAGAATCTAGAATTCTAAACCAATGTTCAATGCCAATATCATATCATCTTCATTCTCATATGACCCTTGGGTTCTAGGAACCATTTTCAGACTCGGATCTGACCGTACGATCGAATCGGGATTCAGAAGTCGGACCGGTCCGATCCATCCTAAATCGTTTTGTTTCGAAGAACCGGCCGTTTTGAACCGGTTTGGTGGTCGGACCGGGAACCGCGTTGGACCGGATTTTTAAATTTTTTATTTTAGTTTTTTGGATTTTAATGAGTTTAAGAGGTGGTTCAAACTATGAATTAGAGTGTTTGACATAAGATTATTGTTGAGTTTTTAATATATAACTATAAACTACACATACAAAATACTTTTATTGATATATATAACCATATATCTAATATATACATATATAATCAAGACATCATCCGGTTCTTAAATCCGGTCCGACCGGTTCGACCAGTAGACCAGTAAGGTGACCGGTTCGCCGTCCGATCCGGTTCTGAAAACATTGGTTCTTGGGCAACGGTGGAATAGTGGATAATTATGTTTTCCTTATTTTAGGATTTCTTTTTTCATATTTATAACATCCGAATCTTTTAAGGGCTATCTAATGCTTTTTTCGTTATTATCTCCATATCGTTATTGTCTCCATAGACGATGAGGGTGCGAGCTGCATGTCTTTATTTTCTTCGTTTGTTCTTTCTGCAATTACCGCATCCTCATAAGTCAGTAATGCTGGCAAAATGGGTGCGTCAAGTCACATGTCAAACATATTTAGGTCAAAAGATTTTTTTTTGTTGTACGTGTTGCTACAACTTGTATATGTTGATACAAAACACTTTTGGTTTTAATAATGTAAACTTTTTTAATACATTTTTGTGTCAGACATGGGTAAACAAAATAAAACTTTGAAAAAATATCAAAATTTTCCGGATGAAGTGCTAAGGAGTTTTATGTATTAAAAATACAGGTTTGTTTAACTAATTTGACAAATTTACTTGCGGAATTTATCAAAATGGACTTGTTTGATCAAACTTTCAAACTTCATGGCTAAGCAAGCTAACAGCTTAGACGGTGCATCATGCTCTACCGATCTAAAACACACGTAATTCCCAGGAGGAAGGGGATCAATACGCGTCTATGTTGTAGACTGTATTAGCATGCAGATGTCCGATATGTCCATTTGAGCTTGCTAGGTACGTAATTCAACCAATATATTTTGATGGACTTACAGGCTAAGCGGACACTGATTTTTAATCAATAAAAAATGATGATGAATTGTCTTAAACTTATATTTTGATTTTCTGGGATCCTTCGGTAATAGTTCTACAAATACTTTTTTCCAGTAGTGAGATGTAAAATCCATAAATGGGCCTAGAGAAGTGCAAGATCCAAACCCAAACAATATAAAATCCATAAATCTAGGCCTATGTCTGCTACAATTTTACAAGTTATCTTTATATTATACTAGAGGTGCACGAACCGGGTATTGGGCCGGACCCGGAACCGGGTTCAAACCGGGTTCGGTCCGGCCGGGTTTTTCCAGAACCGGGTATTGGTGAACCCGGGTACGAACCCGACCCGGGTTGAATGAGGGGAAAACCCTACCCGGCCTACCCGGTTAGGGTCGGGTCCGGACCGGGTCGGGTCCAGAACTGGGTATGACCGGGTTTTTTATTTTTTTATTTTTTTTTTATTTTACTATTATTATTATTCTTATTATTATTATTATTATTATTATTACTATTATTATTATTATTATTATTATTATTATTATTATTATTATTATTATTATTGTTCTTATTATTATTACTATTATTATTATTATTATTATTATTATTATTATTATTATTATTATTATTATTATTATTATTATTATAGTTATTATTATTATTGTTATTATTATTATTATAACAACATTAAAAAACATGTATAACAACATTAAAAAAACATATATAACTCATTAAAAGATTATTTATTATTAAAACAACTTAAAAAATACATTAACTCATTAATCGTCTATTTTCTTCGGGAGGCTTCATCAAATGCTAATTTTTCGTCGGATATACCAGAAGATACTCATTCTTCTACCTCTTCATCGTGTACTTTAGATTCGATTGCAATTTCGTCTTCAAGATTTGTTTTGTCTTGTATACGATCCATCGCGTCTAAGTGGTCTTTTAAACAAATGCACATCTCCACCGCTTCCGGAGTTAATCTTGTTCTCCGTAATGATATTACCCTGCCACTAAGAGAAAACGCAGACTCCGAAGCTACCGTAGAAGCTTGGACGCTTAGTAAATCACGGGCCATAGCGGAAAGAATTGGAAATTGGGATTCCTTTCCTTTCCACCAAGCCAAAATATCAAATTCATGATAATCTTGAGTACTCATAGTCGAAATAAAATTCGTCGTACTATAAATACCAAGTTCGCTTGTTGGGGCGTTACCCCTTTGACGTTTAGCCGTCACATCCCGAACAACATTCAACATAGTCATAACGGGGTCTTTAAACGAGGTACTAGCACTTGATGTTGATTCTCTTGGCGTATGTATATTTACGTTAGGCCCATATTTATTTAAATAAAAATTATAAATAATTTTCAAACTTGCATTAAAATCTTCTTTTGCAGTGGTTGAAAAATTGGGGTTATCGTCATGTATATCCAAATTGTCATTTATCTCGTCTATTAAACATTCTACCCCCGCTACATTTAAAAAAAGTATTTAAAGCAGCGGCACACGTAAAAACGGGTGGTAACTCAAGAAAGTATTTTTTTAAACTTGTCTTTCATTGGTTCTATCATTTCTCTAAACATACCATTTTTATTTTGAAAATTTTTAAAATTCAAAGCCATGAAATATAATTCTTGAAGCACCGAATAACTAGTGGGATAATAAACTCCCGATAATTTTGTAGTTGAGTTTTTAAACACCTCAAGAAATTCGGATAAATGTTCAATATTTTTCCAACCCATATCCGGAAACAGGTCGGCTTCGCAATTATCCGAAAGACTATTATGAAAAGTTTTTAAAGTGCCTTTTTGTTTTAAAGCACAATCAAACATATGACAAGTCGAATTCCATCTAGTAGGTACATCCCAATTAGGCCCTAAAAATCTAGATTTTGTATCTTTACAAAGTTGTTTATAATCTTGATATTTTTTTCTACTTTTTTTAAAAACGCCGTGTAACATAAATCGAAAAGCTTTTATAAAGGTATCAACAAATGGTACGTTAAGACCATCTTGTACTACTAAATTAATAATATGTGCAACACAACGAGTATGAAAAAAATCACCGTTTGCAATCGGAAGATATTTTAATTTTAATTTTTCAACGGCGGTTGTGTTGTTGGAAGCGTTATCAAATGCCATTGAAAATATTTTATTTTGTAAATTAAATGTAGTTATTACATTATCCAAAAAGTAAAATAAAAACTCTCCGGTGTGTGGATACGGAAATAGATCAAATGCAATCGTACGTTTCATCAATTGCCATGAACTGGGATCTACCCAGTGAGCAGTGACGCAAAGGTACGATTCGGGCAAACCGTGTGGCGCCGACCAAACGTCACTAGTTAAGTTTACACCGGTATTTAAATTTTCAAATAAAACAATTAAATCATTTTTTGCTTGCTTCCATAATTTTAAACAATAACGTCTAAGTGTAGTACGACTTACGTGAGTGTAACGAGGTTGAAGCGTCTCTCGAATTAAGTTGGTTAACCGAGGGTTGTCGAGGCAAAGCTTCTTGAATCACGAACTTTGCCATTCGATCTCGAACCTCATTAACGTTGTAATTAAATATTCTACCGTCTCCACTCAATTGTGTTTGTTGCGAATCCGGATTATTTTTCAACGACTTGCAAAACTTCTTGTTAATGTGCTTGTTCAAAGTCGTGTTAGAATCTTTAGCAAGTAAAGCTCCACAAAACTTGCAACGAGCCTTTACAGATCCGTCACTCAACTCAACCATATCCCAATTGCACCAAACATCCATGTTACGATTGTGTGGAAGAACACGAACGACGGATGGAGAGTTCGATGAACCTTGACCGACGGAAGATTGAGAGTGAGCCATATTGAGATTTGAGAGTAAACGAGAGTAAATGAGAGTAAACGAGAGTAAACGAGAGTATTGTTTGCGTTTTTTGCGTATGTTTTTTTGTGTTTGAAGCTTGGGTACCTTACCATATCAACCCACACCTATTTATACTAATTTTAGAGCCAAAAACATCCAAAAAAACGGTCAAAAAACGTCCCCAACGGCTATATAGCCGTTAAAAACGGCTAGTTTTAAAAAAAAAAACGGTCGGAACCGGGTACAACCCGGGTACAACCGGTTCGGGTCCGGTTCGGGTCCGGTTCCGGTTCGGGTCCGGTTCCTGGCCAAAATAAAAACCCCAAACCGGTTCCAACCCGCCGGTTCCTGGGCGGGTAGGAACCGGGTCCACTCCAAACGGGTAGTACCCGGACCCAGGTCCGGGTCGGGTCCGCCGGGTCGGGTCCGTACCCGGTTTTTTTGTGCAAGTCTATATTATACTACTAATAAATAAAATGATTATTTTCGTATTTATAAATGATTCTCTCATTTTATTCAAAAAGTTTAAATTATAAAAAGTCCGGTTAAATAGACACCCAAATATTTTAAATCAACACCCAAAAATTTCAATACATGTCGTATAGCGCCACACGCGTCGTATAAGGGGGTCGTATGAGGCTATATGTGTCGTATAGCAATCTGACAGCTCCCTGAATTTTTCCTCGTAGTCAGTGTCGAAATTCGCTATACGAGCTGTATAGCCTCATATGTGTCGTATAGGGGGTCGTGTAGGGCTATATGTGGCGTATAACAATCTAACAACCCCCTTCCTCGTTTTCAGTGTTTTCGACCCTATACGCCGCGTATGGTACCATACGTGGTGTATAGGCGGGTGTCGATTTATTAAGTGGGTGTTTATTTATTAGGACCCATTATAAAACTTCAAAAAAACAATCGTATGATTATATAACTTATACAAAATATGACGTGTCATAAATAGTAACACTATCACACATCACTTGTCATGTGTACTTTCACTTATTATTATTATTATTATTATTATTATTATTATTATTATTATTATTATTATTATTATTATTATTATTATTATTATTATTATTATTATTATTATTATTATTATTATTATTATTTTAAAAGATGATGTCTCATAAAAACCAGATTTTATTCAAAATTGAATTGTGTGTGGTGTGTCGGTTATCGAAACACAAATGTACAAGCTGTCAAAAGCGTTTCAAGGATTTGAATTTTTAATAGTTTTTTTCTTCCGTAACTTTTAAAAATATTATGTTTCATAAAATCCGAATTTACTATTGCGACATGCAACATGCTTAGTTTATCTATGTTTGATGTATTTTATTTCAAATTCAAGTTGTTGGAAATTGCTGAAAGCATACTAATGTACAAGTCGATGAAACCAAACCTTATAATTTACAACACTCTTGTCGCAACACACAGGTTAACTCACTAGTTCATATAAAAGATTATCATGAATAATAATAATATTTGACTTCTCATAGCTAACTTCTTACTCAAACTTGAACCTTGTTGCACATAGATCAACTTGCTTTGAAACTTTAATTTTGCACCCCACCCCTTAGCATCTCCGGTCATATATCTCAAACTAAACACATTAAATGCATTAGTTGGTTAATGCGAATTTGAATTCTAGTGTCAAGAATGGTGAACTAAGTTATAAATGTCATGGATCCCACACATCCTGCAGGCTTAGTCTAAGTGACTAATTCAACAAAAAAATAATAATTTGTGATTGATTATTTATTCCACCAATTGAACCACTTGTCACCTACACTCTATATATACCTCAAGTCATGACACTTTATTCATACAAACCAATTAAGTTTACATTCAAACCACAATACTAAAGCTCAATTTCAGCTATTTAACCACATGAATCATCATAAATCTCCTCAAACCTTTTTTGTTTCTGTCATCATTTTAATTCTTGCATCAAACAATATGGTGATGATCAAAGCTCAGTTGTCTCCTACGTTTTACGATAGCACTTGCCCCAATGCGCTCGCCACCATTAGAACTTCTATTAGAACTGCAGTGTCTCGTCAACGTCGCATGGCAGCTCTTCTTATTCGCCTTCATTTTCATGATTGTTTTGTTCAGGTTCAGTTAACTTGTTCCCATTCCCCTTTATGATGTGTCAAATGTTTGTATACGCGTCTAAATATATTTACATTTCTAAGCATTGAGAAATATAATCGATCATAAGAGTTTTCATGCTTATAGTTATAGATTAAACTTCTTGCACTTATGTTGAAAAAAAGTTTGCACCTTTATGATGTGTCAAATGATTGTCAAGCTTATAAGCGTCTAAAATATATTTACATTTATAAGCATGGAGAAATATGATTAATAATAATAGTTTTTACTTTTTACACTTATAGTTATAGATTAAACTTCTTTCACTTATGTAAAACATAAACTTTGCACCTTTATGATGCGTCAAATATTTGTCACACATATAAGCGTCTAAAATATATTAACAATATATAAACGATCATAAGAGTTCTCGCGCTTATAGTTACAGATTAAACTTCTTACACTTATGTAAATACATAAATTTTGCAGGGTTGTGATGCATCCATTTTACTAAATGACCCTGCTACAACTGAGAGAACAGCATTGTCCAACACTGGTGTTGGAGGCTATGAAGTTATAGACGCAGCAAAAGCCGCAGTTGAGAACATTTGCCCAGGGGTAGTCTCATGTGCTGATATACTCACTGTTGCAGCTCGTGATGCTTCTGTCGCGGTAATGCACTTAGTTTGCTTACATAAAGTTAGAATCTTGCATCTTTTTATTGATCAAATGTTGAACAATTTGATAATATTCAGGTGGGTGGTCCTTCATGGTCAGTAAGTCTTGGCAGAAGAGATTCTACTGCTGCAAACCGAAGACTAGCTGATAGCGATCTTCCAACAGTTGATCAAGATCTACCATCACTCATTAGAGATTTTGATGCAAAGGGTCTAAATGAAAGAGACATGGTTGCTTTATCTGGTTAGAATTTATACGCGCATATGCTATTTTCTCATACAAGTTATATTATCCTGCTTTCTTATGCAACCTTTTATGATCAGGGTCTCATACCATTGGGCAATCGCGATGTGTTGCATTTCGAGCCAGGATATATAGCAACGGGTCGGACATAGATGCAGGTTTTGCTAGCACGCGTAGGCGCAACTGCCCCGCGAGTAGAGGAGATGGAGATGGAAACTTGGCACCACTTGATTTGGTGACACCAAATTCATTTGATAATAATTACTTCAGGAATCTTGTTCAAAGAAGAGGTCTTTTGCAATCAGATCAGGTGTTGTTTAATGGTGGATCAAGTGATAGCATTGTGTTGGAGTACAGCAACAGCCCTTCAAGATTTGCATCAGATTTTGCTGCAGCAATGGTTAAAATGGGAGAAATTGAGCCTCTTACTGGTGCTAATGGAGTGATTAGAACTACATGCAGTGCTGCAAATTAAGAAATTAATCAAGATCTCACTTCAGATATTTTATATTCACACATTTGATTTTATAAGTTTTGCATGTGATTCTTTATCATTGTAAATGATGATTTAAATTGTTTTGCATATTTGCATTTGCTGATGTTATTGTCAATAGTCAATACCATGCTGTCACAAATGATTGATTTTTCAATGTTTGATGTCAAATTCTAAGCATTCACGTATTAAAAGAGTACATTAATATTTTAATCTTTCAAATCATATCTTAAATTGAGATTTATGTTACATTAAGGAAACATATCATTATATTATTTGACCATCTTACATAAAGAGTACATTCTACATGCATTGAATAACTAGTATGAGAGCCTGTTACCACCAACTAGGTGAAGTAGTACATTGTTATTATTACATGAATGGATAATCCTACACACGTAAGCAATTTCTTATCTTAAGGGTTATCTGAATCAGCCTCTTAATGGTTCAGATGTCTGAATGGTTCAACACTTAATGGTTCAGACTGTTTGTTTCGCGAACAAATGTCTTAATGATTTATACATTTACCTCTGAATGGTTAAATATTATACTAGTACTTAATGATTAAGAGGTCTAATGCTGAATGGTTAAGACCTTTTATCTGAAATGGTCAGACATTTGCAATTGAATAGTTAAACGATATACTAGCTATTAATGGTTCAGACCTTTTAATGGTTCAGCACTTAATGGTTCAGACATCTTATTAGTTCAGCATTGAATCATTCAGAAATTACTAAACAACCCCTAGACACATGATTAAATAGATAAATATGAAGTTTAGAGTAGTAAATATATAAGTTATTCAATATGGTATATTGGATAGAAAAGAATAGAAAAAAAGTTGAAAACCGATCATACTACTCGGTCTGGTTTCGGGTCCGGCTCTAACAGGTGGCCGGATGGTTCAAATGGAAGCAGTTGAAATACACAAATTAAAACTAACCAATTATGTGCCAAGTTACCATTTTCACAAACCAATCTTGTCCGGTTCTAAAAGCATGAGGGGAACCTACTTGATTGTCGGTTTTCGGTCATTTCTTTAGCAAATTTGTTCATCCATATATATGGAGCAATTTAATAGGGGGTTAATAAACAACCAAACAGTGTTTTCAGAATCAGATCAGTTGAATCAAAAGCGGTTAAGTTATGCCTATTTGGACCATTCATTTGAGCCACTTGACCGGTGAACCAGTTAAAATGGATTGGATGGTCAGACCTGATTTTTAATCTTTTTAAATTTCTTTTCCCCTTTAAAATCTCATTTTCTAACTAATAAAGCATTACATGATCCATATAATGATCATTAAAGTCTTCATATTTTTTAAACTTGTAAATTCATATCAAAATGTATAATGTTTCTATATTTTGTTTTAAAGTAGATATAAAAAAATAATTTTATTTTTATCCGTTATCTATGAAGTCATCCGATTTTGAAGTACGGTCCGAACAATCCGAACGATGAAACCAGTAAACAAGTTAGACAACTAATTTTTTATTCGATCTTGTTTTTAAAACATTACAAGCAAATGTTATCTATACCAATCCATTTGTGATTACATTAATAAAATCTATAGCAATAACAAATAAGATATTTAAGAGACGAGACAAAAAGAATCTTCAATGCTTTATTAGATGACCCTACTTATGCTTGGTTATCAAGCAAAAAGGGTAATATCGTCACTTGATATATCCCAATTAATACATTTATTAAACATATTATGATGTGCCCACATGTTTTGTTAACATAGATTAAGTATTTTTGAAGTATTAATACACCTACAACCAATTCTAAACATAGATTAACTTTTTGAAATGAAATCACATAGATCATGAGTAAGAAGAGATGCTTTGGTCTAGCGACTAATCGACAATTGTTTTTGTCATCCGCTCTCGCTCCTATAACATCCAAATCATGAACCAAACTGAAGTTAAATAAATCAAGCTTGGTTTTTTTTCGGTTTTTAACATTTAAGTTTTAGTCTATTATAGTAAATATTAAAAACCCTTACTAATTATCAAGATCAAAATGTAAATACCCAGACGGACCGAGTGGGAACTACTTGCTTGTCGGTGTTTGGTTGTTGCTGAAACAACTGGCTGTTCACCCATTGAAACTCGTTTAATTAAAATGTTTTATATGAGACTGTCTCGTTTCTTGTATTGTACAAATTTAGCTCACCCAAATGAACCAAACAAGCAACTAACAGTTACCTAAACGGTTAAACCAATCCATTTATGATCGTCGGGTCTTCTCTTACATAAATTATATTTAAAGATGTTTTAAAATATAAAAATAATTAAAAGAGAAGAAAAAAAAAGAAGAATCTAGAAGACTTGAAAAGAAAAGGCCAAGTCAATGCTTTAGTAGTCGTTTCTTCCTTCCTAGTTCCTACTTTATCATATTTTATTTCATTCTGTTATTAGTCACTATCGTGTTGCTAATCATAACTAATAAAATGATAATACAAGTATATTTTTTTCAACTATGAAAGTAAAAAAATTGTAGCCTTATAGGTGATGTGATAATGTTTTAAAATGTTTTAAATTTCCCTTTTAAGTCACTTTTTAAGAAATCACTTGTCTTAATTTGTTTATTTAACTATAACATATTGGTTGATTTTAAAATTGAGACGTTTTATTTCACAAGACACATGAAGAGTCCAGAATCTTGTTTGAGACGAGCATTTAGAATTTAAGAAGAAAGAAATCTTTATCCTTACAAAAATACTTATATATAAAACATGATGTTTTTAACTTTTAAGTCTGGCTAATGTAATTAAATTTTAATAATATTTAAGATAATTAAGCAGGAAGAAAGAGGGAATCTTGTATACTTGAACGAAAAGCGAAGTCATGTTTCAAATAGTTGTTCCTTACTTTCTTTGAAGGATAGTTTTGGAACTATAGTATAAACTATAAAGTATGAACCCCACCTTCATTATCTTTTATTTGGTTCTGTTATTAGTCACCATCATCTTACTAAATATTTAATAGAAAATAATAATACAAGAATATTTTAAATTGTGATTTTGTTCATACAACTTGAAATTTTTTACTTATAACACTTATGTTTCTTTTTCTTTCTTTATCTTTCTGTTAACGTCATCTGTTTCTACGATTACATGTTATAGTATTTTAATCTTTTTTTCCTAAGTACAAGGTATTAATCCACACGGTATAGCCCTTTTAAATCTTCATCCCCAGCCTATTCTTCATCTGTCTTCCCCTCCCAACCAATCTGTTATTCGACGGCCCCTTATCATTGCCAATCGACGATTCAACTTGTGTCGAAGTATTAAGATCTGACAATCGTCTCAAGACATAGTACGATGTAGTCTGTTTGAATTAGAACGAATATTCCTAGAAATTGGTCATTGATGACGCGATCCCAAGAGGGTTCTTTGTTAGGGCAACCAGTGAAACTCAAAAAGCGCTCTAACATTCAAAATGATCACAAAAAGCAAGAAATCAAAGAGAAAGGATGAATACGAAGATTTATAGTGGTTTGATTGATACGATCTACGTCTATTTTACTGCCACTAGTATGTATATTACAAAAAATCTAGGTTTTCAAAGCTTACTCAAGAAGCTAATATTCTAAAGTTTACTCAAAAAACTATTTTTAAAAAGCTTACTCAATAAATTATTACCTTAAATGGACTTGGGCCCATATTTTATAAAAGCTCCACAACCCAACGTTCTCAACATTCGTTAGTGTTACACAACCACTCAACCTCTCATATTTTGTGATATTTCTATTTGCATGATCAAGCATGGTGGAGATCAGATTAAAATCAAAAGTGAAATTTGAATCCACCTCATATATAATTCGTTTTACTCTGACCACATGTTACCGCAGTTCAACCGACGCTATTGAATGTCACGTCACTCCAACCACATCACCACCACCATTACACCAATCTTAAATTCGGAGTGCGGGGCTGCCCCTTAGGGCAGTTCACGCAGTTATTGTTGTTTTTACCTCTGGCTCCTAAGTGTCTCCCATATAATAATACTTTTGTCTCAATCAAGCTCTTAACCAAACCCCATAATACATATAGTTAATAATAATAATTATTGTTATTATTACTAAACTTTGTATAGAAAATATATTATACTTGATTTAGATTCACAATTAAAATCAAACCACCAAAAACACAAACACTAAAAAACAAACAATATTTACCCACTCGGTTTCACCGAACATTCTCGAATTCTTCAAGGACCCTACTTTAACTTGGTTAACAAGCAAAAAGGGCAATACCGTAATTCACTCTCTCATCACTCCCACCTATAAATAACCACCATCACACCCTCACATCATCATCAACATCACACACACACACATTCAAATCTTACAATCGAATTCAATGGAGCGAAACAACAGCTACAATCGCAGCGGCAACGGCGGTGGCCGGAGCTCCGGCGGCAGAGGCCACAACGGCGGTGGTCACCACCCTTCCGGCGGTCGGAACAGAGGTCACCCGCAGCCGTACGGTAATCAGCATCAGGAGCAGTTTCAGGACCACCGTGGTGGCGGTAGAGGCAGAGGTAGGGGTGGCGGTGGCGGTGGAGATTCCGGTGGTCGTGGTCATCCGACTAATCGGACTCCGGCGTACCCTCGGTTTGATGGTGGTCGTGGAGGAAACACGTGGAGTCGTGTTGCTTCGGGTCAACCGATCGGGGCTCCGGCGGTTGATCGTACGCAAACCCTAACGCAGAATCGCACAGGTATGATTGACGTCAATTTGGTTGTTAATTTAGTGAGTTTTGAGTTGATTGATTAGTTACATTATGTTACATAGTTATACTGTTGGAATTGGTTCGATTGATTTGGGGATTATTGATTATATGTGTTGATTTTGAAATTGTATTGTTCTCTGTGTTCAGATGTTCATGTGGAAGCTCGTCGTCTAGAGGCATTATCTGTTACAGAACGCTCAAACGATGAAGTGGGTAATGCTTATGTACCAATTAGGCGTCCGGACCGCGGTACACGAGCAATGGAGATGGTGAAGCTTCTTGTTAACCATTTTCCTGTGAAGTTTGATCCGTCTATCACGATCCCACGCTACGATGTAGAGGTTAAACAGGAGGCTGAACAAGCTCAAGCTGCATCGTCTTCTACTCGACCTTTGAAGAAGTCGATTCCGAAATCGTCATTGAAAATGATCCAGGAGAAGCTGTGTTCTGAGTATCCCGATAAGTTTCCGTCGCTGCAGACTGCTTATGATGGTGAAAAGAACATTTTCAGTGCGATCTGCTTGCAACCGGGGACTTACAGGGTTGAATTAGCCGGTCGGTCTTACTCGTGCACCATTAAGAATGGAAACGAGCTAAACCTTTCAAAGGTTCAAGATTTCTTGAAAGGGATTGGTATGCAGAACCCTCGGGATGTTCTGCAGGCTCTAGATGTCGTAATGAAGGCGAATCTTATGAGGACAAAGGTTTCGGTTGGGAGAGGCATATACCCACGAGAACACAGAAGAGAAGATGATCTTAATTGTGGTGTTGCTGCATATAGAGGCTCTCATCAGAGCCTAAAGGTCACTGATAACGGGTTGGTATTGTGTACAGATTACTCTGTTATGCCATTTCGTAAGAGGATCCCTGTTCTTGATTTCCTTAAAGAACATGTTTGGGACATTCAAGGGGCTAAAGACATCCCAAGGTTTAGGAACGAAGTGATGGCGGCGTTGAAAGGGGTGAAGGTGGGCGTGATCCATCGTCGAACAAACCAGAAGTACACTGTCTCTGGACTGTCTGAACAGCTTACAAAAGACATTTCCTTTGAGCGAGAAGATCCCGAAGGGGTGAATGAACCAGAAGTTGTCATGCTTACAGATTATTTTCGAGAGAAGTGGGATAAAGAAATTGTGCACAAGGATATCCCGTGTTTGCAATTGGGCGTTGGTAAAAAGCCGAACTATGTTCCTATGGAATTCTGTGTCTTGGCTGAAGATCGTAGGTTTCCGAAGGAGCAATTGGGTTGGGAAGCTGCTAAGAAGCTTAAAGAACTGTCTCTTCTTCCACCAGATCATAGGAGGAGTGAGATATGCCGAATGGTTCGCGAGGAGTATGCACCTGGGCGTCCTGGGTATGTAGCTACTCTTTCGATTTTCTTTACTGGTGCATATTTATACATGTTGCTGTTAACTTGTTAGATACTTTAGCGTTGCCACATTCTGAATCAATGTAGGATTTGTAGTATGTTATATATATGCACAATGATGGTTGGGTTGCCAACATGTCAAAATGGGCAGTTTTTATATGGGTTGAACCGGCTAGGTTGCGTTCATTGCTTTTTGTACAAAGACCATCTTTTTTTTTTTGGCAACTTCAAGCAGCAGTGTATGATTTAGATAACACAGTTTTTAACTGGTTTGAGTCGTTTAAAGTCGTTTCTTGTTAGTCATAAAACATAACTTTAACCAATCCATTTGATAAGTAAATTGATTCATACTGCCACGTTTAGTTTCTAATATTTCCGGGTTTCTATGGTTCTGAATTAATGTCGGAATTGTGTGGCATCTTATATATGCGCAACTGGTTGTGTTGGCAACATGTCAAAACGGGCAATTTTTATACGGGTTGAAATGGGTCAGATTTTGTTCAATGTTTTTTGTACAAATACCATCTTCTTTAGCAAATTTAAGCAATGTATGTGTTGGATAGCAGAGTTTTTGAACCAAGTGACATGTTTGACTTGCTTAAAGTTGTTTCCCCATAGAGAGAAAATATAACTTTAATCAATCCATTCTGTGGGTATATGGGTTCGTATTGCCACGTCTAGTTCTAATATTGTTGTTTCGCAATTGCAGTGCGGAGATGATTAAAAATTTTGAAGTCGAGGTTGGTATGAACATGACACAGGTTGATGGGCGTGTGTTGGAGCCACCTAAACTGAAGCTTGGTAGTTCAAGTGGTAAAACGAGTATCATTACAGTTGACAAACAGAAAGGTCACTATAATCTTCTAAACGGAAAAGCTTTAGTTGTTGGAAAAGCAGTTGAGAGGTGGGCACTGATAGATTTCAGTAGTAGGCATAAAAAGCTGTGGCTAGATGTCAACTCCTTCATTCCAAAACTGATGAGACGGTGCGGAAGCATCGGCGTAATAATGGAAGAGCCTCTTTTTGTGCATCCGATGAACACGTATGCGTTGTCTAATGTTAATTCAGTTCGCGGTCTTCTTAAATTTATTGTGGAAGAGTGTAGAAAAGTGGATAAGGGGCGTCTGCAAATGATTATCTGTGTGATGCCTGAGAAACACGATGGCTACAAGAGGATCAAATTGGTGTCGGAAACTGAACTTGGCGTGATGACTCAATGTTGTTTATCTCCAAATGCCAACAAAGCAAGTGATCAGTTTCTCGCCAATTTGGGTTTGAAGATTAATGCAAAGTTAGGAGGCAGCAATATGGAACTGCTTGAGAGGTTTCCTCTTTTCAGCGGAGATGACCATTATATGTTCATCGGAGCGGATGTCAATCACCCGGCTGCATCAAACAAGACATGTCCATCCATTGCAGCTGTTGTTGGGTCGGTGAACTGGCCTGCTGCAAATCGTTATGCTGCTCGTGTGTTCCCTCAAGAGCACCGCAAAGAAGAGATTGTTAATTTTGGGAGCCGGTGTTTGGAACTGGTCAACACTTATGCTAAAGTCAACGGAGTGAAACCGAACAGGATTGTGGTGTTTCGTGATGGTGTGAGTGATGACCAATTTGACATGGTACTGAATAAAGAGATGGTTGATATGAAGCGGGCCTTGTATACCGAACAGTACCGCCCAATTGTCACATATGTTGTGGCTCAAAAGCGTCACACAACCCGCCTATTTCCGGATAACAGAAGAGACACCGGGAACGTGCGGCCAGGGACAATTGTGGACACCAACATAGTCCATCCTTCAATCTTTGATTTCTACCTTTGTAGTCATCATGGAGGCATTGGAACGAGTAAGCCCACACGCTACTCTGTGATTTGGGACGAGAATAAATTCTCATCAGATGAGATTCAGCAGCTGACCTACCACTTGTGCTACACTTTTGCACGTTGCACCAAGCCTGTATCGTTGGTTCCCCCCGTGTACTACGCGGATCTTGTGGCGTACAGGGGTCGTATGTTTCAAGAGGTGCTGGTGGAAATTGAATTCTCTGGTTCTCGCTCTGTGTCCTCGTATGATCAACTCCTCTACAACGTTGATCCACACCTCAAGGACTCCATGTTCTTCATCTAAAATCACAAACTTGAGATGGGGTCGAAGTGCCATACGCATGTCAAACATCCTTTCCTACACTGGAATAGCGAAGGAGTTAGTTTGTGCGTGAATCTAATGCATTTCGTTCTTTATCAATGTTTTTTCTTTAGTCCGTGTGTGTCGAATAAACCTACAGAGTCATCTGTAGTCGTAATGGTCAGTTATTTTGTTTGCTTGTTTGTGTTTTACCTTCACCTGTCATGTTGGTGGTTGAAGAGTAGTTTATCTGTTTATGTTTTTCATGTGTGAGACAGTTGATGTACCTGTTATGTTCTATGTACTTTGTGCTTGTTTATGTTTAATTATTGGTGTTGGATTGTTGATCCTTTGAACTTTGTTAAACCTTATGTATCTGCTAACATGAAGATAACTTGAGAAAATCATTTTGAAAATTATGACATAGCAAATGATTTAGTTTAAAGTTAACTAACAAGCTTAAAGTCTTAAACAGTGAGCACTGGTGTTTAGCGCGATCCTTATCTTAGGTAATAATCCTACTTGATTTGAAAGTTTAGGCTCAAACTCAACGGAGCTTGAGATTTATTGAAAATTCTAATATCTGGTCTGACTCGTATACGTATACGTATCTAAATCAGGTGTGGTTAATATGTGGTCGAGAGAATGAAATTGTGGTTGACGTACACGCTAAGTTCTACCAACTTAATTAACTAAAATCTTGTTTTTCTAGCCACTTGACGCATTGGTAGGACATATTTGTTGAACCTTATGTGGTTAAGGATCTCCCGTGTTGATTCGTGCAAATGTAACACTTAGGACAAATTTTTATTGGATAAACGATTTTCTTTCTTGTTTTTTGTATAAAAATCTAATGACTTATTTAAAAAGAAAACTCACCAATTGGACCAGTTAAACCATACTTATAACATCATAGTTGATCTTAACAATATTTAAATATCACTAGGTATGTCAAATGAACTCAGTTTTAAATTTTGATGATAAAAAAAGGTGCAATAGCACAATTTGATCTATCCATGTGAAAACCTTAAAAGAAAATTGCAATAAATACAGTTTTTTTAAAACAATTTTTAATCTATTATTATTAGAGTAGGGATGAAAAAAAAAACTCGAGCCCGGTGGGTATACCTGAAACCTTAGCATACGAGATGGGTATACCCGATGGGTATTGGACCGGCTATGAGATTAGTTTTCAAGACTTTTTCCATTATGGGATGAGTATGAGATTAGGTAATACCCGACTTGATTACCTGAAATCACATACCCGTTTACCCGAACATATACACGAAGTTTTTTTATTTTTGGATATGAAAGTAAAATGAACTAATTTTTTTGGATATTAGATATGTATTTTGGATATAAAACTTTATTATATGAAAATATTTGTTGCTAAGTTGTTGTAACTATTTTGGATGCAAAATTTTAAAACACTTATATGTTGTAGTTGTTTTGGAATCTCAATGAGAAAGTTTAAACAACTTGTAGCTATTTTTAATGTCAAAATTACCAAACGAAGATGTTACCATAGTTTTTGTTACATGACATCTTACAGAGATGATGATATTTTATATCTAAAATTTGGTACTTAAATTAAAAAAAAGTTATATAAATGTACCCATAACCCGACCGAGATTGGTCGATACCGCAGGTATGCCCGAAACCCGATGCTAACGGGTATGCCCAATGCCCGAGGGGTACCCGACCAATGCCCAACGAGCAATGGGTTGGGTGTGGGACAAGATTTCAGATCGGGTATGGCTTGAGATTATCAATACGCGGCCCATTACCATCCGTATATTAGAGGCCATGGAGTGGGAAGTGGGGAAGTGCGGGGAAATTTCAGCTTCGGATAGAAACACCATCCCCAAACCCGATATGTAAAAGAACTCTCAACCTGGTGAATAGTCATTGGGCTTCACCCGTCCCATTTCTCCCTTTTTTTGTAATCTCAAGATTATGTGTATATACGTGGGTCAAATTAGAATAGCTGGAGAAAACTAAGATGACTTCGTGCAACATGAGAGAAAACAAAGAAAAACTGAAAAAAATGTTTAAAAGAAATTTAATTAAGGCGATAATGTGGTGATCCAGGGAACCTGGTGAGTGTGATCTAGGGAACTTGGTGAATCTAGAACAACTCCCTCACTCCCATTTCTCCCTTTTTTTACGCATCACATGATTTAAATTTGGAAATGCGGACTCCAATAGGACCCAAGGCATTCCAATTAAATTTCCATTCACCAAGAGATCTTTGTTGATTTTGGCCTACACACAATCAAATAATACCAGTTAAGACGTTACAGATGAAGAAGTCTCCCTGTAACAACCATTCGACATGAGAATAAGTAATCAAAATAAGTAAATAATGGGTAAGGAGAAAGATAGAGAGAGTTTTATGATGTATCAATGTCATGTATGATAATGTGAGTGGTACTAAAAGACTTTGTTACACCATCTGGCCTTACTCATCATGCAATTAAGGGTGTGTTCAACTGGCGGTTAGGATTGATGACCATTAAAACACTTAGTCCCCGTTTGGTTCACAAAATTCTCAGAAATTAGAATTGGAACTGAAAAATTTTCCATCCAAAATCATGTTTGGTTGGTCAACCGATGGAATTGGAATTGGAAAATTTTCCCTCATTCATTGAAATTTCCATTCCTTCCACTTACCCATAGGCTGCGTTTGGTTAGAAGAAATGAAATAAAATTGAGAAACTAGTATAATTTTCAAGTAAAATTATATTTGAGTGGTTAATGAAAAGTAAACATAAGGGAATGTTTCACTCAAATTCCCGTGGTTGTGTATTCCCTCTCTAGGTGGAAGGATTTGAAATCTCACAACCAAGGAAATTTGAGGTGAAACATTCTCTTGGATTTACTTTTCATTAACCACTCAAACACAATTTACTTGAAAATTATATTAGTTTCTCAATTTTATTCCATTCGATTCCATTCCTTCCAACCAAACGCACCCATAGAATGTTTAACAATCCAATGGAATGTTCAAAATTAAAATTCCAATTTCACTCAAAATTGACCAACCAAACACGTTATTATTTTTAACAAGATTCCAATTCCAATTCCAATTCCAATTCCTTTGCAAAACATTCTGCGAACCAAGCGGCCCCTTAGGATGTGCGACACGTGTCAGTTTTTACTATGGTTATCTGTGGGTCGGATCTTGGGTATGAGTTACATTCCAGTACATACGTCTACAAAACTTTTTAACTATTTAAACAACGAGGATGTTGGCTTTTAAAAATTGTATCTAGAACTATAAGTCGACCAAAATTCACGTGTTTTACGTAGTTGTCATTTTCTTATAATGAAATAACATTGTTCGTTGTAATTTTTGGGTCTTTCACTCCTTTGAAGTGAGGGTTAATATATATATTTCTCTTTTGGTTAATATTTCATTTTATAAAATGTAAAATATCAAACAAATCTGAATTAAAGTATTAAATTTGCCAAAATGATAATGAATTGCATAAAGTTGACGAATGACGATGCTTGTAGTCAAAGTAAAGGAGCCCAAGCCAACAAGTTATTAGTTAGGAGCCCATCAAAATTCTCGTGTCGTGAAAATTTTAAACTCATATCTACCGTCTTCTTGTTTTTATTCCTTCTAATTCTTCTATCGGTGTTTCATGTTTGACTCTTCGGTGTCACGCTTTTTAACCGATTATTGTGTTTTAACTTTTAAGTGATACATATATTCTTTCTTATGAAATATAATAAAGGAAACAAGGAGTAAATTTTAAAGTGTTTTAAGAACTTTCTTTTGTTTCAAGAGAAAAGGAAGAAAGATTTTAACGATATGTAATATTTTCAGAACCGGATCGGACTGCGAATTGTACGTCTTATTGGTGTTGGGCTGGATATAAGAATTGAATGACATCATAATTATACAAACACACACACACACACACACACATATATATATATATATATATATATATATATATATATATATATATATATATATATATATATATTATATTATATAAAGCATATGAGGGGTATTTTAAGATACCATAAAATTAAAAACAATTACTTAATTCAATGCATAAGATACAATCACTTTTGAGGGTAAAATTGTATTTATAATATTATTTACAGATTATCTCTTACAATTAGTTACATAATAACCTTACACTTATTAACACTTACATAAAATTTTACATTATCTACCCATAGATAAAAAAAACTTAATTTGTTTAACATTTCAGCTATATTTTTTAATCTATCACATATAAAAACTTTTTTAGACTACTATTTCTAACCTGTGTTTTTTTAAACGTTTTAGTGTAAACTTTTTGCTGAACCGAAATGTATTTTGTGAGGTACAATAAATTAATGCGTAAATGTACAAGTAGTCATGCAAAACCCATTTATTTGGTCTTTTAATTTTTAGCTTAGAAAAAATATAATAGAGTTTTGTAAAAGTACTACAACAATAACAAAATATTGAAAACACGTGTCGGATGTAATATGTCACCCCGCCGTATTGCGCGGACACCCTTCTAGTATATATATATGATGTTATATATAATTTAATCTAAGTATTTTATATGTGTATTTTATAGTTACATATAAAATTTAACATAATTTTATGTCCAACACTCTAATTTATAGTTACATAAAATACAAAAAGGAAAAAAAACATAAAATCCGGTCCAACCCCTGAACTGGTTCTTAGTACGACCACCAAACCAGGGCGAACCGGCCGGTCAAACCCATAAAAAACGAACTAGGGTTGCTCGGATCCCGTCAGATCAAACGAACCAAATCCGAGCTAAAAAACTTTGACGATATGTTATCGTGTTTTAATTGATAAAATTTGGTGTTGAGAAAGAGAAACATAATAATAAGAACACTCATAAAATTGATAAAAGATTTTGTTCTTTAAGTGAAAAGAAAAACTAGTATTTTTATGATATAGGAACTTGTTATATGAATATTTGATATAACATAATGTTAGCTTAAAAGGTCTATATAAATTTTTATCACTTAAAATATTTTTTTAGTTGTTTACTCTCTTTTCTTCTCAATTAAACTTTTATATATTTACAGTAAAAAAAAGCATAAACTATATATAAATAGCTACAATAATCTGCATCTGTAGGAATCTTTTGTGTTACTCTATCAGAAACAACTGGTTGACTCTGAATAATATCGCCTTAGAGTTGAAGAAACCACCAACACAGAGTTTTGGTCTAATGGGGCGTAATGAAGAAGACGCATTGCTCTTGGAAGATGCACTAATCGAGGTCAATAATATTATTATCCACTACTTGTTACTTTTTAGTTTTAATTCAATCTCCTTAAGCTTGTTGTTGATGATGATTTAGATCCAACTGTTTCGATCGATTTCGGTTACTAATCCTAGTTGTTCGGTTACGAAACTTGAGATGAATCTAATTGGATGTTTGCTGATTGTTGTGGTTCATGATCACTTTTATCCTTCGTTGATTTTGAAGTAATCTATGTGATTAGTTTGGATTCTGTAGTTTCATCCGCCGGAGAAGATGGAGTCTGTAAATCGGATTTGGATTTTGCAATTTAGTCTTTTGAGTTGTGATGTTTTCATTTGCAAGTTATGGAGTAAACGTAGGGTTAGTTGTTTATGGATTATGAAGATGAGTGGTGGTGATGACTTGATGACATTGTTTGTAGCAAAGGATTCTGCTGTATGAATCCAATAGAGGTTTATAACCAATTTGTTTTTTGTTTTCTGATTGATTTTCTGTGAGGTTTATGTTCATTGAAGTTTCTTTCCGGTGGCGGAGCTTGAACCATAATATAGGGGGCGGGTGTGACAGTAACAAGCATGATGGTTTTGAAAAGAAACGTATAGTACAATGGTTTAGTATTCTAATCGAAAGAAATTAGGGATTTAAGGTAGTGATGTATTTGTAGCAACGGGTAAACACTGATTTATATAGTATATCATTTTACTAAAAATGAAACAAGATCAAATATGTCAGATATGGAAGATATCAATCATGTTTGATATACCACTGATTTAGGATTGAATGTTACAATACGCAATTTGATTTAGTACCTTGAGAGTGACTAAATGTTAGTTTTGGGGTGTATTATGTGCTTTGCTTTACATTTTTGTTTTTTTTTTCTCGTGTAGAATGAGAGCAGCCTGTATACAGGAGATGGGTCAGTCGATATTAAAGGACGACCAGTTTTGAAAAGCAATACTGGGAATTGGAAAGCTTGCCCCTTTATACTTGGTACTCTGTTCAATGTTCATATATTGGTTTCATAACATTTACATATGAGTAAACAGTTTCATGCTGTTTTCTTACAATGGTTTTGAATTTAAAACAGGTAATGAGTGTTGTGAGCGCCTAGCTTATTATGGGATAGCTACTAATCTGGTTAGCTACCTCACCAAAAACTTGCATCAAGGAAATGCTGCTGCTGCGACAAATGTTACCACGTGGCAAGGAACTTGCTATCTCACTCCCCTTATTGGTGCTATATTGGCAGATGCATATTGGGGAAGATATTGGACTATTGCTGTCTTCTCTGTTATATATTTCATTGTAATGATCAATCTTTTAAACTTTTAACATTCTTCTACATTTTCTATAAAATAATTATTGTAAATATTTAAATTTTTTGTTCACAGGGAATGTGCACATTGACTCTTTCGGCTTCTGTCCCTTCTTTGAAACCTGTTGAATGTGTAGATTCTATTTGTCCTTCAGCTACCCCTTTACAGTATGCATTTTTCTTTACTGGGCTTTACTTGATTGCACTTGGAACTGGTGGAATCAAACCATGTGTTTCATCATTTGGTGCTGACCAGTTTGATGACACGGATCCAAAGGAGCGTGTAAAAAAGGGATCTTTCTTCAATTGGTTTTATTTTTCAATCAATATCGGTGCGGTAGTTTCAGGTACTTATATTGTTTGGGTTCAAGAAAACCAAGGATGGGGATTAGGATTTGCAATTCCTACATTGTTCATGGGCGTTGCTATCTTTAGTTTCTTCATGGGAACACCTCTTTATAGGTTTCAGAAACCCGGGGGAAGCCCAATCACCAGAATGTGCCAGGTTTTAGTTGCATCATTTCACAAAAGAGATCTCCCAGTCCCTATTGATAGCTCTCTCTTGTTTGAAACTCCTGATAAAGTGTCGGCAATTGGCGGTAGTAGGAAAATCATTCACACTGATGAGTTCAAGTAATTTTTCCAACTTGTGTACTTTGGATATTCCCAAATTAGTTGTATATTGGTTTTTTATATTCATTAAATTTTAAATTTCTCTTTGCAGGTATCTTGATAAAGCTGCTGTGGTGTCATCTATAGAACATGATAATGGGAACTACTCGAATCCATGGAGGCTATGCACTGTAACACAAGTAGAAGAACTCAAAATCTTGATCCGTATGTTTCCAATTTGGGCAACAGGAATCGTGTTTTCTGCAGTTTACGCTCAAATGTCAACAATGTTTGTGGAGCAGGGAATGGCAATGGACACCACAGTCGGATCATTCACAATACCTGCAGCTTCTCTTGCAGCTTTTGATGTCATCAGTGTCATCTTCTGGGTCCCAGTTTATGACAGAATTGTTGTACCATTAGCAAGGAAATACACAGGCCAGGGACGAGGCTTTTCTGAACTGCAACGAATGGGTATCGGTCTTTTTCTCTCCATATTCTGCATGGCGGCTGCAGCTTTGGTTGAAATAAAGCGTCTTGATCTTGCAAAATCACTTGATTTGGTCGACCAAAATGTTGCAGTACCGATTAGTGTCTTCTGGCAAGCACCTCAGTATTTATTTCTTGGCGCTGCTGAAGTATTTTTCTTCATCGGGCAGCTTGAGTTTTTCTATGATCAATCACCTGATGCCATGCGTAGCTTGTGTAGCGCCCTTTCGTTGATGACCACTGCATTGGGGAACTATTTGAGTTCTTTCATATTGACCATGGTTACATATTTTACTGCTCGAGATGGGAAGCCCGGTTGGATAGCTGATAATCTCAACGAAGGCCATCTTGATTATTTCTTTTGGCTTTTGGCTGCGCTTAGCGGCTTGAACATGGTTGTTTACGTCGTGTGCGCCAAGGTGTACAAGTCCAAGGCTGCTTCTTGATCATATTGATGCTGCTATAGAATTTGTTGATCTTGTACCCTAGCAACCCCCCCCCCCCTCTCTCTCTCTCTCTCTCTCCCCAAAACCCACACACACACTCACACCCACCCACCCTTGACTCTGCCTAAACATGCTCGTTTATAGCGTATAAGGTGTACATCTCAAAGTTAGGTTCTTGATCAGCTTGATGTTGCTACAGAATTTGTTGATATTGTATTCTACAACACCCCTCAAAATCTATCTTTTGTTGCTACTATATAATGCGGATATACGCGCATACGATTCAGTTAATGACTCGTATGCAGGTGGAAACAGGTATGTGATTACATAGTAACATGTCTTATAATCATCCCTGTATCTTCAGGGGTCACACACTCACACTGTCTGATTTCTACTTTTGAATAATCAGTTTTAGAGTCCTTTAGTTTAAACAAATCAGGGGTTTCTTATTATTCTACAACTGAACTTATAACTTAGAATTGTAAGTATCTGATGGATGTTTATAAATAGTATTTTCTATAAACATTGATGATTCTAAGGTTTATGAAAAGGAATTGCATACGACACATATGGACCAATACGCGTCGTATAGGGGGTGTCGATTTTAGCATGATAAAAATTGGTGGAGCAGAATTGCAAAAGTTTAGCAATTGAGAAAATGGGTATATCTAAGTTACATATCACATAACCTCATACATCATATAACACATGTAAGCTACTACGTCATAGCAACTAGACTCACTTTAGTAATAATATCATATATCACATGGTATTTTATTTTAGTAGACAAAATGAAAGCTGGCGTAGTTATATAGATATATTATCTTCTTTTAGAGTTTTAGGTATTTAGTATTTAACATTATTATTTGAACTTTAATAATAAGATTGCCATAAAAAGTATGTCAAAAAATCTTATGTTTTTGTTATAAAATATTTAATCATATTTTAAAAATCTTTGAAAAAGTTTTAAATAGCCTTTAAATCTTCAGTAAAGTTTTATTTTAGCAAATTATGAAAATTACCGTTTGTTTTCACAAATGATCATGCTTTAAACAAGTGTTGAGTTATCTATCATGCTTTACCTTAATTTAAAAGTTATAAAAAATCAAAATATAAACCATAAACAATCCCCACACATTCCTTCGATCTGTGCCTACAATCACCATGCCAATCATCATCGATGAATCACCGATATCACCATCCCGAAGACCCAAGCCACATGATAAGCTAAGAATTAACAAGATCAACAATGAATCAACCATGGCCAACCTCTATTGAGTTGTGGATACCCTCGGGTATTCTTGTATCGAAAGATTGTTTTCAACGGATATCCGTAAGAAAAAATAATAACACAAATGGCATCACAAAAATGGTAAACTAAAAGCAGAATTCGTATGAATTTTCATTTTCATCAACACAATGACCTTCTAAGACAAACAATGTCTAAGAAATAATATGAACAATATATGAATTAATTGAAATTTAACACTTTCTTTTTTCACAACATATATGAAATATATAAAATTTAGAAACAAAATGTAGTTGAATTAAAAAAATAAAACAAGTTAATGAGAACTACAAATATTATGTAAATCTATCTATAATAGAAGGGGTGAAATTCAAAATTTGAGAAAATGGAGATTGATTTTTTTAATTTATTAATTGACACATGGGTTTTGAGACAACTAGATAGGACAACGGAGAGATAATTATTTTCTAATGTAAAATATAACTAGTTAATATATTTGGATTTACCAAGTTTCTAAACGTGACTTATAATATGTATTTTCTTTTGCTAGATGATATAACTCAACAGATAATTTACTAGATTTTCTTTTTAAGTTAGTTTGTATTCATGCATCTCATTGTTATCCATTTTCACCGTTAGTAGCTACACTCTTTGTGAGATTGTGGGTTAAACAGAATGTGTATTTGTCGATAAAAAAAACAACTGACCTATCCCGCCAATAAATATTCATCCAACCTAATCCATATAATGATGGAACCAAATGAATAAATAAAAGTGGAGTTGATATGGGTGACAATTTGTCAACCATCCTTTTATATATATATATATATATATATATATATATATATATATATATATAGGGGAGAGATCAAATGAAAACCATGTTTATAAATGAAAACCGTGAAAACCACCACTTCCCAATCACATAAATTATAATTGATTCAACCTTTTTATTATTTAAAGTATATTTAAGTAAAATTCAAGTTTATTTTTTGAATTCATTATATATTATTTAGTTTAAACTCCAAGGAATGACAATGATGACGAAACGACTTACGTATACGTAACTTGTATGAGTTATATGTACGTAACTTTTAGTTGTAGACTTGTTAACACGTACGTACATATACATAACCCCTACATATACGTAACTATTAGTTGGATACTTTGTAATATGTACTTACATATATGTAACCCTTGGTTTTCATGGTTTTCATTCATAACATGGTTTTCAATGGAACCCTCCCCTATATATATATATATATATATATATATATATATATATATATATATATATATATATATATATATATATATATATGTATATATATATATATATATATATATATAGGTGTTGGTTTCATTAAAAGGTTAGTTTTGCATAGGTAAGAAGAAATGAGGTATAACAACCACGACCATGATCATGAATTTTCAAGAAAAATAATTCAAACTCACCATAAATTACCTTCTAAGGGTCGAACCCATAATCTTGTTTTCAAACGTCCCATAACAAAACAACCATAACGAAAGCTCTTTGACATATCAATAAAGGAGTCGTAGGTCTGTGAAGTAGAACAATGAGGATTCACGGCTTGTGAAGCCGATCGATAGAGGAATCATAAGTTGTGTAGTCGATCGATGAGGAATCACAACTTGTGAAGCCAATCGACAGGGGATTGCATGTTGTGAATTTAATCGATTGTAAGTTTCAAGTCTAGGAAGTGGGTGCGAAAAGGTTTTTTTTTCAAGTTAAATTGATTAAAATGCTCATCATGTGATAAACACATGAGGGATTTTAACGGATCCATAGATGGGGTCAATGGCGGACATATGCAGAGTTGAGGGGTAGCCTCCGCTACCCCTCAACTTGTTACGGGTAGGGTAAAAATTTTTTTTACGGTTTTGCGTAAAAAGAAAGTTTTAGTTTTACGTTACCCCTGAAAAGAAATTACGTTACCCTTAAAAAAATTTTAAACTTAGCACTTCATAAAAAGTTTTAGATTTTATAACTAAAAGTCTAATAATTTATAAAAACACAATACATTTCTATAAACACATAACTAACCATTACCTATTACCCACTACCAATTAACATAAAAACCCAAAATACTCATTACCCAACCCAATACAATAATAAGTCCAAAAATAAAAGTTATATATATACTAATTATATTTATGTATTGTAAGTTGTATTATGTGCTTATGAGATATACTAATCTTTTTTTTAATCTTTAACTTTTTTTATTTTAACCCAATTCTTTTATATATTTTATAAATTAGCCCCAATATTTTTTTTTACTTTCAACTTTAGTCCTCTATACTTTTCAAATTTTACAAATTTTCCGCTATACGTTTCGGTTTAAATTTTACGAGTTAACACGTCCCAACTTGCGCGTGTGGTTCAACGTTTTTTCACTTATTTTTCCAGTTTAATGGTCATGTCATAAGGTGTTGGTCTTAGATGAATATAATTATTGTATTATTTTTTGCTTACGTAAGTGTATGGTTCAATGTTTTTATGTATATTTTTCCTTCGATTTATTTTTTTTGTTTTATTGGTTTATTCAGTGATGGTGGTCACTGGCGGTGGTGTGCCATTAATATTACTTGTATGGTTTATGACTCTCATTGCAACGCGAGTGAGCTTAATACTAGTATATAACATAGCAATACAATATTTTTTTTCAATGGTCATACATATTTTATTTATTTTTTTATGTAAAAAAAAGGAAAAAGAAGAAAGAAAATGAAATAATTTATGGTTCTGTTATTTTTTGTTTAAAAACCTTAACAATTTATATCTAAACCTTAGAAATGTTGTTAGAATGATTAGAGTATGACTCATATTCAAACTTTTATAAAAACTTATTAAAACTTAATTTTAAAAGTATAAGATAAAAAATAAAAATAGATGATGTAAAGAGTGTATGAATCTACTATAAATGCTCTTGTATGGTTATTTGTTTATCACGGACATTTTATGTTTAATTTAATAATTATAGTTATTGTTTAAACTTGAAATTTAAAGAACATGAATCATTATATTGTGAAAAGAATATGAAAAGGCATACGGAACACTATAAAATATAAGGTTTTTTTTTTATTTCTTTTGGTATTGTATTTTTGTTAACAATTTAATGCAATTTAATTATGACTATTCCGATCCGATCCAACTCGACTCAATCGAACAACCTAAAATTTTTATGTTGTTTTGTTAAAAGCTAATTATAAAAATAGTGACACCGTAAGAAGTAATTCTTGGTTCCGCCATTGAATGTATGAAAAAAAATTACGTTACCCCTGAACTTGTCGTCTAGATCCGCCACTGGATGGGGTTAACAAAGTTGATAAAAATCATTACTTAATTGAATTATTGGACATAAATGGTTAATTTTAACTTTTAAATAAAATAATTATTTTAAGCAAACCATAATAATAAAAATGATAAATTACTCAAAATACTAACAATTGCAAGCTTTTCAAAATTGTCCCTCTAGCCCGTTTAATTGATAACATGAACCAACGATCTTTGCCCTAGTGGTTCAATGAGAATGTGAGAGTTTTTGCTTCTTTTGAAGGTTTAGGGTTCATCCTTTACATTAACGTTAACTTAGTATTACTAATTTTTTAATTATAATTTTTCGTTATAAAAAACTGATAACATGATATCTTTCTATTTTAACCATTGATTTTTTTTATTAAAGGAATACATCTTTCCAATTATATTAAGCAAAATCCACTTCTTATTTGAACCAGCAATTAGGTCTGGATTGTCTTTCTAACATGACATATTAGATGTGAAATTAATTAATGAATTTCATCGTCAAGTCATAATTTTTGTTAAAAATTAGTGATATGTGAAAGCTAATATGTGTTTATAAAATTAAGGAATTTGAATAAAAGTCACTATGTAGACCATTTTAGTTTTACTCCTCCAGACTATTTTTACGCACAAGAACTGTTTCTTTTTAGTGTGATAATATTATCATCTGATTTGAACCCTTGATCTCATAAAATCAATGGCTCACTATCCTTCGTACCCTTTATATAAAATATCTTTTTTATATTTTAAACTCACTCTTCTCTCTCACACACACGTACACACACATATATATAACAACATAAATTTGTTTGATGTACTATGATCCAACAATGCATCTAACTCGTTTACAAATGTACATCTAGTTTATTTAGGTTTAATTAATTTATTAATGAGTTACTAATTGTAGATTACAGATGCGTTTAATTTTAAATTGCTATTTACTTTTGTAACGTGTTACGATCATAGATAAACTTGTTACTTACACAATACAATTAGTTATGCATCTTTAATTTCTCTTTGTAATATTTATTATGTACTTTATTTCCTAGCATGTTGCTAGTTTTTTGCCATCAAAAAACAGAAATACAATTAATTTGTACGCTAAAACTTAAAATATAAATTAACAATCTTTTCCCTAAAAACATCACATCCTTTCATCAATTAATATATTACCATTAAGAAATTTAGTTGATGAATTGGTTATTCTTCTAAGATAAAATTCACATCAACCGTAATGGTTAACGTCTCAGGGTATGATTTTTTCATGTCATACCTTTAGAGCAATCTGGTGGTGATCGCCAAGCCACCGCCCCTCACGCCCCATCACATTCACCAACGCGGTGTGATCACGCCCCTCACCCACCGCATTGAAGCCACGTCGGACCATCACACCATCTTTCTTCATACTTGCACTTGGTCTTAGGTTAAAGATTTAAATGTGTCATGGGATTATAAATCAATTTATTTTGAATTATGGAGGCAATGGGCCCACATGCACCAACCCAAGACCATCAATTTTGATTTTGTTTCCAGAATTCTCAACCAGCCCAGCATGCATATGAGGTGGGCCCACACACAATATATGATCTCATAAATATGGCCCACTATAAAAGAATGTCTGGCCCACAGTACCAATTCCACACAAAAAAGTAAACAAAATGTTTCAATAGAGTATAAGCCCATTCCAATCATTCACCTCCAACAATCATAGAGAAAAGTAACCTATAGTCAAATGTATTTATTCACTAGTCAAACTAAATATTGCTCCTTTTTTGTTTCACACAAGTGTAAGCTTGTAACAAGTCAGTTCAGGGATGCTTAGACATTTTTTTTTATAATTGTATTTTCAACATGGTTTTTAATAGGTCAAGAATAAGAAAACAAAAAGAAAATGTCATCATAATCATTATGCTTTTAAATAAAGAAAATCGTAACAATAGATATGGTGTTGGTGTGCCTTTATAGATAACCAAGAAAATATTTACTTTAATTACTCATTTATGAGACTTGATTAAGCAACATGTTAATGTTATAAATCCACACTATCATGTGTATTAGCTTTAGATTATTGTATCATGAGCAATAAACGACTAAATGGTCTTTCGGTGGTAGTTAGTAGATAAAAAATAACAAGTACGTTAGCATGTCCTTTACCATGTATTCTCTTTTCTAGTATTAGAGACGAAAATGACAAAATAATCGTTCGAGCTATCAAACTTATTTACAGATAAAACTATGAAATTCTAAAAAATAAGACATGTATCACTAAGCTGAACATTAATTATTTAATGTATAAAATTTTGACAATGAGTTCCAAAACATAGGTACTCATCTAAATACATAGAGAGATATCATATGTTTTTCAACCCACAACTGAAAACCCATTAAACCAACGTTTTTCGAACCCCAAGATCACTCGTCACTCGTAATTAGTTGGTAATGGTATGATCAAGTATTCATTAGATGAACATGTTATTGGTTTTCACAGATTTCTGTCTTATAGTAAGTTAAGAAAGTTTACACATAACTTGGACTTTGATAATTTAGTGTCAATTGTAATGCGATATTGACGATACATAGTGTTGGTTGTACTATTCACTCAAGAATGTTTTGGTGATATGACGATACAAAGTGTAGGTTGTACTATTTACCCAAGGAGGCTTTGGTGTAAAAGAATGAATTTAATCACTTTACTAGAAGTTTATATGTAGGTAGAATAAGTTAGTACAAACAACCAATAAACTACCTAGTTCCAACCTTCTCTATCAAGATCTCTTTTAGAAAAACATGTACTACTTCTAAGCCTCGTTGTGCTACCAATATTGTATGATGGTTGTTAGCTTCAATCACTAAATTATTAAGGTGATAACATAATTATGCATAATTTTAAGAGTATGTGACCATCAACAACATGTTTAACGTAATGTTGTTAAAGGATTCAAATTATGCAATATGTGAGTGTGATAAGCATATTGGCTTACATGAAAAGAAGATACTATTGTGACCTTCAATGTTCCAATGATGACGTGAACACAACATGTATCCCAAAATGAATAATTTTCAACACAATAATCGTTGATCCAACACTCTCTTCATTTAAAAGCCAACGACAACAAAGAAACATGCCAACATAAGAATAGATTATCGAAATTATCTTCGATCATTTAGCCTCCTTTATAACCATTATATTGACTAAAAATATTAAATATCATGACCCAAACAAGCAAGATCATACTTTAGAGAAACAATGTACGATGATATTACCCTTGTGTATAACATCTCATTTATAGTGTCACATTATGCTTGAAAATCAAAATATTAAAACTTTCAATATGAAAAACTAAAAGTATAAATATATGAAGAACAAAGGAGTACTAAACAATATGAAGCAAAGTACAAGAAATGTATATCTTACACGTCTTATGATTACATAATATATGGCTTCATAATATGAAGAACGTTTGATGATGTCATACAAACCTAAAACCAATACATAATATAGTGTCCCGTAACATAAGAATCAAGTCAGTATTGTTATATAGAAGAAAAATCTTAACACACAAGTAAAACTATATACATAATTGTGAAGTCATCTATAGAAGAAACATCTCAACATTACCATACATATATAATAAATATACATAAGATTTTCTCTTTAATTATGTACTTACATATGGTGTACAATGTACTTATAGAAAACAATTTTGGTAAAAAGAAAAAGTAAAGAGAATTTGAATTTTGTCTGGTAAGCATGTTCTGTTGTCAACATTGCTTTTTTACACTTTGCATATTGGATTTATCTTATTCAACTCCAACAAACATCATATCATAACCACTGCAATTATTTAGTCTCCCACACCTTCCCAATAGGATCAAAAGTAGTCCCTCAACATTTGATTATCCCAATAAACCCCCTACACTTTACCCTTTTTTCTTTTTTCTTTTTTCTTTTTTTCACTCTCTCAGTTACTTCACTGACAATTTCTTCCTCATTTTATTCTCTACTCACTTTGCCTTTGTGCTTCTTGAAAACCGTGCTACCGGCGCACACCCAAACAAGCACAAAGTACAACTTCAATAGCAACACAACCTCTACATATATACCACATTTGCATATCATTCATCATATATCAATATATCATCATCCACCATCAAAATTGGTGAACTTCAACCCAAGAAAATGGTTGTATCAATTTTCATGTGATCATTGTCATTCACACTTAATATGATGGGTGATCTTCACTCCATTGCTTACTTCACTGATCACACTAACAACCATTGTTCTTCCTTCTGGTTTGATATCCACAATCTTTCATCTCTCAACACAGACATTTCTCACTGTAAGTTAACCTTATGTTCATATGTATACACACACATATATGTGTATGTACACTATATATGCATGTATATGTGTATGTATGGTGATGATGATGATGGGTTATGTTGCAGGTATGGAGATAAACAACACTCCACCATATTATGATCAGTCATCACTGTTGGATTCTGATCACTCATCAGGTTATCTTGAGGATGCTTTATTTGAATTCAGACCCAAACGACGTCGTCTGATGATGACACATGATGATCACCATCACCATCATCATCAACCCATCAATCATAATTCATCTCCTTCATCATTTCCTGTAATCTTTTTCAATTCTTGATGCATAAATCTTGAATCTTGATAACTTAATTACTGGTTTTAATGGTGTTTATCATCTAAAGTTTGTATCTTGATATCAAATTCTGCAGACCCACTGGGATTTTAATCTTACTCAAGATTTTGAGGATTTTGGTGCATTTACTGGTATGAATATGATAGATGCTTAAATCTTTTGAATTTAATTACGTTGAATTATTCATTTTATTGAATTATGTTTATATATTATTGTAGTAAGTGGGGAGAATTCAACTTCATCCAAGAGTTCAACCAACACCCACTTTGTCTCTGATAAAGAAACCCTAAGTTCATCAGACAACGTCACTGGTACGTTCAAAAAGTCGCAAATGTTTGACCACTTAATATTTGACTTCATCAACAGAAAAATGATTGATTTTTGTTATGTTATAAATTATATTATCAGAATTATATAAAAAAAGTTATTCCAATTGACAATAGAGCTATAGAAGAAAATAATTAAGTTATATATTAAAATCTTACTAAAACTGCTAATTATTTAGCTGATAGATAATTTATTAATTATGTATGAAATAGTCAAAAGATGTTTAGGAATACAAATTTATATAAAAAATGATGCCAAATTTGAAAATTGTTTGACACAAAAGTAAACGGATTTGGTAATTTTAGTTAATATAATGAGAATGACAATTAACATCTTAAGAAAAAAATATTTTGTAATTCATTTGGGTGATCTAACTATGGTTAAAGCTACCCACTATAGTTAACCATCATAACATCATCAAAGTTTAATTAGTGACCATTTTGATCTAATAGTAGGTGGGATTGAGGAGAGAAAGAAGAAGGTGATAACAAGAGTGGTGTACCCATTTGCATTGGTAAAGCCTGGAGGATTTAAAGGGGATATGACATTGAAAGACATCAATGAGAGAATCCTAATGCCGCCAACGAGGCCGCTCAGGCATCCGGTGGGAGACTTTGCATGTCGGCCATTGGTGGCGTTAGATAGACCGGGTCTCTCAGGGAAGGTGGTGGTCGCTCTCACGAGGATACAAACACATGAGAGAGGCACGATCACCATTATTCGGACCAAAAACTAAGGTTAATATATGTGTATTTTCAATGTGTATAGTTGTTTGTATCTCGTACAAAGTATAATATCAATCGTTATTTGAAATAATGCATTGTGCATATGTCTTATCTACCGATTGTTATCTATACGGTATTCAAGGTTCGCTTTTGATAAAATATTTGGAGCGAACCGTTAATTGCAAGCAAACGTGCTAAGGACACACTGACCAGCAAAACCGACCTAAACGGTTTAGTTTTCACGGTTTAGTGGTTTTAGCCATGAATTGAGGTTGTAATAGCAGATGTTGAAATATTTAATTGTTATGACACTGAAATGAAGCTAGAATAATGAATCTTAATTGTTTACAGCTTTCATGTATGCATAATTGCACATATATGAGAGGGGTCACTACTTGAATGGAGGTCCACTAAGTTTTTTGAATTGAGCTATATGACTAAATTTACATTATAAAAGTTAAAGTTGATTAAAATAATTAAATTATTGTGCAAACATTTAACTTGTACTGGTTTAAGTTTTAATGTAAAGATATTTAATCTTAATTGCATGATGACTCATCCAATCGAGAGCCGTTTAATGTGGAAACTACATCTAGAAATTACTAAAAAAAGAGAACTTAATTAGAAATGCATGTTTGTAAAAAGAATTTTAGGAGTCTCCTACATTGATTCGTGGATCATGGACCTCTAGGAAATTTTAGTAATTGTTACTATTGCTAAGTACATAGTAAATATTAAGTGGTGTTTAGTTGATAGAATTCAATAAAGTTGAAAACTTGAATTCTATTACATAATGTGTTTGGTTAGTAGAATTTGATGAATTAAATTTGAATTTTGTTTTTAATGTGTTTAGTTGAGAATTGAACTTTCAATTAATTCTCTTAAATTCTTCTAGTAAAGGATTTCATATTCTTTCAATATGAAAAGGGAATCAACAAATAAAAATGTAATCTCTAATCACTCAATGTCATTGGATCTAACCCCCCCCCCCTCCCTTACATCGTTGCCACCACCACCCATGGCCAAACACCTGTGCCAGCTATTGCAGACAATCACCATAAACCAACATTGTTTGCCACTTTCCATCGCCCATCATCGCCCCCACCACCAATCGTCGATTGCCAACCACTGATCCTCCTTACCACCCGCCATTCATGGGGGACACAGATGGTGGTGGGTGGCAACACGAGTGGTGATTAGTGGTTGGTTGAGAGGGTGTAGATTACATTTCCCAATGATTGTGTTGTTATCCAAAATGCATTACAAACTAATTTTTCTCTAATAGATTTCAATTCATGTAAATTTTATTTCCATTTGACAAATTAATTTTTTAAATCCTATTTCCTTTAGCAACTTCCAATTCATTTAAATTTATTACACGGACCTAATGCATCATTAGTGTAATTTGTAAAAAAGAATTTGTGAGTATTAGGTTGTTTTATCATAATCCATATTATGTCAAACACGTTAAGTCAAACATGACACATTAGGTCAAATTTGATCACATTAGGTAAAATACAGTCATCTTATTTGGTTACCACCTTTTGTGAAGCTTTCTCGTTACTTGTCTTTGGGGATTCCATTCTTGGTTATAAGCGACAGAACAACAACATGCACTTGACGATTTTATTTGTATATTTCAAGGAATTGGTTCTATCAGTCGATGTCATATTTTTTGCTCTTTTGAATATGTCTAATATGTCGATAATCACCCACATATATATCTGCTGGTGACTTTCTGATCACTAGAATTATATTTTCTAGTAGTGTGAGAAACCCTTCCACATCTGTTCCTAACCCTTGCACTATCATGATCTTGTGTAATCCTTCTAACAACCCATGTATTCATACTCCCAAGTCACCAGCTAGTGAACACACTAAACTCCTGCCTCCATTAGCAACTTGTGAAGACCGATCGTCACGAATTCACTTTCCATTGTTTTTCCTTTACATGGCGTCGAGTCATGTCTATATTTGATTCTTTATTCAAATGTCATTGTTTATGCAGTCATTTTCAACTTACTTGCTTCATCATTTACTTGACTAATCTCATTATCCGACTCCTTTCTCTTCATATGCGACGTTTTGGAGTGAGGAGGATCAAGATGGCGCCATAGAAGATTAGAAGTTGATTAAGAGACAAAGCTACTAATGATATAACCAAGTTACTCTCATGATGTGCCACCCTAAATGGTTGTAATACAATACATAGACGATCCATGCAACAAATTTGAGAGATATATAAGATCCATTCACATAATTTTTAAACCTAAAGAAGTAAACTAATAATTTTAAACAGACCATAAAGAATTAAAAATCACATATACAATATAATCATGAAAAGTTTAACATGACATTGATGTTACATACGTACAAACTTCAAATATAGAATGAGTCTAAAGGTGACAACACATGATCAAGTGTATGTACTTATTAATGTTGTATTTCTCATTGTGTAAATATTTTTTCTTCATTCAACCACAAATATTATATTATTTTTAAATATACCGAACCTGCCATGATTAAGGGGTTAAATTTCATAGGAAATATATAAGTAGGGCTGGGCTTGTTGCAAGAATAATGATAATAAAATTGATCAATAAATGTAAGTTACATGTCAAATTTTACATCATACAACTAGCAATTTCTTATAATTCGTTTTACAGGAATTTGACATGTTTTAAATTAGTGAACATAATTATTCAAATTTCATTTTATCATTTACATAAATATTTATATTTTTACTAAAAGGCCTTTGCCCTAGATGTACCAAGTACTTAAAAAAATATCATTCCCATAAAAAACAGGTGTAAATCTAGGATCATGCCCTGGGATTGGTCACACCCCATAAATCTTTTATAGTGCTATATACACGATCAAATTCTGAACCATAACATGAAAATTTGATATCGACACCTCACATTTTTTTAAATATTCTTTAATAAATAGATACTTTAATCTAACTAACAGATATAAATTATAATATCAATTAGTTTATACCCCTTAAGACATTACCTATTCTTAAAGATTTAACATATAAACACAATAGTAACAAACCCATTGAAGTTAGCTCCTGGTCTACAAAATTTGTTGACTTGAAAAGTTTTGTCTAGTCTTGTAGGATAAATTGTAGAAATAAAAAAAAAACTTTGATTTATATTGATGTATTGTTTATTGAAGTAGCTCTCGTTTTACCTGTTATGATAACAAGTGTTGAGAGATGCTTTTTAGCAATAAAGTACATGATTTGTGTAATTGCATTAGTGATATGAATTAAAGCAATACTTGTATTTGTTAGATTAAAAAGGATTTGTTCAGAAATGTTTCAATAGATTATGTTATATCCTAGAATTGCTCTATGCGGTGAACGTATTTTATATTGCTCTTTTAGTTTTGAAAATATAAAATGCTATAGCCTAAACCCATAACTGAAAATAAAAGTGAGGAAAATATGTTTTTTAAAGAAGGATATGTTTTCATAATTCTAATTTCGTAAGAATAACTTCTAGTTTTTATAGGATAAATAAACCAATTTCTGTTCGATTTAAACCTTCAATCTTTTTATTATAATACATATCTACGTACCACTTAAACACCAATGTGTTTTATGAGGACCTTTTTATAATTCTAATTGATAAAAACAATAAAGATATTCCATATTGGGAAAATAATATAGAAGTTATCACATTAACAAGTACATTAAATCTAGTAGAACTAATGATTTAGTGTATAGAGGTTTGGTATTTGTCCTTTAAGAACGTGAGTATAAATTTTTACAACCAGAAGATAGATGGTATATATGTGTTACTAAAAAAAGAAACATTAAATCTAATATTCGTGATATAAAAGTTAATATTTTACGTCATTGGGTCATTTTGGTGGAAAAAGTGAGAAACCAACCACTCATGACTCGACTACATGCCCATCCTAACCACCTAAAATAAGGACAATGTTGTCCCAAAAAGCGATATTATATTTCCTTTCAATTTTTTTTTTCAAAACCTCCAACTAACGCACGGTTTTTAATCATGTTTATAAATTTACATTTTTTCCCTATTTATACTACTATTAAGTTTAGTAATCCGTGTGTTACACGGGTTGAATAAAAAAATACTAATATAATAAAATTTGTTAATTATAAAATGATATTGTAAATTATGATATGACTGAATTATGTATGAGAAATGATTATAACCAATAAGACAATTATATCAACTTTTCTAAAAATTTGTTTTTAAATTTTTTTTCAAAAAATAAATATTTTGTTCTAAAACAAATCGTATAAAATTATCATTTTTAATTTTTTTTATTATAACTCCCAAATTTAATTATTTTGTTTATACAAATTGACTTTTTTAAAAATACTAATTTTAAAATATTTTGTATTTTTAACAAAGTTTATGCTTTAGAAAAACTTATTATTTTAAAAAAATTATTTTATTTAAAATAACATTAATAACTAGATCTCTTTCTTAATTTATTAAATTTAAAAAAATATTAAATAATAGTATTAGTAATAAGGTAATTATTTAATATGAGAAAAGAGACGGGAAATTTTGGTGAGAATAATTGTGGTATTGACACATGTCATCCCAATATACTTTTTTATTTGAGTAGAAATATAATAATATTAGAAGTACAAGATGTTAATTTCATTCAAAGTGTAATACACCTATACAATATTTTAAGCATTCAGTACAAGTTGTCACACCCCAACCATGACGGCGGAAACGTCGAAGTGTGAGGGTTAAGATTGTTCACAGCCACATAACGCTAAGTTAAAATATAAATGCCATTAACCAATTGTTTTTCAAACATCACAACCAACCACGTCTTACAAGAAAACAATAAACAAGAAGATGAATCCAAATGTTTATTTAAGTCTAGGTCCATATCCTAAGCTTAAGCATTTCTTCAATCATCATTAAGCTTGCACATTACCTGAAACATGTTGAAAATAAAGTCAACTAACAAGTTGGTGAGTTCTCATGGTTTTAAAGTACAATAAGTATATATCATGAGAAAGAATGTGGCAATTCTAGTCAATGGTCACAAGATAGTAAGTATATAGAACATGCATAGTTACAATCAAACCTTGACTGAATAATATGAATAAGCATGATTAGCTAAGTGTATTTGGTTCCCTAGTGCACAAGCATACGGCTCCTAGGAGCCGGCAATCCCTCGGCTTTAGCACCAAATAGGCTTGTCAGGCCCAAAGATCTAAGACTTCGCCAGGCTAGTTATAGTTAATGATTGCACACGTATGTCACATCTCATATACAACTTAACATATTCAAATAACCACGACTATGTAAAGAATTGCACGTGCGTAATAAGTATCAAAGCGTGTATAAGTTTGTTTGTATAACCAACATGTTTCACCCCGAAAGGTGTAAAGTATATGTAAATGGGGCATAAGAACTCACATGATAATAAGAAGACTTGAAGATGAAATACGAATAACCACGAATAATATTTCCAACACAAACGTCACAAGGCACCTAAATAAGAATAAGGTAACGCGTTATAATTGGTTTGATGTTTAGTTATAATGGATTGAAATAGAGATTAACATCTATTTATTTTGTGTTATTAAGGTGAATTGAGTTTAATGGAATGATGATAATTAAATTTATTGCGCGAAGGCGATTGTCTAATGTAAGGGAAAATTAATCGTACATTAAACCGGTCTATGTATGTTTTATTGATTGTGATAAATCAAGTAATAATTATATATATATATATATATATATATATATATGTAAGTACTTAATCATTTATTTGACAATGTATATGTATATATTTTACAATGAATATATAAATGTATGAATATATGAATATATATATGTAAGTACTTAATCATTTTTATTATTTGACAATGTATATGTATAATGAGTATATATAAATGTATGCATATGAATATATGAATATATTTTACAATGTAAGTTAAGAATAGATGTATAAATAAATTATTTAAATTATTTGTTAATAGTTACATGTATATATATATATATATACATATATATATATACATGCATATGTTATAAATAATCACACAACATTGTTTTAAATAATTTAAAGAAAATATCAAAGATGTATTTTGAATTTAAATAAAACTTGATAAACAAAATAAATAACTAATTTAAATAAATTCTGAATTTATAAATTCATTTTAGAATTTATTCAGAATTAATTTTCAGAAAAAAAAGAAATTAATTAATAAATAAAAATAAGACATAAGGTAAAAGAAAAAGGGAAAAGAAAAGAAAATAACACAAAAAGGGAAAAGGGGTTGCCCGGGGTCGAACCCGGGTCTCCCTTGGGGAATGGTAGTGCGGGAACCAGTGAACCAGGGCCATGGCCTTGGTTCACTTTTGGTTTGCTTTGTTTTTAAACATGGTTTCCCAGTTTCCCCCAAATCCTGATGAACCCTAGGTTCATCTGATCCGAAATCAACCCTCGATTCGGTGTTAAACACTCGAATCATCATGGGGTTTTTGATCTTTGAATCAAATCGAGCATATAACAGGTTTTAATTACCTGTTTAAGTGAGATTTTGAGGGATTCCGAGTTCGGTTTGCTTCGAAGGTTTCAGAATTTTGGGGGTTTACGACTTGGTGATTCTTCTGTGCAATTGAGTGTTCAGTGAGTTGAGGAACTTCAAAACGAATCCGAATCCTTCAATATATAGTTTCAATTACACGGTTTTGAGCTCAACATTCTCGGTTTGAATCCGCGTTTGAAAAGTTACCAAAATTAATATATTCGCGCTGTTAATTGACAATTCTAATTGATTACAGATTGGTAAAGCCGCGTACTGTGATTTAGGATGATTAATTTGATTGAATTGTAGTTTTAGGCAGGATTCGATTGCGGTGATTGACTCGGTTGATTCGAGGTTTGGTTTGGAAAGGTTAAACGCGTGATAACAAAAATTGAATTGTGGTTCGGGTTCGAATCATGGGGCCGAGCGGGGTTGGGCGGTTTGTTTGGGTCAAAACCATGAAAATCGCACGGTTGTAGCTTCGCCGGAGCTCTGCCGGAGCTCCGGTCGAAGCCGCCGGGCTGTAGTTCAAGAAAACCCGTATATTACACATTTAGTCCCTGAGGTTTGGGCTGTTGATTAAAATGTTTTATATTGATTTTAAGTTTGAACTTTGGCAGAATACCCCCTTGAACTTTGGTTTAAGGATTTTCACTTTTAAACACTATTATTATTGTTATTATTATTATTAGTATTATTGTAATTATTATAATTATTATTATTATTATTAGTAATACTATAATTATTATAATTATTATTATTATTGGTGTTACTTATTATTATTATTATTATTATTATTAATATTACTATTATTATTATTATTACTATTATTATTATTATTATTATTATTATTTTGTTATTAAAATTGTTATTATTATTAATATTGTTACCACTACTATTATTACTAATGAATTAAACTTTACTAACGAGGCCACGCACGAGCATAAATGAATAAAGTAAAAAGAAAAATACAGGATGTTACAGTCTCCCCAACTTGAATTAATTTCGTCCCGAAATTACAATAACGAAAGTTACAAAAATAACTCAGGGTAAGTCTTCTTCATATGATCTTCGCGCTCCCAAGTGAATTCCGCTCCCCGCTTGTTTTCCCACCGAACCTTTACTATTGGGGTCGTAGAGGTTCTAGTCTTCTTCATAATGCGATCCATGATTTCGACGGGTTTCTCAACGAAATGTAGGGACTCGTTGATCTGGATGTCTTCCAATGGTACATACAAGTTATCGTCGGCCAAACACTTCCTCAGGTTCGAGACGTGGAAGACCGGGTGAATTCCACTAAGGTCAGAGGGTAGTTCTAGTTTGTAGGCCACTTTCCCGATTCTTTTCAGAACCCTAAAAGGTCCTACAAACCTCGGAGCTAACTTACCTTTCCTTCCAAAGCGTACCACACCCTTCCACGGCGAGACCTTAAGAAGGACCATCTCCCCAACTTGGAATTCTAGCGGCTTGCGACGTTTATCGGCATAGCTCTTCTGTCGACTCCTAGCCGTTTCCAAGTTCTTGCGGATAATAGCAACCTTATCGGTCGTCTCTTGTATGAGTTCGGGACCGGTGATAAGATTTTCGCCTATGTCGGTCCAGCAAATCGGTGAACGACATTTACGACCATAAAGTGCTTCAAACGGTGCCATTTGGATGCTCGAATGGTAACTATTGTTGTAGGAGAATTCTGCGAGTGGTAGGTGTGTATCCCAGTCACCACCAAAATCGAGAACACAGAGACGCAACAAGTCTTCCAGGGTTTGGATCGTCCGTTCGGTTTGACCATCGGTTTGGGGATGGTAAGCCGTACTTAAATCCAATTGCGTACCCAGAAGTTCTTGCATAGAAGACCAAAAGTGAGAAGTGAAACGAGCGTCTCGGTCAGATATGATATGAAGGGGCACACCATGACGGCTTACGATCTCGTCGATATAAATCCGAGCTAGTCTTGATGTCTTATACGTGTCGCGTATGGGTATGAAATGTGCCGACTTGGTCAATCGGTCGACGATTACCCATATGCTATCGTGCCCACGAGGTGTCCGAGGTAGTTTGGTTATGAAGTCCATGGATATATGTTCCCATTTCCACGTGGGAATTTCGGGCTGTTCGAGCAATCCACTTGGGCGTTGGTGCTCCGCTTTAACCTTCGTGCATGTAAGACATTTAGCGACGTACGTTGCTATGTCCCGTTTCATTCCGGGCCACCAATATTGACTCCGCAAGTCCATGTACATCTTATCGGAGCCCGGGTGAATTGAGTAGCGAGTTTGATGTGCTTCATTCATGATAATAGCTCGAAGGTTATTGTGTTTGGGGATCCAGATTCGGTTCGCGAAATATATCAACCCATTGGCTCTGGTTTCCAGCTGGGCCACAAGATTGGGCTCAAGTTCATCTTTCATACTCTTCTCACTTTGTACTGCTTGTTGGGCTTCTCGAATGCTTGACTCTATGTCACACTCGATCCTCAAGTTTTGTAGCAACACTGTAGTATTGTGAACATCAAGTCGGACTTCTGTATCAAACTCTCCCAATGTATCGAACCACTGCCGACGGTCGCGAATTTCTTGAACGGAGACCATCTTTTGGTGTGTCTTCCTACTCAATGCATCGGCTACGACATTTGCCTTGCCGGGGTGGTATCGGATATCGCAGTCGTAGTCACTAATTAATTCCACCCAGCGACGCTGCCTCATATTGAGATCCTTCTGATTGAAGACATGTTGAAGGCTCTTGTGGTCCGTGTATACTATACATTGCGTGCCGTATAGATAATGCCTCCAGATTTTTAAGGCAAAGACCACCGCTCCGAGCTCGAGATCGTGCGTCGTGTAGTTTACCTCATGAACCTTCAATTGTCTCGAGGCATAAGCTATGACCTTTCCTCGTTGCATGAGGACACAACCAAGGCCTTGTTTCGACGCATCGCAGTATACCGTGAAGTCGTCATTTCCATCCGGTAGAGCCAGGATAGGAGCATTACATAACTTATGCTTTAATGTCTCGAACGCCTCTTCTTGTTCGGCTTTCCACACGAAGGGCTGGTGTTTCTGGGTCAGGAACGTGAGTGGCTTTGCGATTTTTGAGAAATTGGCAATGAATCGTCGGTAATACCCGGCTAGACCAAGGAACGATCGAATTTCTGTTGGAGTCGTGGGAGCACTCCAATTTCTAACGGCTTCAACCTTCGCCGGGTCGACGTGAATTCCTTGGCTATTCACGACGTGCCCTAAGAATTGTACTTCTTCCAGCCAGAACTCGCATTTCGAAAACTTCGCGAACAGTTGTTCCTTCTTCAACAAATTGAGGATTTGACGAAGGTGGAGTTCATGATCAGAGTGAGACTTGGAATAGATAAGAATGTCATCGATGAACACAATGACAAATTTATCTAGGTAAGGCTTGCACACTCGGTTCATAAGGTCCATGAAGACCGCAGGAGCATTGGTTAAGCCGAAAGGCATAACCATAAACTCGTAATGCCCGTACCGAGTGCGGAAAGCAGTCTTTGGGATGTCGTCGTCGTGGACTCGTAGTTGGTGATAACCCGAACGCAAGTCGATTTTTGAGAAGATTGCGGCTCCTTGAAGTTGATCGAAGAGGTCGTCGATACGAGGAAGGGGATACCGGTTCTTGACGGTTAACTTGTTGAGCTCCCGGTAATCGATGCACATGCGAAATGACCCGTCTTTCTTCTTCACAAATAAGACAGGTGCACCCCAAGGAGAAGAACTAGGGCGGATAAAACCCTTCTCGGATAATTCCTGGAGTTGGCTAGAGAGTTCTTGCATTTCAGATGGTGCTAGTCGGTAAGGTGATTTGGCCACGGGGCTCGCTCCCGGGATCAAGTCGATTTTGAATTCAACTTCCCGTACAGGAGGTAACCCACTAAGGTCATCGGGAAATACTTCAGGATATTCTCGTACAATTGGAACATCCTTAAGTTCCTTCCCTTTGACTTTAGTGTTGACTACGTAAGCCAAGAATGCTGGATAATTCTTACTCAGGCACTTTCGAGCTTGAGTGCATGTCATAAGCTTGAGTCTTTTGGAAGACCGTTCACCGAACACCTTCAACGTGTCTCCGGTCGGTAAGGGTATGCGAATGCACTTCTCAAAACAAACGATCTCAGCATGATTCTTCGATAGCCAATCCATGCCAATAATAACGTCGAAACTCCCGAGCTTCATAGGAATAAGGTCGATAGGAAATCTATGATCGTCGAGGCACAATAGGCAATCACGAAGGACCACGTCGACGGTGATCGGTTCTCCATCGGCAACTTCAACAGTGAGAGGTCTTCCCAAATTCGTACGAGGTTTCGCAAGTATCGGTTCGAATTCTAAGGAAACGAAACTCCTATCGGCACCCGAATCAAATAGTACGTAAGCATAGGTATCATTAATAAGAAACATTCCTGTGTAGGTTTAAAAAGGCACTTAGGCATAAATCAGGGATTTTTAGAGGATTTCTACGGAGATGGAGTTGAAAATTACATACCGTTCACCACGTCGTTGTTCGCCTGGGCTTGGTTTGCGTTGATGTTGAAGGCACGTCCACGAGCTGGTGGAACATTGCCCACAAGGCGAGGGCATTGGGGTCGGTAGTGACCTGGTTCTCCACAGTTGTAGCATGCCCGGTTTGGTTCGGTCACTGCGTTCCCCAGTGCTCGGCGACACGTTGCCACGAGATGCCCATACTTGCCGCATAGTGTGCAGATGCGGCACGGGAGATTCCCCGGATGATGGTACTTACATGTGTTGCACAGTGGTAGAGGACCTGCATAAGCCCTTGCCACGGGCACTTGTGTTGCCGGTGCAGCCCCGGGAACACATTGCCTCTGGGATGGCTTAGGAACGGCCACTGCGTAGTTTCGTGCCGGTATAAACTTCCTTTTCCTGTTATCCACCTTAGCCTCCTTGCTCTCCTCGGGAACCGTCTTCTCAGTCTTCTTGGTCCCCTTTGCAGACATGGTGCCTGCCCGGATGTGGTTTTCTGTCAGCTGTGCAGTAATTGTAATAGCTTCTTCTAGGGTTGCGGGTCGGCTACCCACAACAGCATCCTGAATCTGCGGTGGCACCCCCTTGATAAACTTTTCCACATTACGGGCAACAGTATCCACCATGTGGGGCAACAGTATGCTCAGCTCGTGATGGCGGGTAGAATAGGCTAGATGGTTCCCGCCATCCTGTTTCAAATTCCAGAATTCTTCTTCTAGCTTCTGGATCTCACTTCTCGGGCAAAACTTGGCGATGGCTATGTTCTTGAACTCCTCCCAACTTAAAGCCAAGATCGCGTCGGGACCTCGGTTTCGCTTTTCACTGTTCCACCAAGTTAAAGCCCTTTGTTGCAGCATACTGGTGGCATACCTCACCTTAAGTGCTTCGGGGCACTCACAGTTGGTGAAGGTGTTTTCCATCCCTTCAAACCATTCTAAGAGACCGGTGGCACCTTCCTTGCCACTGAAATTGGGAGGCTTGCATGAGCTAAAGTGCTTGAAAGTGCACTTCTGGTTGTTACGACCTTGGTTTGCACTATTTTCGCCTTGGCCGTTGCTGTTGCTTGCGACGTTGGCGATCATGGTGCTGCTGAGTTCAGCTACCATAGTCGGGATGACCGCAGCCATTTGCCGGGCAATTAGGGCGGCAAGCTTACGGCCAGATCTTCCTCGAGTTCCTTGGTAACGAGACATGCTGAAAATATAAATTGAATTAAGATCGGTTAAAAGGGTATTAAGGATGGACAGTTAAAGTAAGAATCATAGGTTGTACGGGGTGATTCCATTGGATGACACATCATCATTTGGAATCGTTGACACGTCAAGATGAATTGACCCATTCACCTTAGAAACTGGTGTATGTTGGCCATAGTTTATCACTCATCCCGGAATTCCCCAGGTAAGCATGACTGGTCCCGTAGGATTTATACGAAATGCTTACCTTAGCCCGAGGGCCTTTTGCCAGGAAAACCAGAATACAGGTGTCTATGTACCACACTAGTTCTATGGTTCGTGGAATCAAAAATCTTGATGAGATATTTATAGGATTAGACCCTAAGTCTAAGAAATTTCTCTATCAATAAGTTCTACTTAGAGACGAGGGAGGATTTGAGTATTAGCAATTGTCGGGGAGAATCATTGTTTAATATAAGTCTAGGGAGACGAGTAACAATATGTAATCATGCAGAAAGGCATCTATTCTAAGGCATCACCTTGCACATAATAAGGCACAGCGTTAGGCAGCATGCAAACAATATGTATGTATTCATAAGAATACTATTCTATAAGGATCATGCATAAACTATAGTCTAGGTCCCCATTTCTAATAACCTAAATCCCTATAGTTATGGGCTCTGATACCAATCTGTCACACCCCAACCATGACGGCGGAAACGTCGAAGTGTGAGGGTTAAGATTGTTCACAGCCACATAACGCTAAGTTAAAATATAAATGCCATTAACCAATTGTTTTTCAAACATCACAACCAACCACGTCTTACAAGAAAACAATAAACAAGAAGATGAATCCAAATGTTTATTTAAGTCTAGGTCCATATCCTAAGCTTAAGCATTTCTTCAATCATCATTAAGCTTGCACATTACCTGAAACATGTTGAAAATAAAGTCAACTAACAAGTTGGTGAGTTCTCATGGTTTTAAAGTACAATAAGTATATATCATGAGAAAGAATGTGGCAATTCTAGTCAATGGTCACAAGATAGTAAGTATATAGAACATGCATAGTTACAATCAAACCTTGACTGAATAATATGAATAAGCATGATTAGCTAAGTGTATTTGGTTCCCTAGTGCACAAGCATACGGCTCCTAGGAGCCGGCAATCCCTCGGCTTTAGCACCAAATAGGCTTGTCAGGCCCAAAGATCTAAGACTTCGCCAGGCTAGTTATAGTTAATGATTGCACACGTATGTCACATCTCATATACAACTTAACATATTCAAATAACCACGACTATGTAAAGAATTGCACGTGCGTAATAAGTATCAAAGCGTGTATAAGTTTGTTTGTATAACCAACATGTTTCACCCCGAAAGGTGTAAAGTATATGTAAATGGGGCATAAGAACTCACATGATAATAAGAAGACTTGAAGATGAAATACGAATAACCACGAATAATATTTCCAACACAAACGTCACAAGGCACCTAAATAAGAATAAGGTAACGCGTTATAATTGGTTTGATGTTTAGTTATAATGGATTGAAATAGAGATTAACATCTATTTATTTTGTGTTATTAAGGTGAATTGAGTTTAATGGAATGATGATAATTAAATTTATTGCGCGAAGGCGATTGTCTAATGTAAGGGAAAATTAATCGTACATTAAACCGGTCTATGTATGTTTTATTGATTGTGATAAATCAAGTAATAATTATATATATATATATATATATATATATATATATATGTAAGTACTTAATCATTTATTTGACAATGTATATGTATATATTTTACAATGAATATATAAATGTATGAATATATGAATATATATATGTAAGTACTTAATCATTTTTATTATTTGACAATGTATATGTATAATGAGTATATATAAATGTATGCATATGAATATATGAATATATTTTACAATGTAAGTTAAGAATAGATGTATAAATAAATTATTTAAATTATTTGTTAATAGTTACATGTATATATATATATATATACATATATATATATACATGCATATGTTATAAATAATCACACAACATTGTTTTAAATAATTTAAAGAAAATATCAAAGATGTATTTTGAATTTAAATAAAACTTGATAAACAAAATAAATAACTAATTTAAATAAATTCTGAATTTATAAATTCATTTTAGAATTTATTCAGAATTAATTTTCAGAAAAAAAAGAAATTAATTAATAAATAAAAATAAGACATAAGGTAAAAGAAAAAGGGAAAAGAAAAGAAAATAACACAAAAAGGGAAAAGGGGTTGCCCGGGGTCGAACCCGGGTCTCCCTTGGGGAATGGTAGTGCGGGAACCAGTGAACCAGGGCCATGGCCTTGGTTCACTTTTGGTTTGCTTTGTTTTTAAACATGGTTTCCCAGTTTCCCCCAAATCCTGATGAACCCTAGGTTCATCTGATCCGAAATCAACCCTCGATTCGGTGTTAAACACTCGAATCATCATGGGGTTTTTGATCTTTGAATCAAATCGAGCATATAACAGGTTTTAATTACCTGTTTAAGTGAGATTTTGAGGGATTCCGAGTTCGGTTTGCTTCGAAGGTTTCAGAATTTTGGGGGTTTACGACTTGGTGATTCTTCTGTGCAATTGAGTGTTCAGTGAGTTGAGGAACTTCAAAACGAATCCGAAACCTTCAATATATAGTTTCAATTACACGGTTTTGAGCTCAACATTCTCGGTTTGAATCCGCGTTTGAAAAGTTACCAAAATTAATATATTCGCGCTGTTAATTGACAATTCTAATTGATTACAGATTGGTAAAGCCGCGTACTGTGATTTAGGATGATTAATTTGATTGAATTGTAGTTTTAGGCAGGATTCGATTGCGGTGATTGACTCGGTTGATTCGAGGTTTGGTTTGGAAAGGTTAAACGCGTGATAACAAAAATTGAATTGTGGTTCGGGTTCGAATCATGGGGCCGAGCGGGGTTGGGCGGTTTGTTTGGGTCAAAACCATGAAAATCGCACGGTTGTAGCTTCGCCGGAGCTCTGCCGGAGCTCCGGTCGAAGCCGCCGGGCTGTAGTTCAAGAAAACCCGTATATTACACATTTAGTCCCTGAGGTTTGGGCTGTTGATTAAAATGTTTTATATTGATTTTAAGTTTGAACTTTGGCAGAATACCCCCTTGAACTTTGGTTTAAGGATTTTCACTTTTAAACACTATTATTATTGTTATTATTATTATTAGTATTATTGTAATTATTATAATTATTATTATTATTATTAGTAATACTATAATTATTATAATTATTATTATTATTGGTGTTACTTATTATTATTATTATTATTATTATTATTAATATTACTATTATTATTATTATTACTATTATTATTATTATTATTATTATTATTTTGTTATTAAAATTGTTATTATTATTAATATTGTTACCACTATTATTATTACTAATGAATTAAACTTTACTAACGAGGCCACGCACGAGCATAAATGAATAAAGTAAAAAGAAAAATACAGGATTTTACACAAGTGCTTTATGCAATGGTGTCACACCCTCAAAATCCACGTGCGGGGTTTTACCGCGAGGCGTGTGAACAAACCAGGATCACAGTCAGTAGTTACATAGAACGACTCTATATGCCACAAGTAAATAAAACAACCAAAGATTTAGTTTGAAACAGTGCGGAAGCGTTTTGAAAACAACTCAAACAACTAAAAGTATAAATGTGGCAAAACATGTGCCAACCCAAAATAGTAAAACATAATCATTAAAATGCTAATGTCTTGAAAACCGAGTCTTAGTATGCAAGTGAACCGTGGAGTGCTCCTAGAGGCAAGCAGCTTAATGACCTGAGAAAAGCATACTAAAATGTCAACACATAGGTTGGTGAGTTCAAGAGTTTGAGTTCAGTAAACATATAAACAGTTGTGATATATATAAGCAGTGTATTGCAATAGATAGCTAGTCTATTAACAGCAAATATTAATACATAGTGATTTCGCAATTGAAGCTGACTGTGATAGTTGTTGCCTCCTGTCACGACTTACCATGTCGTGACAATGTTCAATAGGACAAATTGCACCCGGTTGACCTCGAGTCACACAGGTGGGGCTCGTCAGACCCAGTAGTACTACCCAAGTTTCCCCGCTATTTAATATTAACAATTCGAAAGTGTGAGGACTTTTCCATGATAAATAGCACTATATCAATATTATACACAACTTAAATATTAAAAGCGTTCGTAAAATACCAGTATGCTATCTCCCCCAAAAGAGATTAAATAAAGCGTGGGGCATGAACTCACCTGATGTATGCAAAGAGTACTTAGGGTTTATTTGAGAAACGAGAGGATAGCCAACCTTCACAGGTTACCTAGATCATGTGAGTACATAAGTACGTGTAAATAAAAGACATGTGAAACCCTAATCATACCAAAACCAAAGACTCAAGCTTCCAAACAAATAGACACGTTTGACCTAGTTGACCCGTTTGACCTGTTGGTGACATTATGAGTTATAATCCAAATATAGCCAATGAGCACATACAACACACATGATTAACATTCAAATAGTATCATACATATGTTATATCAACCAGGTGTATCACTTAGATCATCATACAATCAAGTACTATACAAGTCATGCGAATCTAGAACATTAACATATCCACTAACTATAATACAACTAACATGTAATCAATAAACATCAACAATAGACATCAAATTCGACCCCATGAAAGCCAATTTCGAATTTAAGGTTCGGCCCTAAGCAAAACTCACGAAAAACATGAAGAAATCTAACCTTAACACGCGTTTTAACTTGCAATTAGTGATCCCTACGAGTTGTGTGCCTTGTAATCGATTGAAATTGATGTTGTAAAGCTTGTTCTTGGCTGATTTTCGCAAGGGAGAGGTGGGAGAAGAGGTTCACGGCCGCAACATGGGTGGGTTAGGGTTTGGGTTTGTTTTGTTTAGTTAAACTTTGTAAAATGACAAGTTAAACCCTTGTGTTTTGTATTTTATTAAAAAGGCACTCTTTTAAACACTTTTAAATGATTTTTAACTACAATAATAAACATATAACTCATGGTAACAAACTATATGTTTTATCTTTATAAAACACAAACATACGAATTAATACACACATTTCCACGTTACGCGATTAATTCTCAATTAACATATAAAAACATGTAAACACATAAACATAATACAATAATCACATAATCAATTAGATTATCAATAATTTGACATTATTTAATATTATTAGGTCACCAACGTTAAACGACAACTAGTGTGTGCTCACGACACGTGTATGCAAGACTTAACGAAACTAACGGAGTTTGGTAACGGAAATTTACCGGATGTCACAAATGGTTCCATTTTTGCCCCTATTTAATTAACTTCTTCTAATTATTTTATTATTTAATATACATTATTAATAAATTATTTAATAATGTGATGGTATTTAATTCACTTCATTAAATTTTATTTTATTTATAACTAGCGTTAGACCCGTGATTCACCATGGTTTGATTTGGAGCGTATAAAATAACGTAATAATTATAGTTTTTATGATTATCATAGTTTTGGTGAGTTCAACTATATATGTGCTCGAATTGTGGCTACACATGTTTTCGTGATTCATTGTTACATTGTCATGATACAATTATCAAACATTAAATTGTTATAGATACAATAACATGACGGATAAACGATATTACATTGAAACTAATATAATAACACAAATATCATAGTTGTTGTTATTGTTATTAACCTTATAATAATAAGTAGTAGTAGCATTAATATGATAATATTTATTATTATTGTAATTATTTTTAGGAACGTATTAAATAATATGTCATTAACTAACATATTTTACATAAATATAAAAATTACTAAAATCATAAGACGCCCCTAGAAAATATTAGTATTATTGTTATTATAAATATGAAGATACATATTAGTTACATACTTAAATATTTAAATAAAATAATACTTCATTTATATAGTATTTAGTTATAAAAATATAATTAGTAAATATAAATTTAAATATCAATTTATAGTATCATAAATAAAATAAAATATAATGAATTGAATTAAATAATATCATATAATAAAAATAATATATATATATAATGTGTATTAAATAATATATTAATTAGAAGAAGTTAATTAAAATGGGGAAAAAGTTGAACTGTTACATAAAAAACTTGTACTGCATGTTTAAAATATTGTATTAGGTGTCTTAACCTTTGAATGAAATTACTATATTGTCATCCTAAGATATATATATCTTCCTACTCTGATAAAAGGGTAAATGGGGTGACACGTGTCAGCACCACAATCATTGGGATGACACGTGTCAGCACCACAATCATACTCATCAAAATTTTCCCGCCTCTCTCTCCTATTAAATAGTTACCTTAATTACTAATAATATTATTTTAATACTTTTTAATAATTAATAAATTAAGAAAAAAATCTTTTTATTAAGGTTATATCTAAATAAATTGATATTTTTAAATTATCAAATTTGGGAGTTGTAATAAGAAAACTTTTAAAAATGACATTTTTAATACGGTTTGTTTTAAAATAAAATATTTATTTTCAATAAAAGAAATTTAAAAACAAAATTTTAAATGTTGATATTACCATTTTTTATTTCAGTCATATCATATCTTAGAATATTATTGTTTAATTAGTAAATTTATTATATTAATATTTTATTTATTTAAACCGTGTAATACACGGGTTTACTAAAGCTAGTTATATTAATAAACCTTTACATTATTTTGACACATGTCATTACTACATTCACTCTCCCATTTGTTTTGCCACCTAAACTAATTATTTCATTTTAAAAAAATCAAATAACTAATTTCCAATTTTTTCTCTTTCTCTCTCTATATTATAAATCTAAATTCTTATTAAATCAATAATATTAAAAGACATTTTTCACTAAATAAAAACTAAATACTTTGATTAAAAACTACGTAGTTACTTTGATTAATTGATAAAATATTTCTAAAACTTTCGTTATAAAAAATTATTGTTTTGATAAAAATTTTATTTTTTTATCTATATTTTGTTGTTTAAAGACTTCGGGTTTGTTTTGTAAAATTATTTATATATAAAAAAGAATGATTTTAAAATAATTTTATTATTATAAAAACTCTCATTGTTTTAGAAAAAAATCATAGTTTTAGAAAAAAATTGTTTTTGAAAACGTGTAGTTTTTAATCAAAGTATTTAGTTTTTATTTAGTGAAAAATGTCTTTTAATATTATTGATTTAATAAGAACTTAGATTTATAATATGGAGAGAGAAAGAAAAAAAATTGGAAATTAGTTATTTGATTTTTTAAAATGAAATAATTAGTTTAGGCGGGAAAATAAATGGGAGAGTGAATGTAGTAATGACATGTGTCAAAAAAATATAAAGGTTTATTAGTATAGATTTCAGTTATATCGTATATCAAAATAATGTTTTACAGTTCCTTATTATTCATTAATAACTATTTAATATTTTTTTAATTTAACCCGTGTAATACACGGGGTTGTACCCTAGTGTATATATATATATATATATATATATATATATATATATATATATATATATATATATGTATGTATATATTTCATATAGTGGTTACACTTGCTGATGCGACGAGTGTCATTGAGTCTCACTTGAAGGCCAGTATTTAACCCGAACTGACTTAAACATTCATTATATTTGGGTGTAATTATTTTTATTAATTAATAATATTATAACTATGTAATATTTAGTAATTATATACTTATGTATATAAATAAGATAATACTTAATTTTAATAATATATAGTTATAAATATATAAATAGTAAATGTAAATTTAGTTTTTATTTTAAAAGTATTATTAATAAGATAATACTTAATTTAGTGAATTAAATAATATATTAATTAGAAGAAGTATACTTAATAAGAGTAATTTAGGAACTATTGCATAACACACTTGTATATTATGCTTAAGTTGTCTTAGGTGTCTTACACTTTGAATTATAATACAATTGTGTCCTCCCTAAATGTTTTATATAGTAGTATAGATAATATAAATTGACACTTAAATTTATAGTTACTAATCATATTTTTATAACTAATACTATTTAAATTGAACATCCCATTAAGCATCAAATTCATTTATGCGTTAATATCAACGTTTAGAAGTTTCTCCTAATCTTTTCTAGATTGTTAATAATTTTGACACGGGCTTTAAACAAAAAGAAGTAATATACCGCGAGACTATCAAAAACCGAACGAATAAGAACAAGACGACCCCCCAAAAACTACTTGATTCTTTCCAACAATAACAACTTAACTCTTTCCAACGTATTTCAGAATTCAGACTTTAAGATGGGCCGATGGAATATGGGCTACGTAATCAAAATAGGTTTCTGGAGTATGTTTAATTTGGGCTTCTGAACACAACTGGGCCCTAAAGCAGGTCGACTGGGCCTTTATGTGTAGAATATACAGGTTGCAATATATCTATCATCACAATTTTATGAGTAAACAAATTTTATATAATTTCACCTTTGTGATCGTCATACTTATTCTAGACTTTTAACGGTCAAATTCTTTTATAATTTTAAGTGCGTAAAAATTTGAACATCCCATTAAGCATCAAAATTAAATAATTTAAAAAAAAACAACAAAAGGAATTTTTACCGGATCGTCTCCGTGTGCTCTAACTTTCCCTATACCCATGATGTCCATTTGTTACATCCCTACTTATCACTAAACCATATTTTAAATAATTAAATTAAATATAACAACTAATAAAACTAAATATGATTATAATTATAAAATGATTATAGTGTGCTTAGTTATCACTAAACCATTTTTTAAATAAATAAATAAAGTTAAGTTGAAAAAATATTTAATTGGTTTAAAATAAATAAAAGCTAATAAAGTAACATGGTTATAAAAATAAAATAAATTAATAACAACAATAACAATAATACTATAACATTCTTGCTTTATCTTCCCCTAAAAATAAAATTTACTTACACAACTTGTACTTCTTGCATGAAAACTTGATTTAGCAAGATTATAATCAATTTAAAAAGATATAGAGGATATATGTTATAGTTGATGAAGATCCTCGATGTTGGTGCTACACTTGTAATTTGTTTTATGAACCATTTATGTAGAAAATAAATGAAGAAAATGACGTGCATTGAAACATGGGGATGGGGGCAGTCAAGTAAAGAGAGTATTTGTGTCTTGTATGTGTTGTTTGAGAGCGACGAGTGCCTGCATTTAACCACTCAACTATTGCACTGAAAACCATAATTTTATGGGTTTTCGTATAAATGCTATTATTATATCAAATCAAAAATTCCAAGATGTGAGTCTTCATGCTTCACGTGAAAAAGAAAGATCACAATCTAACCTACTATACATGCCTTTGTTTTCTTCTTCTTGGTTGATTTATTACACAATAATAACTAGTGTAGGACACTTAACAAGAAAACATGTTTTGGTCTAGAGAAATGTGAGAACTTCTAATTGTTTGGAAATTTTTTTAATTATTTGCTATTTAAATTCTTTATTTCTTTACTAATATTTTGATAGTGACAAGCCTGATTTTAAGAACTATAGTCTTCTTGAGATGATGAGTTATATTTTTTATGACTGTCTGTTATATGTTGTAGTTTTGAGATTAGTAGAACTTAGTTCCTTTACGAGCGACTTCTGAAAGGCTATATTATTTGTTGGTAGGGGTGTCATTGAATAGTGAAAATAAACAAAGAAATGAAAAACTTGAGTTTTGCGTATCACGCTTTTAATACTTCCAAAATGTTTGCAAAAATCCTATCCGGTCGACATATCATTAAGGATGCATTAAGACTGTAGTTGATGAATCACCTTGGCATGAAGTCAAAAGAATTCATAATGACAATGTCATAGACAAACATATAACAAGTAATTGTGGCTCAAGAAGAAACGAATAATGATCTCCAAGAGACACATTTAGTAAAGATAAACTGTACGAGTGTGATAGATAGCTAAGGTCGTAAAAGGCCTTCTTGAGCACACAAACATGATAGGGATGAGTACGGTTAACAAAGCCACGAGGCTATGACATATACATATATAGCTTCAAACGAATCTCTAGGAGGAAGGCGTTATTAAGATCGATCAACTTGTTGAAAATCCCAATCACTGAAGAAAATACACCAAACAACGTAGTAGTGAACGTTTTCTAGTCTGGCTAAATGTCTTTGCGTAATTGGAACCCTTACATAAAATCATTGGTAACAACCCATGACTTTTATATATATTTTGATATAAGTTTTATTCAAAATTAAAGCAAGCTGTAAACTATATTAACTTTCACTTGAATATTTTCATCTATGTTCTCATATAATTTTACTCAAAATTAAGTTGGGCCAAACAAAATATATGTTCCTTAACGCTCATTGTTATAACAACATAATTTTGTTGATTGTAACCTTATGTTTGTGCATGCACAACTTTAAATTGAATTTTATACTTTTTACTACTTTTATTTCTAAATTCAACTTCCGCCGCACCACATGAAATATTTCACTAGAATACTTATTTAAGAAAATATCATCAATCCATAAAATATGCTAGTGAAGTTTCACTTATTTGGGCCTCTACAAACAAGTCGTTTTTGAACTTTCATAAAAAAAAGTTTATGTGTGCATTCTTTGTACACAAGAATAAACATCACACTTGTTCCTGAATTTTCATAAATTTGAAAACATCCGTAATGTTCCTTTGGCGCATGATGAGATTGGATGCTTGAAATTAATGTTAAAATTACTTATACTAAAGTGTTGGTGGGTTTGACACAAAACTGATCCAAACATGTAAATTTCATGTTAAATTCGATTCTTGTTTTTATGTCATGTCGTTAATTTACTTCCCCTTGTGAAAATCATGAGTCATACTCAAACCACCTTGCTCTTTTTAAGATTAAAAATACATATAAAAAGACTTTTGTATGTTGGATAGATCGGTGTTCCAATGCTATATGCTAGTGTTGTTAACAATTTGATGTAATGTACTTGTTCTTTTGCATTTGCTACTTTCTGGCTAGCACGTGGTTAGTAAATTTTTCGTCCTTCAAGAATAAAAGTTTGCTTTACGACTCATGAAGGATTAAGCCACTATATTAGTAAAAAAATCATTTGTTAAGTCTCGGATAAAAATTTCAACTAATTCCATATACATCCTTTAATTTTTGGAATATCATATATAGATATCAAATATCATACTATCATATTATTTTTCTAAAACCATAACATTATCGTAAAATTTCATTCGTATAGAAAATGTAATAATAACCACTGTAGTGGCCTAGTGGCAAAGACGTATGGTTCACATCTAGATGCTGTTAGGTTTGAGCTTCACTTGAAGCGTGTAGTGAATTAAGTTGGAGTATAGTAAAATTAAATTGAAACCGTTCAAAAGAGTTAATTAGAATAGTATGTTTCAGTTAAGCAGTGAATTAAATGTAAAATAATAATAAAAATATTATTTTCTTATCGAGTAAAATAAAATGTTCTAGCTAAATTTAAAATATTATATTTTTTTTAGTTTTTTAAAAGGATGCACACACATGAAACGTTAAGCTCAACTTACAAGGACTACCATTGTTTACAAAACCAACTGGTTGTATATATACACATATAGATTGGTCTCAAGATCAACATAAAACAGTAGCAAAAGGTATATACACACATACACATACATAATGTATGTGTATATATAATTATATAACTTTTTTAATTTCCAAAGGAAAAAGGGAAAGACATGATCAATATCACATAGAAAACAAATGCAACTTAGAAAAAGGAATGAAATTGCAAATGAGCAAAAGAAAAGTGATTGATTTGCCTAAATTTACTACTAGTTAATTAATCTCCTCCCGTTACAACCGATGACATCTCATCGGTTGTAACCACAACTCCATTATTACTTGTGGCTTGGAACCGTTGCTTACAAGAATGACAAGTGATCTCCGAGATGGTTGAGCTTATTTTCTTCGTAGCTTGTTCGCGTAGCAACTTAGCGCGCTCCAATTCCGCTTGAGCTTGTTTCCTAATCTTCTTCGCGTTAGCAAACTCGAGTTCTGCTATTTCTATTTGCCTCTTTGCTTGTTCTCTAGCTTCTTTTGCTAACTCCTTTTCAGCCATTGCAATCTTCATCTTTTCTTCATCTTTTGAGAAGCTGATTTCGCCTCCAATCGAGAGCTTCAAGTTGGTTCGAGTATCGTCATGTTCATATAATGATGATGATGGTAAAAGTTGAAGTTCCAAGTTGTTTTGCAAAGGTGGGACTTGTGGTACCCTTTGCAACAATGATGGAATTGTGCTCAAGTTTGTGTCACTTGATGGGCTTGTGCTTGATGTTGTTCTAGACGAACACACCGGCGGGAAGGTGGGTCCCTCGGGATGCACTCGCCGCACGGTGCAGGCGTCTTGGTGCTCGATGAAACTCTCGACTCTACAAAGGCAAGTGAGTCAAAACAAAGAAGAAGGTACAATAATCATTAAAAGTAGACAAAAGAATTTATACATGTAGTGATAATTATATGCAGACAAAGATCAATGGGTATATGACAAAACATCTAATCAAATGAAGAAATCAAAGCTTTCTCGTGTAGGGCTACAACAAGCAAACAAAAGATTATAAATCAAGAAAAAGATAGCTTATGAGTTCAAAACCTACTACTTGTGACACATAAACAACAAAGTATCTTAGTAAAATCTCACTAATAAAAGATAGTTTAATCATGTGGTTTGAGCTATATCAAGCAATATTCTAATTAAAACACACCTTAATAACCTAATATATAAGATTAAAAAAACATGGAGATCATGGATCCTAAAAAAATTGTAAATTCATACACTACTAATCAAACATTTAATAGCATAAAACACAGTATAAACTATATTTTACAAGTCAAATGATGTATGTAACATAGACCCAAATATTATACTAGTAGCCAATTTTTTTTAAATGTTGAATTGAATATATAACGAACAGAATTCATCACTTTAAAGAGAAAAATCATTAAGGAATTTATGTTTCTTATAAAATTTGCTGAAATCAATGCACATATGAGCAGAAAAACAAACACCAAGAAGGAAAAATGTCATAACTTTCACTTTTCCCACTTTTAAAGATTGATTTCACAATCTTAAACAACCAATATCATCTCTTTAATTGTATATAACAATCAACAATCAATCATCTTGTTCATTTGATCACACAAGAGCAGAAAAAACCTGGAGAAAACTCGACCGCAATCGCAAGAATGCCCACGAGTGCCACAAGTTTTAAGATGAGCTTTATAATCAGATTGAACAGCATAACCCTTAGAACACTTCTGACAAACCCATTGCTTATCATCACTGTGTTTTCTCCTGTAATGTTTCTTGATCCCCACAAGATCACCAAGTGCATGACATGGGTCATGGTGCAAACAGCTCGGTTCGGGGCACACGAACACCTTCTTCTTGATCTCCGGTGACTCTCGCTTCAGCAGCTTCCATGGGACCTTATGTCGTCTACGGTGCATCTGCAAGTTTTGATCTCTTTGGAACCCTTGGTTGCAGATCTCACACACGTATTTATCTGATTCTAACAATGTTTTTGGTGATAAAGACACCACTTCTGCGTCCGGATCTGTGTATTTAAACACGTTAATTAGCAGTTAAATGTTACAGATGAAATATAATAACTCAACTCAAAAGACTAGTCTAACGTGTGTGACAGAGCTCATATGGTGTATATATGAAGATCATATTTGTTGTTCATACAACTGATAATAACTTATAATGGTTTCGGTCCGTGACATCAAATTACATGATTAGGCATAATGTGTGACAGAGTTCATTTGGTCTATAACCAAATGATAATATTATGCAATGGTTTCGGTCCATAATCAAATTACACAATTACCGACAATATTCGTGATCTGATAGCCTCCTAATGGTCATTAAGATACGATATCTTAATGATTCATAGGCTCTTAATAGTTAAGATGTAAAGTTAAGTCTGAATGGTTAAGTAAAACCATTAAGTTGTTACCTTTTAACCATTCAAATTTAACCATTAAGAGATATTAAGAGACTATAAACTATTAAGAGTAGTCTCTTAATGATTAAAAGACTACCAAACAACCCTTTAATTCAATCACGGGGTACCTGGAGTACCGGCCGGACGACGTTTTCTTTTGCCGGAAAGACCATTTTCCGGTGAAGTGAATTGATCAGCAGAAGAAGATGGTGCAGTTGTGAGGTGGTGGATATGGTGGTCACTGTCTTCCAACATATGGGTGGATTTAAGTAGCACAAATCTATCAGAAATCTAACTGATGCAGTACAGATGTTGAAGTGGGGGTAGTTTGTATCAGCTTTATTAGTTTCTTGAGATGAAGGTGGAGATATAAAGAAAAGAAGTTTGCTTTGAGGAAAAAAGACAGCTTTCTTTAAAGATTTGTAATCTTTAAGCCTTTTCAATGAAATTTGTGTGCTTTTCTGCCATTGATGCCCACCTTGAGGAGGTGAGGTTGAAATATAAAGCCTGCAACAATGGAATCAAGAGAGAAGATGAACACACACAAACACACACAGTGTAGGGTGGGGTTTAGGGTGAGAATGAAAGAGATAAAGCTTCTTAAACCCAATCAAATGAATCGAAACTTGAGCCCACAAGAGAGAAACCCAACAGATGAAACCAAAAAAACATCCCCACCACATAAGAAAAAACAACCAAACTGACATTATTATTTCTTTCTTTCTTACTTATTTCTTTAGGGTTAATGATAAACGTATACACCAGTTAAGTGCGCGCTTAATGAACAACGTTAAACGCTCATTTAGGTTGCAGAACAACTCTTTAAATGGAAGTTCACGCACTTTATACATGTGTTTAAGCATCATCGGTTACATACGCCACTTGATCTGTATTATACATTGCAATTTATAATATATGAATGGTCTTATATATAATTAGCGATATATGAATTCAGAAACATGATGTTAAACGTAGGGAACTGATTTTAAAAGGGTGTTACATATATTTTTATTAAAAAATCAACATTGATAAAAAAATATACTAGATATGGTGCCCTTAGTAGTAGGGGTGCATTTATCATATTCTCTTTTGTTTTTTTTAATTTCTTTTGTTTTTACTAGTATTAAAAAAATGTAACGGAGTGGAGGCCGGATCATAATGATAAGTGGTATACTTTACTGTTAAAAATTTATGGGTTTTTAATCTTGAACATTGCATGTTTGATTGATTTATCCTAAAAAATCTAAAAAAACATAAAAGAAAATGTAATATTTTGCATGAGTAAATGCCCTTACACGTGACTTGCTGCGTCTCTCACGTGACCTACTCTTTATCTCTACTGTAAAGTTGAAAAAGGGTTGAAAAATATAGTGATGGAAAAGGTGATTCCATCGTCAAAAGTAGTCGCTACTACTGTTAGAAAGTGAACAAACATGATTATGTATAGCATAGTAGATGGTGTTTATTTGGAGAAAGCATAATAGTGCTACATTAAAAAGTACCACAAAACATTATGTGTAAGTGGATATTTTTTGGGCACGTTTTTTAATGTCACCCTTCATGTTTTAAATGGTAACTTAGGAACTTGATCAAGAACCCTTTTTTTAACTGATTAATATGTTTTGTGCTCGACTTTTATACACAATCTTAATGATGTATAATTCTATCTTTGCTTGTAGAATCGAATTGATGCTTAAACAATACTATGGGTATACCTAAACTAGTGGGTTAAATTCTCGTTTTATACTTTATATCCGTTAACGAAATACCTCTAAAAGGAATGGTATTCACTTTTGTAGTCTATACCCTTTTTATATATACTATAGGGTCCTATCGTAATTATACAAACTTGAACTTTTATGATACTATTATGAAATATAAAGATCATTGGGTATACCACGTATCATGATATGAGGTGAGGTTAGGGTTCCTATTTACACCCCCTTTTCTTTTTTCATCATTCCTCGTGGCGATCTTCAGTTCTTCATTCTTCTAGTGTGTAGATGCAAATCACTACGTATCATAATAACACAATAGTGTTCCTCTACTATCAGTCAACATAAATATCATCATTAAATCATACAAAACCTAATTAACTTACATTACTATCATAGATACAATATCACATCCATAAAGAGAATACAATTAATACGATTGACCTTCTTGAATATGATATAACTCTTAAGTATTAAGAGATTGATCATGACACTAGACCTAAACAATAAAAATCAAGTTCAAAAACTATAAACACAATAGTTCACTTTCGATTTAGCTTTTATGTCAATTCTTAACTCAATATTTATTAAAGATGTTCAGCTTTTATGTTGTCAATTTTAGTTAAGTTTGATAAGCCAACCTTACTCGGTAAATCAGTTTTACATGTTGATAGACACCTAAATACGAAAAGAAGTTCATGTATCCACAATTAGGCTAAATTCATAAATCCCTTAAAAGTCGTACAAATTGGAGTATACAAGTCCAACATGTGTGCGTCAAGTAAAATTTTCGTTGACAAGTCTAAAGTGTCACTAGTATGCAACATAATCCGCTAACGAAGCTAGTTGTTCTATTGACCTTAAAGATTAAAAAGAACGTATGTATGTAGATATGCAATTAATTGTTTAGTATGTGTGTAGATACTATTTTTCATGTGATATAAAATACAGAAAAATGGTTACCTTTTGTGATTTTGTTGATCTTTTTGTACCGTATGTTTTTTTTTAAATTATGAATAAAAAGATCTTATAAGGAAGAAAAAGTAGGATTGAAACAGAAATGCATGATGGAGGTCGATTGTGAGGTCAGATACTCAGATGCGAGCAAACTGAGTGAGGGAAAGTAATGATTACTCCCAAGGCTTCCTCGATTGGAATCCAATAATTTATTCCTTATATTTCATATATAGTTGAAACAAAAAATAAAACGTTATCTTCTTCATGTGACTATAACTCATACATTCATCTCCGTTCACTTTTTACATTACTAATTTATCTTATTTTCAGTTTTGAACTTTGATTTTATTCAAAGATTTTTTCACTCTTAGTGAATTACCAACCCAAGTGATAATGAACATGTTATCTAAATATTCAAACACGAAAGTTTTATAAACTAGCATTATCATGACATGTAGTAATTGTGTTTTTTTAGTCTTTAAGAGTTTTGGTCTAATAATAGACAATATTATGTATTTAATAGTAGGTTTAAATATTATGTGAGTTAGTTTATAAGAAAGAACTAGATACTTAGATAAAACAAGATATAGATAAGATTATTATGAAATTAAAGGAGAAGTCATTAGAAAACCACAAGTTATGGAAAAACTGCAAAAACTAAAAAGTGACGTATGTATAACCACGAGTTACATGTGTAAAATTATATATAAGTTACGTATATATATCTCAAATTTGTCTAGTCATGATTGAAGGTATTTCAATTAAAGCATATATAGTTACCTAGACAATTAAAGATTATTTACTCAGATACTTTTTAGACAGTTAAAAATATATATTATTTTTAAATTTTATGACTGACTTGACTTGGTTTCACGGTTTTCTCGTAACTTAGATTGTTTTTTCTTCATCCCTCCACTAATTAGCCTATACATTATACATACTGATCAATATGATATGAGAATATGGGTCGGTTGATTAATTAGAGTGTTGGTCATTATCATTTGTTGCAAAAGTGTTTTTAGAATAAATATTAAATGTAAACAAACTAATATTAGAAACTATGTATTGTAAATGACATAAAAACTACTGTACTAATTAGTAGTTTGAGCAATAACTAGTTTTTTAGCCCCCTGTGTATTTTTGCGGCATCGCAAGACTTGATAAAATATAAAATACAATTGACACAACTTAATTTTTAAACTAAAGTCAAAATGTAAAGTAGATCAAATTTATACCATTCGACGATATCTTATTATATTTGACTCAACTCATTTACAAATCAAATTCATGTCAAAATGTAGACCAACATACATTAAAACACGTGCAGTGTCGTCGTATGCGGCACAATAGAGTATAGATTACAATTGCCTCAACTTGTTTCCGAACTAAATGTACGTCAAAATATAGAGTAACTTGGATATGTACAGTTGAATGAAAACGTATTATATTTGACCTGACGTGTTTTCAAACAAAACTTACGTCCAATTGTGACACATCTCAAAGCGTAAATCAAAATAAGCACGGAAACGTTTTATATTTCACCTGACTCATTTCTAAAATAAAATTTATGTCAATACGTAGACGAATGTTGAAACATAAACCATCTCAAAGCGTATATAAAAATAAGTATGCAAGAATTTTGTGTTTTAACTGACTTGTTTTTAAACAAAATTTACGTAAAAAAGTAGACGAGCTCGAATTTATACTGTCACGTACATAAAAATATGAACATAAAGCCCCGTTGGTTTACAGAATTCTCAGGAATTGGAATTGGAATTGGAATTGAAAAGTTTTTCATCCAAAATCATGTTTGGTTGGTCAACTGATGGAATTGGAATTGAAAATTTTTCCCTCATTCATTGGAATTCATATTCCTTCCACTTACCCATGGAATGTTTAACAGTTCAATGGAATATTTAACAGTTCAATGGAATGTTCAAAATTAAAATTTCAGTTTCACTCAAAATTGACCAACCAAATACATTATTATTTTTAACAAGATTCCACTTCCATTTCCAATTCCAATTTCTTTGCAAAACATTCTGCAAACCAAACGGCCCCTAAGAAATTAGATCTTTTAAGTAAAATTCTATAGGGGTAAACTTGAGAGTTTAGAAACTTAAAAGTATTGAAATGATATTTTATATAGTTTTTAATAAACGTTAGTGGGTAATAGTATAAATGTTGAGAATTGAGGGGGGAGAAAGAGCTGGTGACAAAGCCCATCGACCTTTCCTTTTAAGTATAAGTATAATATCAAAATTCATGCTATAAGTTACATGTCCTCACAATTTTTATAAGTATATCCGCAATACGGCTTTGGTGGATACAAATAAATTATTAATAACAAACACCACATTATGGCAGTGTGTCAAGAACAAGGAAGTTGTGGTTTTGTTGCATGGACAAACGAACCCTGACGAAAATCTAAAGCCCCACTTAAGCTATTAGTTAAAAAGAAGATTATTTTTGCTAATTCATTTACATTTTATTAGATTAGTGGGACTCAACTAAATTGTTAAAACCTGATTCTCCACTAGCAGAAGTCTAAGGTTTGGATCATGTTTTCATTGTTTCATGTCACAAACTATCGGAGGTAATTAAACTATCATACACTAGTTGCGACTTACGTGATACAATGATCTTGATGTTAACAAGGTATTAGTGGTTGTGATGAGTCTATTAACAACGAGTTCGTAAATTGTTAGAACTTTTTAAGCATAAGGAATTTCTCACTTAAGCTTGCATCCAATATACCATGAGATATTTATAAACAACCTAGGCTTATATGAAAGAAAGGAATTACCTTCTAATGGGGTATGATAATATAGAAGCTCTTGTGATATTTAATGGAGTTTATAGTAAGGAATATTGGATCATGGATTCTGTGAGTAGGTAACTTTGATTAAAGAAGTTAGAAAGTATCATTAAACATATTGTTGGTTTATAGTAGTGGAAACCTGTATGGTGAACATGAAAATCAGGAGTCGTAGAAACTAACATTGAAATGCCCAATTGAAGAATATTGGATCATAGACATTCAAATTTCTTGTAGTGATTCAAAACCTTTTAACTTATCCTAAACATATCTATGCAATTCCTTAAATAGTTGGTATAAATGCCCAATGTAAGCATGTTTAAAAACAAAAGGGGTAAGACACAAACTGTTAAAAGGGGCATCAATTAGTGAAGCCAATCTAATAACTTTTTTGAATCCAATATCGAGATGGTTCCAAGCAATAATTATCTTGTTGAAACAATGGGTGTTGCTTAAAAAGTAATTATTTTCTTTATGGGTCTATTTTCTTTCTCCTTTAATCATTTCAGAAAAGTATGAAAGATTTAAGAACAAAAAGGGGAGGGATACAAACATTAGAAACATATTTATCCATGTGCACCTCAATAATTCCATGATGGGTATATGGTGCAAAGTGATGGCCCCTTTATGTTGAAATTGATAGCTATGGCATTTGTCTGGTTTATTTTTGTTTCCATCTATATGTGTGAGATAGTCATCAACTAATTCATGTTGACATCTTGAAAACTTGTTTAAATCCAAAAAAATCCAATAGCATAGGTGAAACACTAGGCTCCATGACTTCTAGCATTATCTAAGAAAAAAGTTGCAATTTGTGTAGTTCGTACGGGTTTAGGTGCTAATTGTGTTTACAAAAAAGATTTAGATGCTAATTATGTCTACAATAATTTGAACTCAACATCTTTGTATCCGTTTCGAGAAGATTTGCGACTCCTATGAGAACCCGATACATGGGCGATATAGTTACTTTCTCATGTTTAAAACCACTAAAAAGTTCCCAAAATATGTATAGAAAACAATATTTTATCGTGTTAGGACTTGTATAGACTAATACAAGCGTCTTTAGTCTATATCCAATTGTGCATATTACATGCATATGACACCAAATATCTCGGTGGTTAAAGATGTGTTTTAAAATTAAATGGTTAGAGAATTTAGAGGGGTTCAAATCCTGCAAGATATAGGTTGTAATATATTTATCTTTACAAAAATGTTGTTAAAAAAGAAACCCTGCTACAACGTTATACCTTATTACCAATAACATATTGGTTAAGTTTATTGTAATAATTTATAATGTAATTAGAAAATATGATTTGATAAGGTTTTAATTTTAATTATTTTTACCGTATTCATATAAATAGTTGAGACTTAATACATAACATCTTATGAGGCTCCCATTATTCTATAAATTAACCTATGTGCATTCGTCGCATGCTCAAGCTTACTACCTATGAAAGTACCAAAAAAGGCGACAAAAAGCGCATAAATCGCATCTTGGTGACACTTGTTGTGGATATAACGTGGAGGTTTAGGTTTTACACAACCTCATTAAACCTACATGAACTCGTAAACCTAATCGTGTTTGATCCAGTAGGATTAATCAGTAACTTTAAACTTTAAACCCGTAAGTTGTTAGTTCAAATCTTTTAATAACTACTTGGCTAGCAAACACATATTTTGAAAACTGTCCTCTTTATCAACACACTACACACGTGTAGAAAAAAACGAGAACTAGAGAATATATATAAAGTGTCTGTTTCTGATGGCTTCTTTGGAACACTTGATGGATTTATATACTTGTTTGTTAAAAAACAAAGAGAGGGGAGACAAGTAGAACATGGTGTCAGGAGACTCATAATCAATTTGTATGATGCACTTTCATTATCTCAACAAAACCTGGCCACAAAGAAACAAAGAGAATACGTGTTTGTATGTCGAGTTATCAAGAGTGATTGTCGCTGCTTGGTCAATAAGTCGGACTCATCAATATTGTCCGTTTTGTGCACGAGTAGCTGACGATTTGTTTTTGGTTGCCCAGACGAAGACTTCCCATAAGGTCATCAATTCTAGTACTACTTCCACTCGAGCACGTTTAGCTATACAGTTCTCTTTTTATCCATAACCAATGCGACTAAAACGCGTTGATGATATTTGAGACAGATTATTGCTTAATGCTTATGAACTCTGCGTCTCTCTTACTCATGTCATTGCCTAGATGTTACATGGTCTTTAATCTTTTTTGTGATTAACTTGGTTAAGATCGAATCGTAGCAAATACTAATTGGATTAAAGGTTGTATCTTTTCCTTTTATGTAATATTATGCTATAAAGTGTAATAAGAATGGAGTTTATATCATAAAGAAAAATAAAATTTGATTACCACCTTGATGAGTGTTTATGGGTGTAAACTAATGTAGCAAAAGCATCAGCAAATGGTTTTAAACTTTTAATGGATCCAGTTTTGAAATAAAAGATTTCTTGGACATAAAACTGAATCACATGACCCTCTTAATGTCATAGTGTCTGTTTCTGAAAGTTCAGTGATTATGAGCTACTGTTGGGTCAAATTTGAACTCATTACAAGTTACCATATTTATGACAAGACTGTATATATATTAGACATACACTGAGGTTTTACGTGTAAAAACTGGGCATAACCATGCACATATATCAGTAATTCTTCTACCTTAACTGGGATTTCATGATGATTATTGTTGATCATAATTTTAGGTAAAATAATATTCATATGATTGACACTTAAATACTTAATCAAGTGTGATTTAATGGATGTTTAACAATATACATGCATGCATTCAGGTTTAGGTTTCTAGAGTTTCTACTTTCTAGAATCCTACACCTTAATCTACCATAAAGATAATCTATTGAAAGAGAAAAGTAGAGGCTGATTTAATAATCATCTCATTTATCACTTCTAAATCAGTAATATAAGCATCTATATGGTTCTCGTAGTTTTTGTAATTAGCTAAATTGAGTATTTTTATATGTATAAGTCTAAATAGCCGAAGAATTAAAAGGATACACATATGATTGTTAATGACAAAATTATTTATTTGTTACAAGGTAAAAAGTTGGATATTCGATTTCAAATGCCAAGTTGGAGTCTTTTGGAGTCAAATGCTAATTTTAGGAAGAATAAAAGACTGATTACGACTTACAGTTATCACTATATGATTGCGTTTGGTTGGAAGGAATGGAATGGAATTGAGAAACTAGTAAATTATGTTTGACTGGGTAATTAACTGTGTAATCCAAGGGAATGTTTTACCTCAAATTCCCTTGGTTGTGAGATTTCAAATTCCCTCTTTAGTTGGAAGGATTTTGAAATTTCACAACCAAAGGAGTTTGAGGTGAAACATTCCCTTGTGTTTACTTTTAGTTGCTCATTCAAACATAATTTTACTTGAAAATTATACTAGTTTCTCAATTACATTTCATTCCATTCCATTCCTTCCAATCAAACGCAGCCTATGGGAGCGTTTGGTTGGAAGAATGGAATGGAATGAAATGGAATTAAGAAACTAGTATAATTTTCAAGTAAAATTATGTTTGAGTGAGTAATGAAATGTAAACTCAAGGGAATATTTCACCTCAAATTCCCTTGGTTGTGGGATTTCAAAATCCCTCTCTAGGTGGAAGGATTTTGAAATCCTATAACCAAGGGAATTCGAAGTGAAACATTCTTTTGAGTTTACATTTCATTACACACTCAAACATAATTTTACTTGAAAATTATACTAGATTCTTAATTCCATTCCATTCCATTCCATAGCTTCCAACCAAACGCTCCCTATGATTTTTTAAGATCATTTGGGTTTTCTATTGGGCTGCTCATGGATTAACATGCGAAGGTGTTCATACTTCGTAGAAATAAAGTGATGGGCTGGTAAGTGGGCTTTAATTCTTTTGGGCTGGGCTTGGTCTGGCCTTGAGAGTTAAGACTAGGCTGTCAAGAGAAAACGAAAACACAAAATAAGGGAATTGACTGATTGAATTAGTTACCTTAGAATACATAAATATTACAACTCTACAAGAAAATCTATATTAACCTAAAAGAAACAAAAAAAATTATAAATATCTTAAACAAACCCATGAGATCTCTCTCTGTTGTTGCTTTGATAACATTGGTCATCTCCAATATCATCGAAGCTGGTTGCAACCATTTTCGACATCTGTGGTCATCTCTACTATCTCGGTTCCTTGTTACTTCAACATCACTAGTCATCGCCCGTGTCACTTGATTTGGTTGTGGTCATCTTTGACATCACTAGTAAGCACATCTTAGTGGTGTGAGTAGTTTTATTATCTGTTTAATATAAAACTAAGATCATCTGTGATCGAATGGGCTGATGGACGGAGCCACGTTAGCCACTCCAAGAACATCTTCTCACTTTGTCATCATCATGGTTTCTTCAATAAAACACCCTTCGGGTCATAAATATATGCTTCGAAACTTCCGCCGTTTTTGAGCTTTCATCACCATATGGGAGCCACATCAACGTGTGGCTCATAAAAGTATGGTTGTAATGGTCTTGTAACGTTTTGTTTATTTGATAAATGCAAATTGTTCTTTTACTTTGTTAAAAGAGAAATCAACTTTAATACAAATTTTATATATGACTATTTTTCATAACTCTTAGATTATCAAAATACTAGCTTTAAATCTAGTTTATATGGTAGACCAGTGTTGTAAAAATCGCTAGACGCTAGTCGGGCGGCGAGGTGGGGACTAGGGATTAATAGGGATTAATCGGGATTAATCGGTTTGGAATTTTTATATATAATTTTCATTTTTATATATATAAATACACATTTTTATATGTAATTTTTATAAATATGTTTAGTTTTATATAAATATAAACAAATCTGGCCGAAATTTTAAAATTTTCGCCGGAATTTTTGAACTTCGCCGGAAAGTCACCGGAATCTCGCCGGAATCTGCAAAAATGCAGAATTAAGGCCGATTAAGAGCCGACTAGGGCCGATTAGTTCCGATTTTTCCCGATTTGGACCAATTTCACCGACTAGCGATTATCCCCTCCGATTAGAGGAAATCCAATCGGCGGGTCACCGATTGCCGACTAGTCGCCGATTAATCGGCCGACTAGTCCGACTTTTACAACACTGTGGTAGACTAATAAGATGAACGGTCTAAAATTTAAGAAAGATCCGGCAAAATTTTGTGCACATAAAAGATATGAAGAGAAATGAAGAGGGTAGGAATGTAAGAAAATATTACATACCTTATTTGAGTTATCCCCCTATGATAATTCTTTATAGATCAACTTCTAATTTACTCTTAGTTTACTTTAGTTACCAATTATACATGTAATTTACAGAATTTAAAACTTTTATATTCAAAACAAAGAAGAGAAGTCTTACCATCATCATTAAATCGTTTGAGGCATGATAATTGATAAATATCTACACACTTGTTTATTTTTTATACATGATTAACATGTGAGAATAAAAAGAAACTACCATTTTTAAGTAAACATATACATTGGGGTTTGTAGTTGGTGTCAGCTGCTGTAAGTTGAAGCAACAACACAAACACATTTATCTCTTGCATTTTCCTTTTATTTATTCTATTCTTTAATTTAATTTAATTTAATATGATTCAACAACAACCACCACAACCACCACCTCCATTTTAAACCCCATTTTGCTTTCTTCTCTCTCCTCTCTCCATCTCTTTCTCCTCTCACCAGAAGATCAAATACCTCTTTTACCCTCACAAGTAAGTCTCTCTCACAAATATTTGACTCCTTGTGCTTTTTGCAACACCCTCATAAATGGGTTCATGTTATTTCCCCCAATCTTTAAATCTTTCTTACCAAGATCTGATTTTTATCTTTCTTTATCCCAAAATTCGAATCTTTTATCTTTAATTTCATTGTTTTTGACTCTTTTCTTCAATCTTTATCAATGTAATCGAGTTTTTGTTCATGGATCTGTTCGATCTATCACCGTTTGTGTTAGATCCACCTTCTGTGCCCTAGAATTTTGAATTTTGAATTTTGCTAATTTTATCACCAGTTCACCATGTTCACACAAGATCTGAAATTTTACGTCTTTTATGCTCATATTTGGGTGAAATTGTTGGATTTCAAACAATTTCCAACAATTTCACCTCATCGATTTCATGGGTAATCTGCAGAATGATGAAATGTGATAATGTTGTTTTTGTTTGCTGAATTTGTAGTATTAATGGATGATGATGGATTGAATATGCGAAATTGGGGGTATTATGAACCTTCGTTCAAAGAACATTTTGGGTTGCAGTTATTGTCTCCTTTAGGAGATCATAGAGATGCAAAATCTTTTGTATCTTCTCGTGAAAACCCCTTTATGATAAACCCTAACGCCACCGCCACCGCCACCGCTTACCACCACCAACCGTCGTTACCAATGCATTACATTAGGGATAGTTGGATACAAAGGGAAAGACTTCTTCATATTATACCTGGAAGCCCTAATCTTGCACTTCTTCAGGATGATTTAGGTTCGAATTCAGCTCAAGTTATGCAGCCGATCGAACCGTTAAACGACCCCGAAATGAATGTAGATGATAGTGGTGGTGGTGGTGGTGGAAGTGGTACCTTGAAAAGATCAGTGGCTGCAGCCACCACTCGAGGGAAGAAGCCGAAGAAGGTGAAAGAAAACAGGAAGCCGCCCGGGGGACGATCAAAGGTTGTGAAATGGAACTTGGATGTGGTAATAAACGGGGTCGATATGGACATATCAGGGATCCCGATACCTGTTTGTTCGTGTACAGGAACGCCTCAGCAATGCTACAGGTGGGGTTCGGGCGGGTGGCAATCAGCTTGCTGCACTACCACCATTTCTATGTATCCGTTGCCAATGAGCACCAAACGTCGTGGGGCTAGGATTGCGGGGAGGAAGATGAGTCAAGGCGCGTTTAAGAAAGTGTTGGAGAAGTTGGGTTCTGAAGGTTATGATTTTGCGAATGCTATTGATTTGAGGACGCATTGGGCGAAGCATGGGACGAATAAGTTTGTAACGATCAGGTAGATCGAGGTTTAACTTGTTTGCAGAGGTATACTTATCTTGGGATTTCATATCTGTTTACATTTATGCAAAAAAGAATGCTTCTTGATGACTGTTAACAGTAGATTTATATGATGGTTCAGTTAACCGTCTTTCGAGTTAACTCATGTTGTTTGAATCTTCTATGCATAGGCATGTGGCCTTTTAACGCGGCCTACCAGTTGTGGGTTTTCTCAGATCTCTAGTGCATCAGAGATGACCCACAACACAGGTCGAAAATGTTTATCAGATATATGCATCACGTATTACAAGTTTTTGTACAATTGTCAACATGGAAGATTGAAAATGACTATAAAAAAAGTGTACAATCGTCCATAAAATTTGAACAAAAACCAGACCCTGTAATGCATATTACAACCCCAGCCAATATGGCTTTCTTTATCTGGATCACAGGTACAAAAATACACAACCGGGTCGAACACAAGCACCTTCTCCGGTTCGACCCTTACACGATACCCTACACTTTGGAAGAAGTCCTTCCACCTTTCAAACCACCTTTCAAAACAAAAACATACTCTTTTTACTCGCGAGACGCCATAATCTGACCATCCAGACTCATCAGGATCTCATGATCGGTGTTTCTTGAAAAGAATAAACCAACAAATCGAGGGCAAGCTGCAAAACATGAATGTTGAACGTATATTACATAACATGGCACAAATTCACGAGGCTACGGATGCTTTCTGCAGTTTTTCTTTCTCAAGTGCTGCTCTTCTTTGATCAGCATGCTGAGCAACTCCATTAGCTAGTGCTTGATAATGGAAGTCAAGTGTTTGGGAGAGGTTCTGGAACCTAGTTGGATCTGATGCTTGCATAACTACAAAATTGTCACATAAAGAATCCCAAAAATCAATCTTAACGAAACAAGATGCTAAAAAGGTTGTAGAGAAGAAAAGAAGTTACCTTTCACAGTATCAACAAAGAGAATAAAGGGATCCACGCTGTCAATAGGTGACTGCAACTCGTCGTTGTCGCTGAAGTCATCATCAGAGTCATTATCGTAGTCATCAGTTGACCGGAAAACCTTTGTCTGAAAATAAGTTAGTTACATGATTTCGTAAAATAGGAAGTCCAACAGATACCAGAACAGAAATAACTGAACTCTAACAAACCTGTGCACCCAGTTTTTGAAGTCTGGTGCTATTAGCTTCATCACCATCTTCATCATCTAATCCCATTTCCTTGTCAGACTCATCATCATCATCAGTTTGCAAACCACCATTCATGTCATCATCGTCATCATCGTCATCATCATCATCATCATCCTCAGGCACTTCCGTTTCAGCTTCTGTCCATTTATAATTATATGATTAACTGAAAAACATAGAAGTATATTCATAAACTGGTAGTCAAAATAAAAACCTGCTACTTGATCCTTGTAGGCAACAAGCAGATCAAGTGTTGCTTTAAAAACGCGCTCTAAAGCCTCCAACGGCAACTGCTCAGCAGAAAGTGAAAGCAAAGAAGTCAACCCCAAACAACAAATTTTCTTATCTTTTTCCCTCTTAAAATTAACCCGCACACCATTCTTTTTAGTTTGTTGGAGCATTTGAAACCAAAGGTTAAAGATTTCTGTAGCAACACCAAGCTTTTGCAATATGTTGAGTGTCAAATATGGATTGTAGTATAAAGCATCAGCGATCTGCGCCACAATGCATACATTATCAAGAATCATGCAAAAAAAAAAAAACTTAAAAAGGAAAAAGAAAAGGATAGCTCTTTATTTAACTTACAACTTGCATCAAAAGGCATTTTAGAAATGTGCGTTCAGTTCTGTGCAACCTTTCAACTGTGATTCTAATATATGGTTCAACCCATGGGTCCACCTGACCCCTGCAGTTTTGTAACACTACTGCTATAAGCTTAGGTGCAGGTTCAATGTCATCATCTTCCAAGTTTTTGTCATTCATTATCTGTGATAAAACTTGTTTTGAGTATGCAGGCTTACGGAGATTAATTAATTTTTTAAATAACAAGTCGAATAAAACATACGTTGGAAAGCATAGTCCACAAACTTTGTTGGTAGTCAGGCTCCTTGCATGTTAGATAGTGCACTGTACTTCTGGATATATAGTTGTCCAAAGGAACAAGGATGTCTATAAAAAAATATAATACAAAAGAATTATTAAACTTGCACGAAGAAAAAGAAGGCATATGAAATAATATTAACATACTTGGAAAAAAATCAATAGCCCATTCAGCAAGAGCTTCCATTAATAATGGCCAAAGACTCCACATATCCATGGATATTGTTGGCGAGAAAAAGGTCATGTAAGATACTATTTCAAGAACTTCTTCAAATACCTCTGCAAGAAAATTTTATTTATGCTTATAGGAAATGTAATAAAAAACTAAAAAGTTAAGTTTAATTTTGCTACCTAAGGTTTGACAAAAATAACAATTTTCCTCCAAAAGCTTCAAAAAATCAATTTATCTCCAAAAGTTTTATAAGTTGTTTTAATTTCAATCCAAAAGTTTTCTTAGTTTTTTCAACTTGAATCCAAAATAATAAAAATTTTTGATTGAAATTGAACCAAATGATGAATCTTTTGGATTAAAATTGATGTTTTTAAATTTTGGAGTGAAGTAGTTATTTTTGTCAAACCTCAGGAAGTAAAATTAAAATTAACTCAAAACTAAAACTATAAAAAGGTTACCTTGGCCATCAGTTGTAAGCATTCGGCGCATGATTGGAAGCAAAGTTGGCTCAATATGAGCAAAAAGGTGAGGAAGCGAGCTGATTGATTCAAGAATAGTGCTAATAGCACGTAAACAGCCAACTGCTGCTAATGCACCAGGATCATCAGCTTCGTCATCAGCTTCAGCGGTGTTCATACATTTCCAAAATGCAGCAGCCTGATCAATAGAAGGTTAGTGTGTGAATAAAAAAAACTAATATTCTTTTCTTTTTAAGTAAGAAAAATCCATCACCAGGTTCTGGCATAAGCCAACAGCATAGGGTGCCATCTCCTCACCAAACTTGTCAACAATAGTCTCAAGGGTGAACACCAAATCTTCATTTTCAACTTCATTCATAAGCTTGAAAAATTCTGAACATAAACAATATGTAAATGAAAACACACACATATGTGATGTAAGTGAATATAAATCAATATGGATAGTTACATACCATCAAGAAGTTGTGGAAGAATGGGCCTAATTTCACCAAGATCTGTAGAATAAATAAATATATAAATACATTGGATGTGGTTCTAGTAAAGGTTTTAAACAGCCCTCATTTAGTCATTTGATATGCCATACCTTTACAGGCTTCAACAAAAGAACGCAAGGCAAAAACAGAATCAACACGCACTGGAAGCTCTGGGTCCCGCATTCCAGCAACAACACTATGTAATGCTTTGCGGAAATTATTAGGGTCAGAGAAATTAATATGGGCATACTGTCCTGCAACCCATGCAGCCTGACATGCAAATAAAAGTTCATTTTAAAATCAAGTTCTTTTCTTTAAAAAAAAACAATATACAAGATCAAACTATCAAAGTAACAAGTTTACCTTTGCTCTGATATGGCCCACTGGACTGTTGAACTCAGGGTAAACATGTTGAACTAACATGGGCTCAAGCTCAGATTTATAAGGTTCGGTCTGTTTCAATTTATCACACAGAGTTCCAATGGCAAGAAGTGCACCATCCTTTTGTCTGTAAGGTTTCATCTCAATTGGTGCTTGCTCATATCTGTAAAAGATAAGCATATGACAAACCTTTACAGAATTTTGCATAAAATATATGATATATAGATAATACAATACATACCTCTTAAAAATCTCCACAATGAATAATATGAATTTTTGAAGATTTTCTTTTCCACGTTTTCTCACTAACTCGGTCACAAAGTCCATTGCTGCAGTCCTAGAACTGTACAGATCTTCAATAATATCTACAGAAAAAAAAAATATCTTAGACAAAATAATTATTGACAGCCAGCAAAGAATAATTATGTAAGACTCACCATAACCCTTTCTAACATACTCGTGTGGATCTTCCTCCCAGAGCTTTTGATCTTCATCATTGAAGCACATAAGAGGAAATACTATCTCAAAAAGAACCACATCAAGCCTTGTTTGGAGCAAACTGTATGTAGTACTCTTGGAGAGACTGCATGCAAATTAATTGAATTTATTAAAGCATCATTAATATAAGTCAATGTTGACATATATTTACATCAAAACTATAGTAACTAATATCATTCAACAGACCTATTGCTCAAATATTGCAAACTTAGGTTGGTGACTCTGTCAGGTAAATAAGCACCAACACGAACTGCGTTTAATAAATTAAGATGACATTCCAAAATTTTCCCAGCATAGTTTTTCTGGAAATTTTGTGCAAAAGCTCTGCTTTCTGGGTTTTGTGATTTTAAATCCCCAAACCTGTGGAAAAGACAAATCAATGAGATGTTTACATAGTCCAAAAATGAAAAAACTTAAATTATTAAAAAAAAAAACTCACCGAGTATATAGACGGTTTAGTATATGAGCTGTCCACTTTTTTACCTTCCACCATCCCCATGACTTGCGTAACTCTGGATCAGCGGGTTGACCCTCCAATGGAACAGGTCGCTCCAATATATTTAAGAAAAGTACCATCCAAGCATCAAATACATTGTGATCAAACAATTTCTTTGGAATCTCAAGCTGGACAGCATTGCATAACAAATTTCATATATTACAAGTCTACAAATTGCATGTAACATTAAGAAACTGAATACTTCAATAAAGTAACATACATAAATGGAAGACCAGAATATTTTGCATATGAGCTTTATCAAATCTGCAATTTCTATTGATGGATTTCCTATCTGAACAAGCCTGCTAAATATATTAAGTAATTGAGGAAATGTCTCCTCAACAACATGATGAATTGGTGTCCTTTCCTCATCAGACTTGAACCTATAAAGAGCAAATTATAAGTAAAAACATTGATAAAAGCTCAAAACTAAAAAGATTCACAATATATTAAAACAATATAAGAAGCATTAATAACTTCTAAATGAGAGTCAAATACCAGAACTTACTCATATTTTCTAGATAGAATTCGTAGTACAAATAGAGCTCCGTAAACTTGTTGGTCCTGTAAATTATGTGTCACCCACTGCAAAAGGCCTGGCCATTGCTCGGGATAATCTGCGTGTATAATTGTCTTGAGACACTCACCCAACTGTGCCCTGTAAACAAAACCGGTTGTATATTTCACAGTAAACAGAGAAAGACAACGGGGAAAAGACACAATAGCCGAAGTAACCGAGTTTACCTCAACAATGTAGGAACTTGTGCTACAAAAACAAGAATGTTCTGTCTCACTACATCTTTATCACTTGGTAAAATCTTTGATTGTTCATCTGCTTGGACAAAGAACAAATAATGGAGTATAAGTATACAACTGTATTCACCAAAATTCAATATTTCATTATGCAAATTTGAGAGGGAAAGTACCTGGATCATGAGGTGACCAATTCTCTGCTATAAAGTTCTTAAAATGAATACTAGCAACCTGCCTCACAGCCAAATCACAACTTCCATCTACAATAATCTGCAACAGCCTTACCAAATGCTGAGGAGCATACTGAAACTGAAATCAAATCAACAAACAGTTCAATTGGGCTCAAATTCCACTCAGCAAACGCAATTGTCATCAGCAATTGGATATACAATCATTCTAACTAAGGATAATGAGTGGACAGTAGTAGTTTCAATGCGAATTGAATCAAAATGATAAGTGATTATTGTTACCTTAGTTAGATTGTCTTCAGCGGCTTTTCGTTCAGCAGGATTGGGACTAAGTGCTGCTTTGAGAACAACAGCGAGAGATTGAAGATCCATATGGTCGTGTGGTTGTTTATCGATGATTAATGGTGGAAAAATTGCAATTGAAAGTGATGATTTAGATTAAAGTGCTAAAAATGTGCAAGAAGAGAGATGATATGAGATGAGGTGTATAGAAATCATTAGGGTTTAGAGGAGACAGTAGAAGAATATTTTGGTTGTTTTTAACTCAAATACCTTCTTAAATCCTACTAGTAATTAATCTAGTATGTACGGTTAAAATTCCATCTCCGAAAGACTCTCCACTCATTCGGGTATTAGGGGTGGTTCTAAACGTCGTTAAAAATTAATCTGGTAAAAATGTCTATTATAAGACTTGAATTCTAAACCGATTAGGAAGATGTGTATTTCTTACATTTTGGTAATGCTAGACGACATGCCTTTTTTGATATATTACTAGCTTGTACCAATGAATTTGTAGCATAGTAGTATTGAGGTGACAAATTCTATAATCAAAAAAATTCTTTAAGAATTAGATTCATGGTGTCAATAAATTACAAAGTAAGAAAATTGCATAGATGGTCTTTAGCATTCACATCTCATAATTTATATCTTTATCTATATAATTACTAAAAATCATCACTTCTTCTCTCTTCTTTCAATTAAATAATATATTTTTATACATTTTTCATTACATTTTCTTTATCATTCACTCACAACCACTTTTAAAAATATTAAAAAATTTATAAGGGTTGAACAGTGAATTTTTAACAACATTTTCTCTCCCATCCACTCAAAACCATCTCATATAATTTAAAGACTCACACATATATAATTATAAGGCATGGGCTGTGAATGCTCTAATATGATCATATTATATGTTTTGTCTATAAAGTTTACAAATTACAAAATTAGTTTAAAATTTTTGTGTAGTCATTGCAAATTTGATCCTTAAATTTTAATAATTGTAAAGTTAGTTTAAACTTTTATGTATGCATTGTACTTTGAGTCCTTGAACTTAAATTTAAAAGTAAGTTCAAACTTTATGAAATATATAAAAATATAATAAGTATATGAAAGCTTGAATTAATTTTATAATTTTTAAAATTTAATGAATAAACATGTAATATGATTAAATCACATGTATCATTGCAATTTTATCTTTCAAAGCGAACAAGGGGAACACTAGATCATTAACCAAATTAGTAAAAATCGTCTTACATAGAAGGGCCAGTCATGTGATTCGTTTACTATTTTAGTGTCACTCGAAAAAAATTGAACTTACATTAAATGCTAAAATTGAAATGCAGGTTAAAGTATTAATATAGAATTGAATACCAGCGTACTTTGATAGTTTGATTTAGTACACGAGAATCTAGTTTACAATAAGATTTTAGAATCTATTTAAAACAAAATGAAATTATTAAATAAACCTATATTATATTTGAAATAGTTTCTTTATAACATTCAAAATATACAAACCATACCATCTTGTCTCTAAAAATTAAAAAATATACAAATTTAATATTCGTGTAATCATGAAAATTGTTGGAAGCTCTCCATCTATTTTGTTATTTTTTTTATGGAAGTTCATACTCATCACCCAAATTAAAATATTAAAAGAATTTCTGAAAAGCTGAAACCACAGGGTTATTTTATTGGGCGACGTCGTTTTGCTCCGGAGTGGCTGCAGCTAATATTTGACGTAGGGGTTCGAGAACTGGACTTGTGCTACGAGCAACTCGTGCTATTTTTTAGTATTTAAAATAAAAAATGTGTTCAATGTTCTAAAAATAAATATTAAATTGATAAAAAATAAAATTAGTACTATACAACTGAATATACTTTCTTAATGTCAAAATAAAAAGTCACATATTTCCTCTTTGATAATGATTCTCTAAAAATGACCCATTTCTCTGGAAATGTTTTGACGTATTACCCAACCCGTCACACGGAGTTCTGTCCATTGGTTTAAGTATATACGTTGAAGGACTTGAATCAATGAAATTAACAGTCAAAAGGTTAAATGCCACTAAAAGAAAAGCTCAATATTATACATATATGAAATGTTTCACCAAACCGCATATAATTCACTACTAATATCACATTTACTCAAGGTTAAGTGTCATAACACCATTGATGATCATCAGAATGCAAAAGAAACTGTTGAAGCTAAAATCTGCAATGAAAACCTTGTTTCGGGACCGTCAAGATTCAAACTTGTGAACCTGCTGAAGCTTATTGAAGACGGTTTTTTGGTGTGAATAGGGATGTGCAGGCGGCGACATTGGAAGCAATGATATGACGGTGTTTGTATGGTCATGATGCCTCTTACGGACCATTCTAATGGCCGGTTTTGTAGCTTCTAGCGCATTATTATCTTTGTGAAGAATCGTTTTTGCATCCGACTTCCTGTGATTTGAAATCCGATTGTCTTGCATTCTTTCATCCTGTATATGAATGTCATTATACCACCAGAGATTAGAATGAGTTATTACAAACATCAAAACATTAAGGGGATGTTTAGAATAGTGTTTTGGAGTTGATTATCTTGTTATAACGACCTGAATCTTCTACATCATCTACAACGACCCGTATGATTATGATTTATGATTGCATATCATATAATGAATTTCAAAAAAACAGATCCCAATACCAACTAAAACAAGTAGAATAAAGGGAACTGCTTACATTGATGAGGTGGGAAGAGTGAGGCATAGGACACTGGACGGGTCTATCTTCGTAGGATGGTTCGGTTGGGTGTTGAATCGGCCAAAAGTCAAACTCAGCTTCCAAATCGAAACCATTGATTCCAACGTTTTCGATCATCAAATTGTTTCTTCCCTCTCTACTGTCTTCTTTGAGTTGCACAGCCACCCCTTCTTTCATTTCCTGTGATTTTACATGATTGAGAAAGAAATATATCATGAAAAATATAAGATTCATATCAAGAATTAAGTTTTTTAAACAAACACCCAACTTAAACACACATAATTAAGTGAATGAAAAAGACTGGAAATGAGAGAATGCTAGTTAGAAAGGACTTATGAGGATATGATCAAAACCCATATAGAGAATTTAATTTCAGATCATAAGCCTTCATTGGAATGGCAAACAAACCCGAACCCAACAGAAAAACCAGAAACCCGAAGCATTTGGGGCAGGTATAACGTATGAGATAGGTTTTAACAGTTTTCACGGGTTTGGGATGAGTATGGTATTAAGGGACACTCGCATGATTACCTGATCCCGTATAATGATATCGTAACTGAACATATTAATATGTTGATTAATCGTAAAAAAACATAACAAATAATATACTGGAATTGTTATAAACATAATATTATCAAAATTATAGAATAGTTAGAAGTATAGTTGAATAAGTTATATTTCAGGTCGCTTTTAAGGCGATTTTAAGATTTAGTTTCTGGTCAGGGGCGTCCCAACGGATAACTTTTTAACCACATAAGGCCATACCCCATGGGTTATGAGTAACGGGTACCCTATGGGTATATCAAGATTGACATTCTCGATCAGAACACAAGCTCAAAACATCGGAAAACACACAAAGGTCACAAAGGTGGTGCATATGTGTGTGAAAAATGCAACAAAATGTGAATGCTAGACAAGCTCATCCTCAGATGAAATCACCCCTGACATTAGATGATAACACGGGTCAGAAAGATCAGATAACACATAAAAACATACAATTTAAGGTGAAAGTGAAACAATGCCAGTAAAAGAGAAGCAGAGATATTAGGATGCAAGAAAGTAATCAGAGTGAGATACTAAGAGACTTACAAGGTCTTCCTTAAGTGAAAACCCCATACAGAAAACTGACATTTTAGATCATAACACAAACATATAACATCTGAAAATGGCTTACATAAGCATACAAAGAACAGAAGTACTCACAAGATCAGCCAAGAAAGAAGAACCCATATAAAAAATTCACATTTTGTTTTAGAGTATAACACGAGCTCAAAACATCAGACAACTCACACGAGTCTAAAAAAATGGTGTGTACAAGTGTTAAACATGCAGGAGAATGTGAATGGTAGACAAGCTCATACCCAAATGAAAAGCTCACAGGTCATCAAGATCAAATAAACACATAAAAACACACAATTTAAGGTGAAATAATGCCAGTGAAAGAACAGCAGAGATATGGGGATGCTACAAAGTAAGCAGGGTGAGATAATTAAAGACTTACAAGATCATCCCCTAGAGAACACCCCATATGGACAACTGACATTTCAGATCATAACATAGATCCAAAAACACCACCTAAAATAAACAAAATACACCACTAAAAGACTAAAGAAGAGGGAGAGGGGACTGCTAAGGCAATAGTAAAAGAGGAAAAAAGATGCCTAATAATCATTCTAGTCCCCTGTTGCCTACTGACCATTCTTTCTTTCTTTCTTTATTTGGGTCCCTATCATTTCCCCTGTGCGTGTGCGCCCTATGAGAATACCAAGGACACTCACAAGAGTGTTTTATATTGTTCTTTTAAAGTGATTATCTAATTATAGTCTATTCAAGTATAAAGATAATATTGATAACCGAATAAGCATTTATACATGATGCTGGCTATATATAGTAAGATAATCAGTTACTTAAATGTCTTATGTACACAGGTAAAGCAATAAGTATAGTTGTTTATGTGTTCTTTCGTTTCTCTACTTAAAATTAGTTTATATAATAAACAACCCGTTGGCATGTGGATCTTTCAATGGTTTAAATCCATCAAATATACAAACAATAAACCACAATTTGAAACAACATAATCACATCCAAACAGTGTATCTGACCCATTTTGCTACATAAAACTGTTTATTACTTTATTGTGTTTTGAAATAACAGCTAAACAGTTTCAGAGTGTTTGGATGATAACTGTTGTGATTATGTGCTTAATTTCAACTTTCAAGCTTATATCTTTGAAACCCTTAACCCAAACACCCCTTATTTGATGTCAAATAACAACTTTCAAGACACAATCCCAAACACACCAAAGATAGATGCTTTAACACTTTTCCCCCTTTTTTTAAAGCTTCACTTTAACATTTAACAACAGTGGATTTCAGTTTGAAAATCGATACCAACTTGTTGCTTTTTGCATCTCCTTGGATTTGCAGAGGTACACAAAATCATTAAAGCAACAGACAAAATCGTTCCCACATTAAATATAAACAACAATCATCAGCTTTTTTTGCCTTTTGAATATAGGGTTCTTAAATTCCCCAATTAAATCCAAAATTAAACTAATTACATAACCTACCAGTAGAAATTTCACCTGTCGGAAACTGCACCGCCGGAGAAAGGGGATTGTTGCTTTAACTTTCGCCGTCGTTGTGGGTCCGTCGGGACATTTTGAGCCCTAAAAAGGTGGATTAAAACACTGTGAAATTGGGGATGAAACTATAATCAAATTGATTCAAGGTTTTGATGATGCAATTGGAATTGAAATTGGAAACATGATTGATGGTAAAATACAAATGGTCCCTTTGTTCAAGATCTCGATTGTATCTCCGACAACTGAATTGCTGATAAAGTGATCGACAGTTCACTGTTACCTTACGTGATCTTTCGTTTTCTGCATGTGAACTTTTCTTTTCTTTCTTTTATTCATAACAAATTGTAGTTTTCTTTGGTTTGTATTTAGTTCGCCCGAAACTCACTCGAAAAAACTATACAAAGTATTTGTTTAGAATCGGCTCGTTTACAAATTACAAACCCATACAACTCGGTGTGGATCGTTTACAAACTAAACCAACTTGACTCGAATTACTTACTAACAAATCCATCTCGACTCGGACCTTTAGTATTATTTATTTTTAATTTATTTATTTGTGTGAAATCTTTCTAATTTTAACACAAAATACTGATTGCTACATAGTTGCTAATACCAAGTATAGAGATATTTAAATAGTTTGTGACTCGAAAATCTCTTGAAAAAGCTTAAAATAAACTTGTTCAAAATCTCTATAATGTTTATAAATAATTAATTACGTAATATTTATACACAACCAATATTTTCAAGACCGGACTAGGCCGTCTAGTCTCCTTACCCCGCTCGTGAAGCAAGTCTATTAAAGGGTGTAAGAATTGGACACCTGTTAACGGATCGGCCCATGTGCTTCACCAGATTTTTAACCGTTTTAAGATATGATATATATATATATATATATATCAGTTATACCTTGTAAATAACTAGTATTCAAGCCTCATGCGTTGCAGTGGGGGCGTAAAACCGTTCTAAGTAGCATCAATGTCATACCGTTGCTAGCAACCACTAACACCAGATTAACACGTAAGACAAAAGAAATAAAGCCGCACAAAATATAGATGTAAAAACGTAAAACTATGCACGTGCTGTTACGGCGTGTTAATGCGTATAAATTAGACCGAAACATAAAACACAATGCGACCGTTAAACATAAAAAAATAGATGTAAAAATGTTAAATCACATACGCATTTTGCAATATGTTAACTCGAAAAGTTTAGACCGAGACGTAAAATAAAAATAATTATAAAAGAATAAAGTAAATGAGAAAAAGTTGGAAGTGAAAAAAACTGTTAGTGTTAAGTGTGAATGTTGAAATTTATAGGGTTAAAAGTAAAAATTTAAAGAAAAAACAAAGAGTGAATTGCCGTTTACCTCCCTGTGATTTATTTACGTTTGCCATTATCATCCAAAATAAATTCTTTTTGCATATACCTCCCCAACGTTTATTTCTTGTTTTCATTTACATCCAACAAAGTTAACCATGTTAAAATTAACTTGTTAAAGTTATAAAATGACAAATGTACCCTTTTAAATATATAACAAGACCCCCAAATGTACAGCCCTATTTTAGTTAAATCGAATGAGACTTGATCGACCTGTACGGGAGAAATTAGTTCTTGCAGAGGAGAAATCGATTCTTGCCGAGGAGACACCGATTCTTGCAGAGGATAAATCAATTCTTGCATCGATTCTCTGGTTGGACCGAGTGAAGACCTTCGAGGGAGAAATCGACGTTATTGGGTTGGGTTGTTCGATTTTAACCATGTGAGGGAAAAATGATGTCATGGACACGGTTTAAGCCAAGGTTTCTTCTTTTGCTGCACCATACAAGTAAGTTGGGTTGTTTGATTTTAACATGTAAATTGGTTCTCTGCTAAAGTTCTTAACAACATTTAAAGCTTCTATTAATTGATCTATGCATAATACAGGTAAATGGAGTTGTTTGAGTTTAACATGAAAATTGGTTGTCTACTCAAGTTATTCTACAACGTTCAAAGATTCTATTAAAGCTTTCCTGATTATATAGGTATGGTGGGTTGTTTGAATGTGGGTAAACTGATAACAAGGAGGACACCTTGTGAAAAGAACAAGAGGCTAAAAATATCAATCCAACTCACTCCATGAGCAAGAAAGGAAGAACAAGAGCCTGCAAATAGTATTAGGTCTTACTTAGTTTTGTATCATCATCTATCATCGTTTTAATTGAATGGTTTGTAATTGAATTGTTTGATGTTTCAACAATGATGCAATATACAATTTTTTTAATCTATTTTGTCTGTTGGTATGAATATTGATGCAATTGTATGAAATTAGAATGGTATTCATTAATACGGATGAGAAAATTACATGATTGGAATGGCAATTTTATAATGGTAGTTGGGTATTCATGATTCATATAGTTGATAATGCAATTTAATAATTGAAAGTCACTTTTGATACAAGTATAACATCACTAAAAAGAATGATATGGTAATGGCATACCATTAATAGAAGAATGCAGTGGAATTGGTCATGCAATTTTATAATTGTATGCAGTGGAACTGGTCAAGCAATTTTATAATTGTAGTCTCACTTTTGATGCAAATACAGTACCATTAAAAAGAATACAGTGGCAGTGGCACAACCATCAACAGAAGAATGCAGTGTACTCCAAACCAGACCATTAAAAAGTGTAATATAACACCATTAATAAGACATAAATCCATACCAATAATAGTTATAATAATCACAAAAATTCAACCTTAAAAAAGACAAGTAACAAAACATTAATAAAACCATTAAAAAATCAGTAACTTATGAAGCTACTTGTGAACCATCTTGTGTTCCTCGTCCCTGTTCCTTACAAGTTCTTTGTTATGCTCCGTCTTCTTACAAGTATCACAAGTAATAGTGTTGCCCTTCCTTGGCATCTTTCCACTTGTAGCAACGAATTGTCTTAATTGACTTAGCTCTTCAATAGACTTCTTTCTTTTCTTGCTTGGTCTTCCAACCAGTGTGTGATGCTTTGGAGGAATTAATATAGTTGGGCGTTGAGATGGTATCCATAAATTCTTGCCATTTATTGGGTCCACGGTATTTCCATAGATTTTCTTCCACGTTTCTAACCAATAAATTTCATCAACCCATTTTTAGACTATACCATCACCAATTCCATTCATAGCTATATTCCATATACATGCCACTGCATGCTTGCAAGGTATTCCGGTCAGTTCCCATTTTCTACATGTGCAACTCCGTTGGTCAAGAAGAACTATACATTGGTCATGTTCAGAACCACTAACCTGATACTTGGACACACCATTCCAAATAAATTTGTAATTTGAGGCATCAGACTTGATTCTTTCAAATATCTTGGTAACAACAGGAGTTAGAGGTCCATGACACTTTGCAATCATCTTACGTACCACAACAATTCTTTTCATTATGTACTCCCTAATGAACTCTAGGCAAGTTATGATAGGCTTGTCCCTTCCGCCAACTAATTGCTTATTGAAAACCTCATACAAATTATTCAACAATACATCACATTTTGATCTGCCTGCACATCACTTTATTTTTTAATTGGATAGAAATTAACAACAAAGGAATAATTAATTAAAGTTATCTTACCACTGAAATAAGCTCTTGACCAATGTCTTAGTGGAATCTGTTTTAACCAATCATGTGCTGCCTTATCTTGTTTTGAAACTTCCATCATAGCCTTATCAAATTGTTGTGTCGTTGTTGCACTTGCACATTTCCAAAGTAGCTCTTTGTACACTTGACCCTTCCATTTTTGTTTCATGTTCTCATGGATATGTCTCAAACAATATCTATGTTCAGCACTTGGAAACACTTTACATATTGCAGGTATTATGCTCTACATGTAAAACAAAATTGATTTAGTTATTGAAGTTATAATTGGCAACTTACAGTTATCACATACCTTTTGCCTGTCACTAATAAATGTAAAATTAGAGTTGGAATAGAGGTTCAAATCATCTCCTAAACACTGTAAAAACCAAACCCATGAATTTGCACTTTCAGATTCAAAAATTGCATAAGCAACAGGATAAATTCCATTGTTTGCATCTATTCCAACTGCTGTTAAAATTTGTCCCGGATAAGGCCCTTTCATGAAACATCCATCCAACCCCAGTAGTTCTCTTCCACATATCTTAAATCCTTTTTTCAAGCCACCTAAACAAATGTAAATCCTCCTAAACTGCCTGGTTAAACTATTTGGATTTGGTTCTTTTTCAACATCAATCTTAATGGTCGTGCCTGAAAAAAAAGTTTAATAGTAAATATTAGATCTGTCAATGCAAAAGTTAAATGATAATTAAATGTTCATACCTGGATTACACCTAATTAGCTCATCACAATAGTCGCTTAGGTTTTCATATTGACCCTTATAATCTCCTTGAAGCCGTTTGGTTGCAATTGCCTTAGCCCTAAAAACCTTATTAGATGTGACCTGCACCTAGAATTTCTGTTGGAGCATATCTTGTAAAGCCTTCAATGGTATTTCTGGGTTGACTCTAATAGTTGGTTCAATCTCTTTGGCTAACCAACTTATAGTGAACAACTTCACATCTCGTGTTTGAAGGCATTGATGTTCTTTAAATAAAGTTTTAACAACCCAAGACCCTTCTTTTTTATCATATGAAATATGCAATAACCATGGGCAACTGGGTGTAGGAATTTTCTTTTTAGGTTTGAACTTTGTTGACTTAGAACTGTCCACCTGTTGGGATCCACCACCAGCATAATGTTTTGTCCCAACCTCATTACTTTCATTTGTAACTACATCTGGATTTTTCCCCAAACACACAACACGAAATCTGCATTTATCATTCCTTAATATATACAATTGCCTTCTACTTTCTATTGCATGCTTCTTCACCATAGGCCTAATATCATCTCTACTAGCAAAAGCCTGACCAACATAGAACGGACAATCCCCAATTTGTCTCTCCTTCTTCTTTTGTTTCCTAATGTTTTTAATGCTCCTTGCAATGGAGGTTCATCATTAGACTCACTCACACAATCAAAATCATCAATCTCAAAGTCACTCATATTATCATCTTCATCATCAGTTATATATTCATCTTCACTGTCAACAACGGCTTTGAATTCGTCCATATCAATATTAACATCGTCAATCAAATTACCTTCATCTACTATATAGTCACAATCTTCCTTATCATCCATATCATAATCTTCGTCATTGACTTTATGTTCAACATAAACCTCAATAGTATTATGCTTCTTAACATGTTTCAGTATGTTAGTAACATCTTTATCATTAGCTAAGGGTCTTAAACCAAAATCTAGATCATCTTCTGGAATTCTGTAATGGAGTCTCATTACATCTTCTTTTTCATAACCAAGTTTCTCTACCATGTCATAAACCTTAATAATAGAGAAACGATCTATATCAACCATGTCAATAAAATCAATCTTAACCCCCTCATATGTTATATTCGGAAAATCGCTAAACTCTCCCCCATTATGGAGTTTGATAGTGAAGAAACTAGGGTTTTTACCATATATGGTGTTCAAATCGAAGTCTTCTTGTTGTCGAACAAACCATTCCCCGCCTTCTATACGTGTGTGCATCTTCAAATCTTCAATCACTCGATGAGCCTTGGATGTAATCAAACAAGAACGTAGATGGCAGCCTATTAACATGCGACTGGAAGAAAAGAATCACAACATTACGTATTATTGTAGTAGGGTTATGTTTTTATGCGAAATTACTTAAATGCCCTTTCAACTAATGAATTTTTAACCTTAATTTTAACATGGTTAACTTTGTTGGACGTAAATGGCAACAAAAAATAAACGTTAGGGAGGTATATGCAAAAAGAATATATTTTGGATGATAATGGCAAACGTGAATAAAACACAGGGAGGTAAACGGCAATTCACTCAAAAACAAAATAAGGTTCAATCTACAAAGCATGTGAACAAGGCATAATACAAAACTAAGTTAATAATTAATATTATATAAATGAAAAGATTCATTTTCTTTTTTTGTTTGTATGTTTTTAAAGATTCAAAAGATGATGTATTGATGTTAATGATAATTTTGTCATCATCACCTTTGATGTCCTGCAATGATTCATTCTTTTTATTATGACGTGATGACAAGTAGAGTTGTTCAAAGCGCTTGTTGTTTGTTCAAAATTTGTTCGAAAAATATTCGTTTGAATTTTTGCTCCGTTGTAAACGAGCCGATCGTCGCGGATCGGTTTGTAAACGTGCCAAGTACGAGCAAAGGTCCACTCGACTCGGTTTGGCTCGAATCATTTTTTATTTGATATATATGGGGGAAAGTGAATATGAGGTTGTTACGCATCTGACCATAGATGTGAAGCCCCCAAACGACGTAGTTTTGACTAAATACAGTTAAATGTTAATTTTTTTCCTTAATATAATCTCAACGGATCTAAATTTGGAGCAAACTCTCTCACGCTCTGCTCTTCCAACGCGATGATTTGCACCATGGCATCGACCTGTAATGCGACTTGGTTGGCTCGAGTGTTCAAGAAAGGGATTTTCGACTTCACAAGTGATCTACATCTTCTTGATTTCTTCTTGTTTACATGTGTTTAGTGAGTGTTTGGATGGCATCTAGATTAAATACTTAATGAGTCTTTATTTCATGCATCCTTGAAAGATGTTATTACCATCATTGGCAATTCCTTAAAATTCTACACTAATTACATACGTAATTGTGTTTTTATTTGTTAATTTACCGTCTAATAGTGACTTTTAATTAATGGTAGTGACCATCCAAATATTTATCCAGAAATGTTTGATCATGCCTCTATTCGTTCAGATGTGTCACCATTATATTATCTAGTGATGATTTATCTAATAATCATTATTGTTAAATAATTCTAATATTGAAATCTACATAAGCAGTTGCGTTAAATACTCATCAATATATTTCCATGCATATATTGTATCCCAACCACAAGCGTTAGCATCTTTTAATTAGGGTTGTTTGGCAATTTTTGAATAATTAAGTGTTGAACCAATAAGAGTTCTGAACAATTATGTGCTAAACCATTAAGAGTTTTGAATCACTAAGAGCTACTATATCGTTTAAATATTCAAAGGCAAATGTCTGACCAATTCAGATAAGAGGTCTTAACCATTAAACATTAGACCTCTTAACCATTCAACATTAGTATAATGTTTAACCATTTAGAGGCAAATGTCTGAACCATTCAGACATTTGCTCGCGAAACAAACAGTCTGAATCATTAAGTGTAGAACCATTCAGACATCTGAACCATTAAAAGGCTGATTCAGATGCTGCCAAACAACTTCTAATTTGCAGCACATTTCATAACATATTCCCTTTACAATGACCTGTCCCCTCCCCATCTTCAAATCACCTTTCTCCATTAATTTTATATTCGATTAAAATATTCGAATCGATTCAAAACTTATTAATTCAACCCTAGATTTGAAACCAAGATTTAAAAAAAAAACTTTCAAAAAACATATAAACTAACAAATTGATATCACCTAGATGAGAAAACATTGATGATCAAAGATATATCTCATTACTTCTACAACATACACACAAGCAGACATATTTGCTGCTAACTTTATTCTTCAATTCAACTTCTTTTTTTTATTCTTTTTGTAGTAAAAATACACAAAATATCATGCACAACTTCAATCTCTTTTGTTTTCATCTTTGATTCGGACTATTTAGCATGATTATGGGCATCCATTTCCTTAACAAGATCACAAATGTAATCCATGAAAGAAGTTGGATATGGTACACTTGTGTCTGGCCTCTCGAACTCAAGGGTCCATGTAACCACCTGACCATCACCCTTTGGTTCGACATGAAATATGATTTTGAAGCTCTTGTATAGCTCATCCACTAGCTCCCCTCCAATCACCTTGAACACAATCATGTGGTTTTCTTCGTCTACTGATTCAATTATCTCTTTTGCTATTTTCTTCTTACCGTCTTTTGTCATGCATAAAAGTCATCGTTAATCAATATATATATATATTAGGGATGTGTAAGAAACCGAAATAACTGAAACGTAAGCTATACAACAAAACCAAAAAAGCGAAACCAAAAAGAAACTAGCGGTTTGTTATTGTGTTTTATAAATTGCAATTAATTTTAATGTCAAGTAATTTATAAAAATATATATATTATTTTTAAAGATCAACAAAATAATGTAACCCAAAGTTTCTATCTTTAATTCATCCCATTGGACCAATTTTTTCTTTAAAAATTTGAAGCCTAGAAAGCGAAATCGAATAAACCGAAATCGAATAAACCAAACCAAATCTAAAGTGAAAAAAGAAAACCAAAAACCCAAAAACAGTAATCGAACGATTTTAAAAACCTAAATACCGAAATATCTTTTTGGTTTCGGTTTTATGCTAAAACCAAACCAAACCGACTCATGCACACACCCACATTACACATGATTTGGGATATTTATTTAGTATTTTACCATCTGACAGAAACAAGTAAGTTGTGTGATGCGTACCATGAGTGTAGTGCCAAGTGATGACTGATCCAACAGCCCCTCTCTCACCCTCATGTAGCTCACAGTCATGAATCTTATCAGGGGCTATTGTAGCTATCTCGACCGGTTTGTGCCTAAAGAAATCATGGAAGATATCACCACCTTTAGTGATGTCGACGTAACTGATTAACTTTCCTGATAGAGCCATGGATGTGATTATTCTCACAAAGAAAAAACAAGTTTTTTCAAGAGATGGTGGGGGAGTTTGTGGAAAACATAGGTAGACATTGGTGGGTTTATATAGAAAATGTTATGATACATAGGAGTTAATTCAAACTAGAGTTGGACTAATTTATATGTGATGCAACTAAATAAAGATAAGTGAACTAAAAATGAGGTTAACTTGAATGGACGTAATTACTTTTGATCCCTATAAAGTTACGAGACTATTAATATGGGTGTAAAACATTATGACAAAACGACATAAGCGATTATCGACTCTTGGACCCAAATTCCATCGTATAAGCCTTCAACTTTCATGGATGTTTTGTTTCATACTTAATAATTTTAATTTATTCGGTTTTGATCATTAAAATATATAAAAATTATAGAAATTTTAGTTCGTGTGTTTATTTAGTCATTTAAATTTAGTCATAGATCGTAAATTTTAATTTTTAAAGAGTATACCGTCAAGTTTAATTTATATTTTCATATGGAAATGATGTAATAGCTTTTATGATCTTTGATATCATTGTTTGAAACTAAAGTTTCTTAGTTGAGGATAATTATAAGATTTTCTTCTCTACAAATTACGACTAGATCGAGTTCCCCCAAGTCAGTCATGTTTTAATTTTAGAGAAAACATCAACTTTAATATAAAGAAACCCAAGAAGATGGCGAGGGTTAACAAATTCTCATTGATCCTACCATCACTTTTAAAATATTTTTACCTTTTATAAAATTATGATTCATACATCCATCTATATCGATTCTACTCTTAAGTTACACAAGTAGACAACTCTTAGGTAATTTAAGATAAACTGTCAACCCTAAGATTCGAACTTACAACATTGATTGAGGTGAGAACATCTCTTACCACTACACGTAACCCACCACCTATCGTCACTTTTAAATCAATCATCATCTACGCCTTTAATACCACCAACTCCTTGTAAGCATGTACCATACCCCGGACTCATATAGATAATAATGTCATATTTTTGTTTTAATCAGAAACATATAAATTTCTTTTTTTGGTGTAATTCCTGAGTAACAACTTTCCCTTAAAATCACCTATCATTTCATGACTCTCATCCAACCACGTTTTATTCTGTCTGTCTTATTAATAATAAATGTGCCATGACCATTGTGGCATTTGAGGTGAGGCACATTGATTTACACAATATTTAATTATGCACCTTTAACCCATGATTTATATTTAAACAATTCACATTTAAAGTTTAAATGTAAAAAAGAGCATGAGTAAAGCTGATGTAATTTGATTAAATTAGAAACAAAAAATGATTAATTTAAATGAAAATCATTTTATATTATTCAACATAAAATAAAAGAAGATGTTGAATCAAATTTGATGGGACTACAGGAATTATCTTTTCTTAGCTATTTTGCTTATATGAAAATTTAGTGGAGTTTTGAATTAATGCAGATCATATATTTACCATATGGACTTGAATTCAAAATAGGATAAAATATAAAGAAATACATGCAATTTAAGTTTCATCTGAAGCTGTGGTTTTAGCACAAGCCACGGGAAGATAGTTTAAAATCCATATATCTTGTGTTTATTTAGTAGGCTATCTAAATCTAGGGTTCTTCAAACCGTTCGACGATCGATGCTCGTTCGCTCGAAAAATTAACGCTCAAAAAATGCTCGTTTGATTTTCCGCTTGGTTGTAAATGAGCAGATCGGCTCGGTTCGGTTTGGAAACGAGCCAAGCACGAGCAAAGGTCCGTTTGGTTTGGATCGGCTCGTGAACAGCCCTTTCTAAATCTGAAAGAGTAAATAAAGAATTAAAAGCCCAAAGAACCACAAAGTAATTCAAGAAGGATTTAGTGGTCATGAATAACTGACAAAGTATGGAAGCCATATGGTAATTAAGATACCATCTACCGTTTTTAATGCAACGATTTGACAAAATTTTCAAGATAGATAGTGATATTCACTTATAGGGGATCAGATCAGATACTGCATTTGTGGAGGTCACCTACAATCATGACATGTAGTTCTTCAATGCTTATGTCGAGTTTGTCGACCTTTGATTATAGATCATTTAACACATTCCATAAGCGAGGGGGCATGGGTTCAATCCCTGCCAGTAATTTTTTTTTAAAATTATTATGTTTAATTTACTAAATTATTTATTACATTGATTCCAAAATATTCAACATCTTAAAACTAAACATTATATTCGTATACTTAAATACCATTAGTCATTTATTGATACAAAAATCTAAAAGCTAAATTCAAGTGATACTCTAGTGAATTTGTTATCCAAGGATTGATTGTAAAATATGTCTCGGTTGATGAAAATAGGAGACTGTTAGCTAGTCAATTAGTTATTTTAGTTGGATTTTTATAAGGATTAGATATTCAACTAGTTAATATCGATAATGTCTTTCTTCTTTACGGAGATATACCTTAGGTAATGTATATGTCAGTAGTCTTGTTTTTCTTGATCCAATGTTTCTTCGTCATGTTTGCTTGTTGAAAAAGTCATCAATGGCCTTAAGCGGACCCATATAGCTTGGTTCTTCAAGCTATCTATATCTACCGCCTTGATTGCCTTTTGGATTTAGGCACTGCGTCGTCAACACCTCATTGGTAGTTTATTCTCGAGATTCAATTACACCTTTTTTTTGTTTATGTAGATTATGTATATTCTTACATTCAACTTTATGATCTTTGTGACATATTTAGGACTTACATGCTTAGTTTTCCTTTAAGGATTTGGGTACATATATTTACTTGTGATGCTCTTTACTTCTCTCAACATTAATGCTTTGATTATATTCTCTAGCGTACTCATAGTCGATGTGAGCCACTATCCATTTTTGCATCACCCGATTGTTAGATTTTTTGATATCGATATAAGTAGACCTACATACGAGCCATTGTTCTACCTGAACACTATGGTGTGCTATATATCTTGTCTTGCTTGGTCTAAAAATTGCCAATGTCTATCATTAAGTACTCTCCTTTTCTTTAGAGTTTGTAACCCAGTGATAGTCATTAGATTATGTTTGTAAGTCTCACATCGGTTGATAATGAAAACAAAACATTCCTTGTAATGGGGTAGAAACATTCTCTACCGAGACACATTTTGCATGAGCAAGCACATTGTCGTGTGCAAATAAAACCCTTAGTTTCTGGATGAACAATCCATCAAGGGTAAAACGGATAATATCTTGGTATGGTTTACATTGGCTGTTGCAGATGGTATTAGAGCAAGAGGCCTGATAGTGGTGCCAGTAAGAACGTTGGGCTCCATAAGAGGGGTGAAGATGTAACTCTCATATTGGTTGAGTAGGAGAATGAAACCTTCCTTATAAGAGGGTACAAATCTTTTTTACCAAGACATGTTTTGCTTGAGTGAACAACTCGTCGAGTGAAAACAAAGCCGTGAGTTTCTAGATGAACAACTCATCGGAGGCAATATGAATAATATCTTAATACGATTTACGTGGGCTGTTGCAGCATTCTTCGCCATATATTATTTCTCACAAATGGACTAAATGCATAGCTACTATCCATATTATTCATGCTCGTGCATATGTTGATTCTCTACTACTCAGTTTGTTATACTTCATCTCAAACAACATGTTGCTTTAGACTTCTAGCTTATTTGTGATATATTAATTTATTAATTTATTGCGTATTTTGAGATTTTATCATAACTTTAGAGATAATCATTATAATTAATTCATTAATATTTTATCACTAGTTGGTTAGCATTATAATTATGTTTTGTTATAATCTCTCTACAAAAGAAATCTTGATGACTTATTCAAATACACATAAAACAATATTTATGATTATACATCATCTTATTTCTCTCCTTTCAATTCTATCCTCTATATATATACACAGAAGGTTCTAGTTCATGTAGGCGTGCACCAAATGCCACCAACTTGCAGAAGAACTCAAAACACCAAATAGATTTTGCTATTTAACAAACTCATGTATCATGATTGAGAGGGACACCTTTTTATCTATTATATAAATTATATATCCAATTGGCCAAATTATTAATGTTTAAATCATCCATATTATTGGGTCATTGTCAATCTGCACACAACTTGGCATCGGTCAAATCGGTTCTTGTGGCTACAAATTCATACTCATCAACTCCTAACAAATTTACAAGGTATGTTAGTTAGTTGATGACACTATACTTATCTTAAATTAAAATTATATGGTGGTAGATACAGATGGAGCCTGGCCTAGTAGGGTTTCCATTTTGATAGTATCATGTTAATTAATCATATAACTAATCCTATATATAGACCATACATCACTTGTAGGTCTTGGGAATAGTTTATTAATTACAAATTGATGTTATAATAACATTATGAAGTTCTATAGGTTTCATGAATAGATTTCTAAATTTTGTTTTTACATATGAAGTATCTTTTTAAGTTATAAAGTAAATCAAATTGTCCTATCTAAAAAGCTAAAAGATTTAAGTTTTAATAAATAATTTCTACATTGCATTTAAAAAACACAAATAAGATTTTAATAATTAAACTTTAAACCTATTGGCCAAATAAATTAATCCCTACATTTTGACAAATGTTACTTGTAACTTTAATTTTAGTTGTCAAAAGTAATATCACTTGCATAATAAACATAGATTTATATTTGACTTCGTTTACAATAAATATTGTACGTATCCTCATTTCGCTCAAACTCATCTTTATGAACAAGATCGACTACATATTAAGAATGAAATTATTTTGATAACAAAAATAAAAGTTATAAGTGTCTTATTAAATAATACATAGAAGGTTTCTACATTTATGTCTGTATAGATTTGTGATTTGCAACTTTAATGTTTTATTGTTTCCTTCAAGTTAGGCTATGTGTTGTGAGATATATAGCTCATAATTAAGTTATTCTGTAAAATTGTAACATAGGCGTTGACTGGATGTTGACTGAATACTAAATAAAACCCCTAATCAAGTTGCATATCCCTGTTATGAATCAGGTGAGCAGTAGCTCTAACAAATTACTTAATATTTTTTAAATTTAAAACAATAATAATTTAAAATTAAACATTATAATCAAATAGAATTCATTAAAAACATAAATAAAAACAAAAAACACATAATAAAAGAATAATAAATAAAAAAGTAATTTAACAAATCTTTCTCTTATAATTCCCTACAAATACGATCCTTTTTTCCATTAAAGTTTTGTCTAATTCGCAGAGGGAACTAAAGTCACATGTAAGAAAACCCAATTTCTTCAATCTAGCTTTGAAGGCGATGTTTGAGGCAAATTTAAAATCGACACTTTGAGTCGACTTTTTCTCCTGGTTCTTTCTCATTGGCCAACTTGGTCCTTATGTTGGGGCGTCTGAATCAACTAAATTTAGCTCGATGCAAATTCGACTATCAAAACCGGTTGAAGTCCCGTAGGCGGTGGACGAACTAGTGTTCATTCGTGGTTGCGCTTCCTCCGCATCCGACGCAACTAATTGTAGCCATTTTGAGCATCCCTTTAATATTCTGCACAAATAATCTTCGTCAAAAGATTTATTGATGTCATACTTTCTAAATACCTCTTGTTTCAACTCTTCATGAGTGAATTCATAAACTTGTTGGCTGTCACACCCACTTGGCCGCATTCAGTGACTATTTTGATTATGTAAACTCGTAAATAATCTTCGTCAAAAGATTTATTGACTTCCTATTTTTAAATACCTCTTGTTAATTTCCACTCTTCACGAGTGAATTCACAAACTTGTTGGTTGTCACACCCACTTGGCCGCATTCGACGACTATTCTGTTTATGTAAATTCATATATTAATCCGACATATTTACGAACTTCGGCTCAACGACCAGAAATATGTCGGCGTGCCTTCTCTACTACCAATTTGCTCATAGAAAGCGTCTCTAATTTTCGCTCAAAACATCTTCGACTTTTGATAGTCGGCTACAAAAAAATATTGGCAAAATGTTCAAAATAAATAAAGTGAAATTAAATACCGGCTGGACGATCTTCGGATATATTAATCCAAGCACGACACAAAGCTATTTTCTCCTCTTTTGACCAAGGAGTATTTTTTATTTCCGAGGCTCTGACTCTTTCGGTTGGCTTGAACCTCCCTTACTCTTGTGATGAGAGCGCCTCTTTATTTGAACAGTTGGGAGCATCTTCAACCGGTTTGTTTTGACTCGGTTGTGACTCGGAACGACCTCGTCAGGATAATCAAATGGACTAAACTTAAAGTTTATAAAAGTCTTGTCATCCATTAGATCAAAAATTAGTTGAAACAAACCTTCCTAATTACCTGACATTTTCTAGTGAGAGAATTTTTTGAAAAAATTTAGAGATAAAGAAGAGAAAGTAGATATGAATGGTGTAATTATTTATAAAATAGGGGTAATATTTATAGGATGAAACGTAATATTTTAAATTTTTATTTTATTTTTTTCTTAAATGAGCCAATTCTCTCTTTCTCTTTTCCCTAGATCCAACGGCTACCCCAACGGTTATGTGCTCCACAACCTTCCTCACGTCCTTACGATCGCGTCCAATGGTTGCGGTGTTTGCGATCAAGGTGGCCGGCCAGATGGCTCGCGGGGTAACAAAACACCAGTCTAATGCTTAAGTTGTATGATCCAAAAATGGTTTCAGAGTGCACATTATATGTAGAAACGACAATCAGGATTAAATGTTGACTAGACAATAATTGATTATGAACCAAAGGAAATCATAAATTTAAAAATCACATGTTTTTATGTTAGGATGGATTAATATATACCCATTTGTCATAAAGATTAATATTTATGCGTAATCAAATGGAACAATAAGAAATGATTCGTATTCGATTCCAAAAAAGATAGTAATTTAAGAACAAAAAATCTTGGTTTATAATTTAAAACCAAAAGGTTTATTATAAAATAAAAGATATAGCTTTAATTTAATTAACTGATTTTCTAAATTATCATGCTATAAACTAATAAATATTTAGATTTTATAACTTACTTTGCTATGGCATTTACAACTTGAAATAACAAATTCAGAATTCGAATAATTAATTGATTTACTCAAAATTCGATTAATTTTTTTCTTGAATGACTATTTACTTCAATTTAAATCAACCTAGTATTGTGATTTTAATAAGTGGTTGTTTGACAACATTTGAATCGGGTTTTTAATAGTTTAGATGTCTGAATGGTTCAGTACTTAATTGTTCAGACTGTTTGTTTCGCGAGCAAATGTCCGAATGATTCAGACATTTGCCTTTAGATGATTAAGCATTATACTAATGTTGAATGATTAATACCTCTTATCTAAATTGGTTAGACATTGTTTTTGAATAGTTAAGTAATATACTAGCTTTTAATAATTCAGATCTCTTAATAGTTTAACAATTAATGATTTAAAACTCTTATTAGTTCAACAATTAATCATTTAAAAATTGTCGAATAACCTCTAACACTAATACGCAAACACTCCTATTCTTGTGTTGTTGAGAGGGCAATCATGTTCTTGTCACAAAAGGACAAAATGGCCATTACGTATACAACTGTGCATTATACAACATATTTAAATAGCGAGTACTTGACATTTTTTTAAATGTTGTAGCATTACTAAATTGTGATTTGAATGTAATAAATAATTTAATAATTTATTGTTAATTTATCAAACGTCGCTACCTTGGAAGTTTTGGAGCTTCAGATTGAGCAGAAATATATCAAATACGTTAAGATATTCTGAAATTAATATATATTGCAAATTTGCAATGATATTAACAACGTAATCAACCATTACATTTATATTTAAAATTTAATCTCTTTTAAACTTTCTGAAGCACAATTAATATCGTTCACGTCAATGTTCAATTACTATATTACAAATCCTTGAAATATGGTCGCATGGTTTTGAAGAAAATCAAGTTTGATGCTAATACTGTAATACATCTTGAAATTCTTTCACAGTTCTTACTAATTCATCGATCTTCTAGTTTTACATTTACTACATGACCAAGAAATTATATTCCTTTTGACCAAAATGAACACTTTAAAAACTCAACACACAATATTTCTTCTTATAAAGTTTCAAAGGCTTCACAAAGAGAGAATGCATAATTTTTCTCGTTGCATGAGTAGATTAGAACGCCGTCTATAAAGATTATGACAGAACAGTGCAACATGGGCTTGCATATCCGATTCATAAGAACGCCGTCTAGAAGCGTTAGTTACCCCACAGGATATCACCATGAACTCGTAATGTCAATCTTAGAACGTTGAAGATAAAAAGAGAGGAAACTTTTTTCTATCGAATCATTAGACGCCACATGAACGACCCAATCACAGCAAAATACTATCGTCTATAAATCATATAATGTTAATTTTAAGTTTTAATGTAACACGTGTGGTTTAAGATAAAAACAAAAAAAAAAATTTATGAATTTGAAATATATTTTTTTCTGACGGTTAGGATTATTTAAGAAACTCATGAATATTTAATTGAAATTTCGAATAACTTTCATAGCAAGTACTCATTTCTATTTAGTTATTTTCTTATTCTATCCGGCTATTAAACCTAGTTTTCGTCTACATATGATAATCGAGAGTTTGCATAGTTATCTCTTCAAATGGATAGTTTTTCACTTTGTTTTGAGGATCCCACAATAAAACCTGTGAAAAAGAAATGAATGCTTTGTAAAGAAACGATGCTTCGTCTTTGTTTTTCTTCAAAGCCCTGATCGCTCTCGATCACCGCTACAAACAAGATCTTGGTTAATTTTCTTTCCTTTAGCTACCCATAAGGTTCAGTTTGGTAAGTTTGAAAAGTTCAAAGAGCACACTGTTGAAGTAATTATAGGAGCTCCGACCCTTATTAGTTTTGCACCTTCTAACTCTCGAGCTGATCATTCTTCTCAGGCTTTTCCATTTCTATTTATGTTTTAATGTTCTAGATTCCTCTCTAGTGGCTTCCTCGTCAATTCTTCCCCTCATTCTCAATATCTGGGAGATCTCACTTTTCCTTGCAATGCAGATATTTTCGGATATTTTTGATCTTATACATGCTTGCTTCGCATGAGCTACACAAGCTATATGTACGTTGAATATTAACCCAATCTTGATGAAAAAAAGTAAAAGCAACTAAAAAAGGATGACATAGCTTCTTTGCATCCCATAGTGTTGTAACTTCCACATAGTTTTTAATGTTTGATAAAAATAATGATAGAAATATAATATTTACTCGTCTTTTGTGAAATTTGAAAGGGGAAAATGAATAAATTTGATTCTTGTATGTAACTTAGACATGTGTAAATCATTAAAAGTACAATAACTACACATGTGCAAGTAAACAATTAAGAGTTATAAACATGATAAAATTTACTTTGATTGGTTTATGTACATAAACATTGATAAGAGCTCTAATTCTAAAAATATTTATGAGATCTTAAATGATATAAACACACACGTGATCATTGTAAAAGTATTTTCCAATTGTGGGAAGGGGTAAAAAGATTTGTGTGCAATCATGTTTGTGTCATATAGCTTGACTTAAGAGTACCAAGATGTATAGTAAACACGTTCCACTTTTGATGATTAAAAGTTAAGTTTGATAATTAATTATTTTGTTAGGAAACTATTAGTCAGGCTTATATTATTATTAAGAATAAATAATATATTATTAGGTATTTAGGTTAAATTATTATATAAAATCCGCGTCACCGTAACATCATTATGTTGTTTCTATAATTCCAACTTGCTCTCCTACATATAAAACAAAACAAAAAAACATCATAACAAAAAAAAAAGTTAATACTTAAGAACTCCCATTCTCTCTCTTCCTATGTCTCTATATATATACCTCTTTCGATATTGTCTTTTGTTAAAGCTTATGTTATCCCTTCATCTTCTACTTCACCACCAACAATTTTTCATATAATGCCTAAAGAAGTGAGAGTCTCATTTTTTCTTTTCCACTACTCTGATTATCTTCTACGCATAACGTACATATATTCTATACGATTATTACGTTTCTCAACATATTACTGGTCCTGTAAAGAGCACATCCTATATATGTATAATTCTTTAACATGTAAATGTTAATGTACATATAACATAACATCGAAGATGACACTTATTTTGTGTTTTAGGTTGCGTGGCCAAGATTGGTAGCAAGTAAGCTACTAAGGAAAACATTAGGATCTAACAACTTTGTTGCTGACATTCCCGGAAACAGTACTTATTCTTTTCTTGATTTTCCGACGTTGCATCTTGAACATGTCTCGAGTCCTAAAATTGTCTCGACCGATCGCCATGATACGCAAAAGTTCAAGTAAGATGTCTATACACAAATATATAACTAAAGAGATATATGCATAGTTTAGTTTGATTGAGAATATGTTTCATTAAAACTTTTTTTGTTTTGAAGAGTCTTCGTTAGTACATGGAATATTGGTGGTGTTGAACCTACCGAAGATGTAAACATCGATGAGTTGCTAGATACATGCAATACTACATGCGACATTTATGTGCTTGGGTAATCTTTTAGTAACCTTAAGAACAAGTTTATAACTTTTTTTACAGTAATTTATAGATTTTTTAAGATAAATACATTACAATCTGCAAATTACAAGATATGAGCTCACAGTATATATTCTGGTTGTGAGACATACTACTTAATTAAACATCAGAATGTCCTTGGGCCAGAATCTATACTCTTGGAACTAAGAAAATCTAATTGCATACCCTTAATGTGTTTTAAGGTTTCAAGAAGTGGTTCCTCTAAGAGCTTCCAATGTTCTTGGACCCGATAGGAAGAAAATATCGACGAAATGGAACTCTTTGGTTAGGAATGCTCTAAACAAGAAATCATACATTGATAACAACAATAGCTTGAGCAAGAAGCAACAACGTATGATCCAACCTGAGTTTCGATGTCTAATTAGCAAACAAATGGTTGGAATAATGATATCGGTTTGGATTCGTAGCGATCTTCATCCATTCTTTCGAAATCCAAGCGTCTCTTGTGTGGGTTGTGGCATCATGGGGTGCCTTGGCAACAAGGTAATTATCTTAATATAGAATGATTTATTGAATATATAACGCTTAGGATTAATTTATGTATGAGGTTCTAGGTATATTTATATACCTCTTAAGTAACCATATAAAAAGCCCTATGTAAACAAATGTTTAAAGCATAATCCACCTTTATTTTGATAGCCTAAGAAACTAAATAACATGATTAGTTTATGATCACTTTTTTGATAAATTCTTTTTGTTAACCAAAAGTTTTTAGCTAGCTAATTTGTAAGACAAAATATAAAAAGTTTAATGGTATGGCTGGATATTATTCGATATGTCTTTTACTTAAACGCGAAGTTTTATAAGAGACTAACAAGAAACTATTAGAAAAGATAATTACAAATAGATATATTAATATTGGATATATCTATTTCCAATCAACGTTTTTCATCGAGAGTATTCTTCGGTTTTTACTCTTGAGATCGATAGAAAATCATAGTTTATAATCTTCTGTCTAATAAGTTAGAGATATATATATATTTTTTAAATATGATAGTTATTTCCACTTTAAAGAACTCAATTAGAACCTTGAGAAAGATTCCTTTTGACTTTGCCAACTACGTTTGAATCTAGACACAAATTTGGTTAGATTGATTCCACTTTAGATCTTGCTTTAAAAACTCTACACAAATAGTCTTGTAAATATATTATAAAGTTTATTTTAGATTTTAAAAGATTGTTTTTGTATACTTTATATAAATATGCTTACACATCCTAAACTTTATTGCATTTTTTATGGTTATTCGCATGATCATTTTAACCATGCAAGTTGGGTTTTTATCTTTTCATAAAATATAACTGAATGTAAGAATCGAATTCCCAACAAAAAATTTAAAATGCTAATTTCTTATAATGTTAATTTCTTATGTACTAATTATACAGATTTAATCATGCATGTATAAAAGAAAACCTTATGCCCGCCCAACTATATACCTTTTAAATATGAATCATACTTATAAGCATAGTATCTAAATTAATAGTTGTATCATTGTACATACAACATTACAACCTATCTTTATTATGATAATATCATGCATTTTCTTCGGTGCTTATTATATTATTGATCTCAGGGCTCAGTTTCAGTTCGATTCCAATTTCACGAGACAAGTTTCTGCTTTGTATGTTGTCATCTAGCATCAGGAGGAAGAGAAGGAGATGAGAAAATCAGAAACTCCAACGCCATTGAGATCTTATCACGAACGAGTTTTCCAACCACCATGGGACCTTCACTTGATCTGCCCAAAAAGATTCTAGACCACGAGTAAGTTTTGAGTTAAATAGCTAATGTCTCAAAACACCGTAGGTTGTTTGTTTTTTATACATAAACAATCATTACTTTCCAAGAAAGGGCTACATATTCACAACAATAAGCTATTAGGAATCACAAATGCCACACAATTTGTGAAATAAAATCATTTTTTCAAAGAATATACCGTTTGCTTTGACATTTAAAGGAAAGTGATGGTTTCTTTATGGGAGAAAAAACAAATATCTCGTTTTAAAATGTTAATGAGTTCTTTGGTTATACGTAGTCTTTTATTTAATTGACAATTGCCAATCAGATTTAAATTGCTTCTATATCTTAAACCAAGTTGTGGGATTAATTTAATAAAATTGATTTCCCATTAATAAACTAAAATTATGAGTGTGACATAAAATCATAAGCGTTGAATAATGAAAATTTAGTAAGATGCTGCATATTATTGGTCAAAAATTTATAGTAGTATAATTATGAAAGAAACTTTATCAAATAAAATCAGTCGTTTAATTATGATAAATATTATTAAAATAACCATAATTATCATATGGGATTAAGTTCAAATAAAAAAATCTTAAGCATAATGGTTGGCTTAACATGTATCCTTCTATTATTTTAAAAAAGAGATGGAATTTTAGTAATTAAATCTAGTTCACTCTGTCAATTATTTTCAGTTAATTATATTATATGTATTTATTATTGTGTTTTATGTTTAAATATTTAGAGTAATTATGTTATTATTTTTTATGTATTAGATATATTCATTGTTATTTTATCATTGTATTTTACATATTAAAAGCACACAATGGTGTTATCTCACCATTGTGTTATTCAGAACTCATAATTTTAGATAAACATAATGATGTTCAGTGAAACATAATAATGCTTTTTAAAACACAATGAACTGAAAATGTATATTTTTTATTTTCATATATAATGGTAATATACTTATTCCTCTTTTTAAGGTGTAATTATTTAAAAAAATAATACATCATACATAAAGGTTATGAACGTTTAAATAACGTAAACACTTAAAAGAATAACAAAAGTGGTTATGATTAAAATACTATTTTACTATCATTTCTGTTTTTACACTTTGATATCAACTATAGATTATTTCTTAAGTATTTTATCCAAAATACAATTTCTATAACTCAGCCCTTGTTATATAATCAATTGATTTAATTTTGTACGTCGGCCTAAAAATAGTCTTTTAGATTTGTAATATTTACCTTACAATTCCTGTCTTCTAGAAATTTGTTATTTATAATTTTATATTATCTCATGAAAGTTACATGTTTATTTTTAAAAATGTATTTATGCTGAAAGCATACTATATATGTTAGTTACCTGCCGTCATAGGAAAAAAGTTAAATATTGATCTTCCTGCACAAGACTTATTCATTATCTTTACTTGTGTTTTTTTTATTAACATTCACATATTTTTTTCTTACAATTATAGTCGTATTGTGTTGCTGGGAGACCTAAATTATCGGATTTCCTTGCCAGAGAGGGAGACGAGATTACTAGTATATCGGAAGGATTGGAACACACTACTTGAAAACGACCAGGTAACTTCAAAATAGAAAAAAAAAAACCTTATAACTTACTAACTTAGCTCCAATATATGGTCCTATTTTACGTATCTTATTATTCTCTCACATGTATAATAAGATTGTACTACATAACATTATATATAATGTAACATTATATTATATAACACAACCTTATGTTACACGTGAGATCAAATATATAAACTCCTACTTGTATAAACATTATGTAATTAGTCTATTTTCTAAATATAACAGTGAAACGAGTCTTACTTAACTTCAAAAGCTAGTATATCCCCATAAACTTCAAACCTTTAATTCTTTAATGTGATTGAACTTGAATAAATGATTTTACTTTTGGCCTTTGATCATAATCAAAGCTTCGAATGGAACTCATGGATGGTCAAACATTTGAAGATTGGCATGAAGGAACAATCAATTTTGCTCCTACTTACAAGTACCAACTTAATTGTGATGAATACTATGGTAGTGGTCATATTGGTATCAAAGGCAAAAAGAATCGTGCTCCTGCATGGTAATCTTTCTCTATAAGTTAATGCACAAAGTATATTAATATTCTGAGTGTAATTTCAAGAAACTGTTATGCGTATAGGTGTGATAGGATAATTTGGACAGGGGAGGGAATAAAGCAACTCCAATACACAAGAAGTGAAACTAGACTGTCAGATCACAGACCTGTGAAAGCTATGTTCTCGATTGAAGTTAAAGTTTCACGAATGAAATACCAAAGCTTTTGCTTATCAGATAGATTTGGAGGACGACCAAATAACAATTCAGATTTCTTTTGTGATGATGAATACTCTAGTCATTCGGGCCGTTTAAGCTTTCATATTAAAAATAAAATGACCCCGTAACAATTATTATTGGTGATTTTTGTGGGCAAAATTAGTAATGAAAGAAACATATCGAAACAAAGTTCATACTTCTCAGCCCAGAAATGTGAACATCATTTTTATTAGATTGGATATATGTAAGTGCAAATGTCTACATCGTTTTTTCTTTGATTGGATATATATATGTAAGTATACGTGTAAGAGAGTAGCACATGTTTTTGTAACATATGACTTTGAGATTTGTTGTTTCTTTCCACCAACTTTGATTCAGTTATATATATGAATGTACCTTTTTTTTTAAATCTTTTTATCAAAAAAATAATTGTTAAAGTTTTAAATCCACAAGTAGGGTTACAAATGAACCGAACGAACACGAACAAAGTCTTGTTCATGTTCGTTCGTTAAAAAATAAACTTGTTCATGAACTGTTCACGAACAATTATCGAACGAAATTCATTGTTCGTGTTCGTTCATTAAGGAAATGAACATATTCATGAACTGTTCACGAATACTTACCGAATGCAAATGAACCCAAACAAAAGCAAACGAACACAAACAATTATTTATGAACATGACGAATACAAAGAAGCTCATAAACACAAACGAATACAAATAATTATAGATTTATTTTAGAATAAAATTTACATTTTCATTACAAACATTACACAAAATCAATAAAAAATAAATGAGTACTTAACATAAATAAAAACAATACTTGATATAATAGTCATAAAACTAACGAAGACAAATATAAATAAATATAAACGAACACATTAATTAACATAAACAAAAACATTATCGAACGTTCACGAACGCACATTAACGGACATAAACAAACACATTATCAAACGTTCACGAACATAAATTAACGAACACGGCTTGTGTTCATAAATAAACGTACAAAATTTTCTTGTTCATGATCGTTTATTTACTAAACGAACGAACATAAACGAACTTCCAGTCGAACGGTTGACGAACTGTTCGCTAGAAGTTCAGTTCGTTTGCAGCTCTATCCACAAAGCCACAGCCAAATAATTAGGGGCACTCCATATATGATTGTATTTGGCCTCAAGTGAATATGGTTCTTTTGGTGCATGCTCGAGTTTGGCAGATGATCAGTTTGAATTATGTATGTGTACGTATGATAATATGATATGATTATAAAATTAATTGGGAAAATCACTATATTTAACATGTTTATTTTTTTTTCCAAAATGAATACTGACTTTTAGCATTAATCACAGTACTAAATATATTAAAAAAGAACCAATAAGAAATCATCACTTTAGCTTCGACAAACTAAAAAACTAAATATTAGTCTTTTCGGGGAAAAGAACTAATAAGAAATCATTTGACCTATAAAAAATGTCATGTCACGTGCTTTTTCTCGTTTTTAAAAGGCTAAATTTTAGTTTTCTTAACTGACGTGATTATTTCTTATTGGTTCTTTTAAGATATATTTAAATTTATAAAGGGTAAAAGTGATCTTATAAAAACAATTTAGGCCTAACAGGTCTATTTTTGTGATTTTCCCAAACAAATCTCATTAGTAGACTAGATTTTAGCTTTAAAATAGCTCGAACATATATGTCGTATATAATTATGTTTTTACAAGACTAGAAAAGCTCAAATAAGTTTGAGTTGAGCCCATAATTATAAGGTCGAAATTTGCTTATTATATATACATTAGAGGTTGTTTTTTGAGCTCCAATTTGGCTAAATCAATACAATATGATCTTCTTAACAACTTACAAACAACATATTCCTTGATCATTGCTTGTTTGAAGCCATAAAGGAGGACTACCGCGAAAAACGGATTCTTGTGAATCGAACATAGCTTCTATCCGACCATCAAACATATGGTAAACACCAACATCTCCTCCACCACCACTCGGTAGATCAAGGTAAGGTTCATAATGATCGTCCGTGAAGTAGATACAATTAGCTTTCATGCCCCCACCAGCATTAGCAGCAAACGACGAATTAAAACCCAAAAACACTGCTTTGTCCCCCAAACTCGTGATCTTCGACCACTTACCATCATTTAAACCGAACACAAAACATTGAAAACTCTTAGTACTATATGGTCCACAACGAGCGTACTCATGCTCGTGTTTTTTGTAATACTTGCGTTCGCGTGTAATCATTAGCAAACTATCGTATCCCCATTCGAGGATATAAGCCGATGGGAGGCATAAACACCCGAATTCCTTTCCGGGGAATGTTGTCAATCGACTCAAAGTTAATGTGCGTGTTAAAGGGCGCGATACATCATTATTTAAAATGTCACACTCATAAATTGTTCCCATGGTGGCCATTACATAGAGGCGTTTTTTAGTGTTATGATATGTGACATCAGATAAATTACCTTCCCAACCATTTATACGAGTCCACGCGTCGTCCCCGGGCCCGCATAACCCTAAGGTTTCACCCCATACGATAATAACACGAAACGAGGGGTCCGATAGATTAGGGTTTGACGATGTGAAAACGACCCTCCTCATGAAATGCCGGTAGTACATCCACTCATGTTGATCAAAGTACAACTCATGGAACTTATAAAGCCGCGGTAGCTCGATTTGAGCATGCGAAAGGGGATGAACAAGCTTCACGGAGAACTCATCTTCTCCGGTGATCAGCAACCATCCATGGGTCGATACACACGGCTGCCATTGAGCCTCGGGTAGTTTAACTTTACGCGTGATGCCACTCGAAAGAAGAAAGAGGCTTCGACAATCTTGTTCATCATCTTCTTCTGTTTTCGATTCTGCAAGCATTAACATGGGAAATCTTGAAGGAAGAAGATGATGATGTTGAATCATGTGTTCAGTGGTGGTAACAGAAGACCTCCATGAACTGCAAACACAAAGAAAGTTGATGAAATCTTCATAAAAGTTCAATTTTTCAGCGATTTCGTTAAGAATCTCCGGCAGAAGGCTAGACCAAGTGGTCATTACTGCAGCAATGTTAAAGATGATGAATTTATGAGGTTTAGTCAGATTAAAACTCTGTGGAAATTAAGCACAAAAACTGTGGAATTTAAGTGGTATTAAGGAAATTAAGGAGTAATAAGGAAATTAAGGAGTATTAAGGAAATTAAGGGGTATATAAAGTATGGTTGTTGCTGTACAATGTTTACCTTTGAGCACAAAAATGTTGACAACAGAAAATCATACATTGTATGATCCAAAATATATGAGGTTGGATATTAATGGAGTTCTCTATAGAAATCCATCTTTATAAGCAAACAACCTTAGTTAAGTTATAACATATAAAGTTATTATACTGCGTTACGTATTCGGAATTCCGAATGAAGATGAGAGCAACTCCAACGCTGAGGTTCGGGTGTCAACTTAACGGAGACCACTGTAACGTTTACGTCCCTTAGGGCATTGTTTGTACGTGTTCATCCGGATTTCTACATACGCAACAACTTTTTACCAATAACATATATATTTGTTCGTCCAGGTACTGATTATTGAATTCTTGCATTATAAGGTGTTTATTTTTTTCGACGTTGAATTTAATATTTTAGCTACGTTTTGATATAATTTATTTAAAACATAGACACAACAATACGCATACATTACAGCTTAAGTTTAAACATATATAGAAGGTGGCTTCGGTCATGCCTCATTTTTGACCCAATCAATTTCACATCTACGTTCCAAAGTGGAATAAAAATCCAAGAATTACGGTCATTAGTAGTCCATTAATTAATTATTCAAAGTGCTAATAATGTTTTTTTGGAAAACTATTTGCAATCATAATAACAGTTACGCACCTAACCTTTTTACCTAAAATATCTTGCAAAATAGTCTCACAAAGTCACAAGAATACATTATTATTTTTTACGTTAGTGTTAATCTCTCACAAGTTAAAGTCTAACGGTTATGTATGTAATTAGTCAAAGTATGTTTATTTAGTATTATTAATTATGTATGTTAAAGTGTTAAATTGGTGTATATCAAAACTTGATATGTAACCATCGATGTATATAAATACATATCTATATCAATGGAAATATATGTTGATTAAAAATTGTTCTTTCTATTCTTTTGGGCAATAATTTGGTATTAGAGTAGTATGAAGTCAAGATTAATGATGAAACAAAGGTTGAAAAGGCTCCTATTAGAGAAGAAAAGGATCAAAATCCGGATGACAACAATGATAAAGAAGACGGTAAATTGCAAGATGCAAAGGTAAGCTTTGAAGATGATTTGCAAAGTCTTAATGGTGAACTCATGTTGCAAGGATTGAATGATGAAAACTTTGAAGAAGAGTTTGACTTTGATACATTTGAAGACATAAAAGACTTGGTTTATTTCACTCTAATTGTTGACAATGAAAAAAACAAAAGACACAACAAAGATGGTGAAGTTTGTTCTGATGGAAAATAAAAGGCAACTTCAAGTCAAATGAATTAAGGGGGAATATTAGGTGCTAATTCATTTGATAAACTTTTATATATCGTCATATGTATTTATAATGCGTCTTTAATGTTGGGCTACTAGTTAAATAAAAGCCCAAACTATGTGTCTAGTAGTATTATTTGTAACTGGGCCATGGGCCACCAGCATAGGTTTAGTAAACAGACTTTCAGCAAGTTTACAACCACCACAACTGCTCTTGTAGTATATATATCATGTATGTATGTCGAATGTATATAATGGTGTTGTTTTGAAGTTAATAACACATAGAAACTTCAATCTACATCTCTCTGTTTTTTCTATTTACGTCGATCGCAACACACACTCAAATACAATCCTATTTCCTATACGAAATGGCGCCGATCAACCACGAAAACCCTATTCTGGGAATTTGCCACTGTGTTCCAACATTTAATCCTTTGTAACCCTTCAAATAAACAAATTAGGTGATTGATCCATAAAATCCACTCATATGACAAGTTTAACAAACAAATAGGTGAAAACCATGTATCATGTCAAGAAAACACATCTATGTATGCTTATGTTTACATACAAACATAACGATGGAAACACTACACCTCTTGCATCAAAATAACAAGATCATTTTGTATCCGCTATACTAGCGGAAATTGGGTTCCTAGACTTCATAGCCTCCATTTGACGAATAGCGCGTGCTGGATTTAAGCTTTTCGGACACGTCGCAGTACAATTCTTTATGGTTCTACATCGGTACAATCGTTTGTCATTCTCCGTAAGCGCCTGCAATCTCTCCTCCGTGTAGTCATCACGACTATCCCAAACGTAAAACATCATGACGTGTAACATAATATGTTATTTTTAAGGTTAAACGAATAAGTAGATTTAAAAGTAGGATTAGCTGTCTATACTGGTTGTACATATTACCTATCAGAGATCCAGCGATGCGCATGTAGTAACGCCGCAGGTCCATCAAACTCCTCGGGGTTCCACCAATACGACGGACAAGAAGTACTACAACAAGCACACAATATGCACTCATACAACCCATCAAGTTTCTTTCTTTCTAAAGGCGTTTGCTTGTATTCTTTTCCATCTGGTGGAGGTTTCTTGGTCTTCAACCACGGTTCAATCGACCTACAAGCATACGCCACAACCACTTAAACATCATTTACAAGAACTTATGAACAATATCAACACGATTAAACTAAAGGGATCGCATCGTACTTGTATTGTTGGTAGAAATTTGTGAGATCAACAACAAGATCTTTGATCACATGCATGTGTGGCAAAGGAGTAATGTATGTAGCTTTACTGGTGTTTGTATCAATGGGCCTTAAGCATGCAACTGTGTTAGTCCCATCAATGTTCATGGAACAAGACCCACATATTCCTTCTCTACATGATCTTCTGTAACTCAATGTTGAATCATCTTCTGATTTTATTTTCTGTAGAGCATCCAAAACCTGCAAACAAATTCAAGATTTGGTGTTTAAAATTTCTAACTATTAATTTAGAACGAAATTATGAATGCAATTGGCATGTCAAAAGGTCCACGATTTGCTTAAAGTTGTATTAAAAAAGCTCGCTCGAATTCGGATTGTTTGTAATGATTATATAAATTCTATAAATTATAAAAACTATTATGTAAGCGTTATCTATGTATTCTTATTTATTTTTTTATATCAACTAGTTTTCTTATTTGCAACGCGACGGGATCACACGTGGGGTGATAAAAGTAATAGCGGCGACTTTTCCACTTAATAGCGGCGACGCGTATCGCCATGGTCGAAAATTTTGTAGTGCAACCTAACTCGTCTCCGGACTTAGTTTACAATGAAACGTAAAGTGACTCGAATTTATACCGTTGAATAAAGTCGTATTATACTTGACCTGGCTCGTTTACAAAATAAATTATGTCTAAATACAGACCTAAATGAAAATGTACACAAAAAATACATCGATTACAATCGTCCCAACTTGAATTTAAACTAAATTTAGAATAAAACGTAGAATAAATCGGATTTATACTGTTGAGCAAAAACGCTTTATGTTTGATAGACTCATTTCTGAATAATATTTACGAAAAAACGTAGGTGAAACATGAAACATGAAACGTAGATATATACTTTAAAGTGTATATAGAAGTACGGAAACATTCTGGAAACATTCTGTATTCGACCCGACCCGTAAATTAAACATTCTGGAAACATTTTTAGTTCATACTCCGGCCTCCCCCTCCACCCCACTCCGGCCTCCCCCCCTCCGGCAACCCCCCTCCGGCAACCCCACTCCGGCCACCTCCCCTGTCGCGACCTCCCCCCTCGCCATCCTCCCCCGTCGCGACCTTCCCCCTACGTGACAGCCTCCACCACCGCACAGCCACCACCACAGCCCAGCTACCACCGCCGCCCAGCCACCACCGCCGCCTAGCCATCACCGCTGCCCAACCACCACCGTAGCCCCCTGTCACCACCCCCACCGCGAACCCAGCCACCACCGCAGCCCACCCCCACCCTTGCGGCCTAAACCCTAAACACCACCACCACAAACTCATCTCCACAACCCGTTCACCACCCATCTCCACCCATCTCCACCGTCAGCCACCCACCACCCATCTCGCGACCACAGCCACCAGCCCTGCGACGGTCTTGCGACGGTCCTGCGACCAGCGACCAGCCCCCTGCAATCGGTCTTCTTCATCGGTCATCTTCATCGTTCTTTGGTCGAGCTCCCGGTTGAAGCTTCATCTATCATCTTCGACCTTTGGCAGAGTTCTTCAAAGTTCTTCTCTTTTATTTCTTGATCGATCAATGTCTACAAGATCGCTTTGAGAAAATTCCAGCTTGGATGATTTGCACATAAGGTGTTCGATCAAATGCCCCTATGAAGTGAAGGTTTGAGAAAGCTTATTTTTTTAGTAATCTTGTGAAGTGGGTATTGTTTAAGGTGATTTGATCTTGAAATTCAAATTCGGCTCTTCTAATCTTTCATCGTATTGTTGGGTTGCTAATCTTTAACTAACGGCCATGGTGTGAGGGGCCATGTGGGGTACCATCTAGAGGGTGGGCAACTCGCGGTTGCTGCCCTCCTTCGGCTTGTATAGGGTTCCGTCGGTTTTCTACCCCTCCCAACTCATCTCGAGTTTGGCAGTTAACCTACGCGCATGGCTCCTACAAGGAGGGGTCGGAATGTTAAGCTAAAGGGCTCAGTGCAGGGCCCTGCTAGTGGTTTAAGGACATGCCCCTTCAAATCTTTCCACGAATGTAAAGACGGCAAACCTGGGTCTGGGGGTTTTTTCCGCCTACTTGAACACATCCAAAGCACCCACCTCAAGACAGAAAACCGAAGGCTGTCTTTGAAGGAGGCTATCTCCAAGGATTTAGAGCTTTTTTTGGATGTTGGGGAAGTTCTTAAGGCAGGTGATAAATGGTTGTGTGGAAGGTGCATGGTAGTGCATGCACTCAGTAGGGGGTGCAAGCATGATGATGAGGTCGTGTCGTTTGACATGTTCTCGGGGGATGTTGAAGATTTTATTGTTGGGATCCGGAAACCATGTCAAGTGGTGGTTGACACAAACCCACGTCACCCAGCAGGGCTCGGGGGTGATGTTAACCTCCTCGAGCGGGTTTTTTCACTCCCCATTCAGACTGTTAAAAGCATTCCCCCTAGTTGTCGGCTGTTGTTTGCTCAGGTTTTAACTGGTGCTTTGCGTAAAGTGGTGGGGTCGCCAGGTTCCGTTGAAAATTGGGTTCAATTGCTTTTGCTTCCACATTGCACCTTGCGGGTGGTCAGACCATCCACCAGACGAGAGCGTAGATCAGGGAACAGGAAATCTCTGCAGTGTAGTAACATCTTGCACGCGCTAACAGTTTGGAAAAATGGGTCCGGGTTTGATGCTTTGGTCTCGTCCTTGTTGGATAGCGTGGGAGAGGCTGGTGCTATTAGGGGGGAATGCATGAGAGAGGAAGACAAGGAAAGGGACCCTAATGTTAAGCAATGTCTTCGGAAAGTCAGAGATGGGCATTTCACGGCTGCGATTAAGGTCCTATGCTCTAGTGGAGTTGCCCCTTTTGGTGAGTCGACCTTGAAAGCTCTTATTGATAAACACCCAGTGGTGCCACCCCCGTCCTTGCCTTCCAACCCTTTAGCCCAACCCACTCTTGTTGTTGATGAGGAGTGTGTGTTCAAATGTATCCGGTCCTTCCCCAAAGGGACGTCATGTGGTAGGGACGGGATGCGGGCCCAACACTTGTTAGATGCTATTGGTGGCGAGGGCTCTGTGACTCCCTCAGTTTTGCTTACGAGCATTACTGAAGTTGTTAACTTATTTCTTGAGGGATCTTGCCCTAAAGTGCTTGCTGAGTTTGTTGCGTCGGCCCCCCTCACCCCCTTATTGAAGCCTGATAAAGGAATTCGGCCTATTGCTGTGGGGTGTATTTGGCGAAGGTTGGTTTCTAAGGTGGTGATGAAGAAGGTCGGGAAAGACATGGCCCAACACTTGGGGGACTTTCAATTTGGGGTAGGGATGCCTAATGGTGCAGAGGCGGTGCTTCACAGTGCAAACAGGTTTCTCAACTCTTGTCATGAAGACGGCTCCTTGGCCTTGCTTACTGTGGATTTCTCTAATGCTTTTAACACGGTCGACCGCACAACCTTCCTTCAAGAGGTTCATCAGCATTGCCCGTCAATCTATCGGTGGGTCCAATTTCTTTATGCTCAGCCTGCTAAGTTGTATGTTGGTAATGATTGTATCGGGGCTACTACCGGAGTACAACAAGGAGATCCCTTAGGGCCCCTTCTCTTTGCCCTTGCCTTACACCCCCTTATTCTTCGGGTCCAGGACCGTTGTAACCTTTTGTTTCATGCTTGGTATTTGGATGATGGAACGATTATCGGCAACGCGTCTGAGGTTGCTAAGGCCTTAGACATCATCAACGTGGAAGGGCCATCTCTGGGGCTTTATCTCAACATTAAGAAAACAGAGGTTTTTTGGCCGACATGCGATGGGCGTAAAGTTCAGGACGGACTTTTCCCGAGAGGGATTGGTAGACCAGAGAGGGGGGTTAAGCTCCTTGGCGGAGCTGTTAGCCGTGATCCTAGCTTTATTGAGGAGTTGGCTGGGCGGCGGGCCTCGGGAGCGGTTGACCTCATGAAACTCTTGCCCTGCCTTAAGAATCCCCAATGTGAACTACTTTTGCTAAGGTCGTGCATGGGAGTTGCTAAGTTACTTTTTGGGTTGCGCACTTGTCAACCCCATTTGATGGAGGATGCGGTATCTCGGTTCGATGATGGCCTCAGGGAGGCTATAGAAGACATAGTCGTGGGTGGTGGCCCTTTTTTTGGTGATCTCCAATGGCGTTTGGCATCTTTGCCAATGCGTCTCGGTGGTTTGGGACTCCTTTCAGCTCGAGATGTTGGGGCTTATGCTTTTGTGGCCTCTAGAGCTCAGTCTTTGGAACTACAAGATCATATCCTTCGAAACAGTGGGGTCTTCGGGCTTGACCCGGACTATCAGCAGGCGCTCGAACGCTTATATGTCCTTCTCCCAGACTTGGATATTGGCGGTTTCTCTAATAAGGACACCGCCCCCTCGAAGCCACAAACAACTTTGGCGAATGCTCTGTTTAGCAAAATCGCTCAAAGCCTGGGAGAAGTTTTTTCTTTGTCATCCCGCCAAAAGGCGGTGTTTGAGTGCCTGAAGGGCCCCCATGCTCAGGACTTTTTGACCGTTATCCCGATTGAAGGGTTGGGACAGTGCATGTCTCCAGTAGAATATAGAGCAATTCTCAAATACCGGTTAATGATCCCTATGTACCCGGAAGATGAAACATGTCCGATATGTCGTAAAGCTTGCATGGATAAATATGGGGAGTACGCCCTTCACTGTAAAGAGCTACCTGGGTTCAAATATCGGCATGACTGGGTACGAGATGTTTTGGGGGACATCTTAAGAAGAGCTGGGATTTCTGTTAAGAAAGAAGCCCCTGTGAATTTCCTCACGGACCCTATGGAGGGGAGGTCTACTTTGCGACCAGCGGATCTGCTCGTCTTTGGCTGGGCTGGGGGCAAACATGCTTGTGTGGACCTCACAGGGGTTTCCCCTTTGGTTGGTTTACGGGAAAACGGTTTTGTAGCTGGTCAAGCAGCAAGAAAGGCAGAATCAAAGAAAGTGGATAAACATGCTAAAGCTTGCGCAGAGAACCAGCACGTTTTTGTTCCCTTTGCCTTTGATACATTTGGCTCCCTGGCGCCAGAAGCTATCAACTTTTTGACCAGGGTCCAACGGGTCATAGACAACCATTGCTCATCCCCGGGGAGGCAAGGATTTGTTTTTGGAAGGTTAGGATTTGCTATTCAGAAAGGGGTGGCGGCGCAGCTTGTTGCCCGTCTACCTTCTATTTTGATGTAACTTGACATAACATTATTAATTGAAAACTTGATATGTAATAAAACACTAAAAACAAATAATATAAGGCTAGTTTAGAAAATTATGTGATGGAGCAATTGAAAAGAAAAAATTTAATAAAAAATGGGTTTTGAACCGAATTAAGACCCTCGCTCCATCAAGTAAGCACTAATCACTCACTCTCTAGTTCAATTTTATTTGTTTCAATCTCAAACAAAATATGTATATTAAATTAACAAACTTACACCCATCACCGACCTTTCTATTTGTGATAGAGTAATAAAAGATGGAAAATACTTCAATTTTGAAAATAAACGAGCTGGTCTCAGAGTTCTTTACAAAGTTCTAGCTTAATAAAATAAAGCTACTGCAACTTCTTGAAATTGTAATTCATTGTATTAGATTCTTTAAGCAAATTTTTATAAAAACGCATTAGATAACGTCACACTAGATTTAAAAAAAAATTTTATTACATAATACCATTTTTTTTAACAAATTCAACCTTTTTATTAAAAAAGTAACTCTTACAAAAGCTGGCTTTTAAAAGTTTACATTAGGCTTATTTTCTAATCGTGAAATAAACAAATGGAGTTGGCTCTACTTATTTACAACTTGTTCAATATGAGCTCAAGTCAAGCCAGAGTTGACCCGACTCGACCCGACTCGTTTGCTACCGAGTATCTATGATATGATGGTGTTAGTACGTACCATGGGGCCACATGTGGTGAGATCAATAAAGTAGGATTTAAGAACAGGTTTCTGTGATGGAACATCAGGGTTCCATCTATAGATCTTGAACTCTTTCTTGAGCGCTTTAACGTTATCCTTCAAGGCTTGTTGCGACTCGACCGCTGCTTGAGCATGGTCCTGAGCCACAGGGTGACCATCTAGTACACCGAACCTCTTGTGCTTTGGGTTCACCAGACCACCCACCACCTTCTTGTATCCTTCAGTTAACCACCTCTTGCTACTGCTGCTGAACCCCATCGCACTGTTTAATTATTATGTACACTTAGTTGCACTGTTATGAGTTTGCTTTTGAATCAAAGCTAGTCTAGATGACGGTGCATGCAAAGGTGGGGTGTTTTTGGGTTGACACGTGGAGGCTAATGCGACACGTGTACCTTAGATTGTATACTGCTTTGACTTTACGTACAGGTAGGCTTTCGGAGTCATTGAAAGTACGTTCACCACTTTGTGTTGGTTATTGAGTTTTAGGTTTTGTCATACGCTCTCTTAAATTGATCATGCATGGATAAGTCTTTGTAATATTAGTTAAACTAGTTTTCTTACCCGTCGCACGTTGCGGCGCGCATTATACATGATATGATAAAGTATAAACTACAATCGACCGACTCGTTTGCGAACTAAATGTACGTCGAAAAGTAGAGTAACTTGATTTTATACAATGATAGAAAAAATATATATTTGACCCAACTCTTTTCCAAACAACAAAGCGTGGACCAACTCAAAACGTACATAAAAAAACATGTGCAACGCCGGTGTATGCGGCATGATAAAATATAGATTACAAACGCCCCAACTCGTTTGCAAACTAAATTGACGTTAAAACATCGAGTAACTTGGATTGATAACTCAAATGAAAAAGTATTATATATTTGACCTAACATATTTCAAATCAAAGTCTACATAAAATAAGCACGAAAACGTTTAATATGTGCCCGACTCTTTGCTATACAAAATTTATGCCAAAATGTAGACCATCTAAGTCTTAAAAACCGCTCATTGAGGCACATGAAACTGTAAAATTAATTAACGTCTTCAAAAGTTTATAAAAGAACTAAAACCTTTACGTAAATTACGTATTACTTACAGCAAGAGCGTTGGTCACATTCAAAATTTTATATACAAATAAAATCATGAACTATTTTAACGTTTAAACGTTAATGAAAATAAATATGTTTTAATGACTGGAGTATCTATAACATCTGAAACATAAAAAGAATTAAAAATATATATATATAAAAGAATTATAACAAAGAAAAAAAACAATAGTAATAAACAAATACGAAAACTATATTGAAATAATTAATATTGAAAAAACCAAAAAAAATAACAAACAATTTGTCCACTAAACCACTAAAAGTGAGTTAGAAGGTGATGGGAATCGAACCCGTGACAATTTACTCAAAACAAAAACAATTTAACCACTAAGCCAAGTAACATTTTTATGTTATCATTTGTCCACTAAAGTAATTAAATAAAAGTTAAGGCTAAATAAAAAAATTGAATAAATCCACCGACCTTTTTAAATGTGTTATAGTATTCACTTCAGCAACGCTGACTTTTTATGTGTTTCCAGTTGGCAGGTAACGTTGCTGAGGATGGTGCTGCGAGGCTACTCAGCTCTTTTTGATGGCATCCATTTATATAGGGCTTTTGTGATGTAATGCAACAATATATTTTGTAACTGAGTAACGATGTATTATTTGGCAAAAAGCTTTTATAAAGTAATGAGATGTCTATTTTGATAATTCTGCTGCAATATTTTATGAAAGTTAAATGTATTTATTTTTTTTATATACGATGAGGATCCAACTGTAAGCGTCTTGGGAACGGCGCCTTACACCTTGCAGGCTTACATGTAGGTATACATATATGTAAATAGATTTACATGTATGTTTACGTAGATGTAAACCGGTTCCCATATACATATACGAAAGCAGGTTCGCATGTATGTTGAGGTACATACAAAGCCTGTTTACATATACGTGAGTGCTACCCAATATAGGAAAACAAGATGTTATATGTAACAGGATGTTATAACCAAACCAAAAACAAAAGGACATAAGCACGGTCAAAATTATAGTTTCATATATATGTGAACATAGGTTTACATATATGCTATCTAGTGTTACACACACACACACACACACACACATATATATATATATATATATATATATATATATATATATATATATATATATATATATATATATATATATGTGTGTGTGTGTGTGTGTGTGTGTGTGTGTGAGAGAGAGAGAGAGACACGTAGTATTACATATACGTAACCATCTAGGATGACATAGAAATGATTGAAGAGGCATGATACATACATATAACAAAAATTGTTACATGTTATCCTTGTTTAACTTTCATTGTCAACTTTAATTGTAGATGATTCTTCATCATTGTTACATATTCATCCTTGTTCCTCGCTTCATCATCATCTTCGGTCATAGACGATTGTTCTTCATATTCGCTTCTTCATCGTCTTTATTATTTACTAATCTTGTTTAATTACTTTATGAAGATCTTGAATGTAACATGATATAGCAGTATTGGATCATGATCAAAATGTGGAAGAAAACATCCAAAAGTCACCGATAAAAAATTCATTGAATCAATTTCAACCACTTCTGATATTTTAGTATATATTCCTCCACTAAAGAATACATGCCAATGAGTGATGAAAAAGCAAATAAGGTTAATAATCAATCTGTGAGGTAGGAGTGTAGCTAAAAAATACGAAATTGAAGGTGTTCATGTGATGACCATAATCGTAGATCTACAAATAAAAACACATACTAAATGAAAGTTTTGAACGATTCAATAAACAAAAGGATAATAATTAGAGAAAATCAAGGGGCTTCGTAGTAAAAATATATAACCACCTTAAATAGTGGGGTGTGATTTTACTCAAATGCCCTTTCGCAATAAAAATAAAAGATTTATTAGAAATTATGTGATTTGTGGAGACTGTTTTTTTAGTTTTCTCAAAAATGATGGTATTTTTAGGATGTTTCCTCTTTGATAATAAATTAGAAAAAAAAAGCGCTCTACAATTATACTTCGCATTCAGAACAATCAGGTAGATTTTGGTAAAAAGAAATATAAAATAATAATAATACACCCTATAGTTAAACTATACATACCAAACGATCTCAAATTTTGTGTTTTGGATTACGCATTTTAAATTCGTTTTTGTGTTCCTTAATATGTTTGTTTACAAGTTAATTTCCGTAGCACCGCTCAGAAATAATATACCATTATATCTCCATAAAAACGCAAAATTGTGTGGTTTGATTTTCTCATGTCGCAAGATCATGATATTCAAATTATATGTATTATACTTACAAAGTCAATAAAACACAACTAAAAGAGAGAGTTATTATTTTTATAATTGAATTGCTTTTGATATAATACACTACCAGCTGGCATTCGATTAGTATAATCTCCTAACATTATTTTTCTCATAAATTTCACGTGGGAAGATTGTTTTCTTGTAACATTTATATTTATATATCTAAATCAGATGTAAAACTAAAAGTTATGAAAAATAAATTCCGCTGATAATTTTATGTTTTCTTATGGGGTATTTATAAGAACTGTTGGTAACTTTTTTCACAAAAACATCTTTTTTAGGATTTCTTGGGATCTTTTGGTAGGAAAAAAGAAAAGAGTTATTATTTTCTTCTTCTATTTCTTCCGTATGTAGTCCGTAGATCAATAATTTATTCGACAAAAATAAAGTTTTTATTTGTATTGATACCTATCAGTAATTACCAATGGATTTCGGAGATAGTTGTTTGCTAATAGAGTGCTAAAATCATGTTAGAGAAACTAATAATTTTCTTTTAACATTGTACATGTATTCATATTCAAACAGCAAATACATTTTTTATGTTTATATTTTAATTTTAGTAATAATTTACAAATCATACTCTCTATTAAAAACTATGAAGAAAGATCAATTTAGATATGTCAAAAAATTTATATATTCAGTATTGGTTTTTAATTATAACATTTCTCTCTCATACATATCATTTTATTATAACAAATTAAAATTTTGTTCAGATTATAATCATTTGTTTTCTAGAGTAGCGAGAGAAAATAAATATTCCAATCACTATATTATAAACTTCTTATACAGAAAACTATTAACAACATCATAGAAGCTATTCACTACGACAATTTTTTAATATATAAGTCAACTCGTGACAAAATAGTGGTAGATAAATGATTTACTTCACATTTTTTTAATATGAAGTTAACTTTATTGACTCATGAAAAAGTCAAATAACATTTTTGATGTGCTTCCATGCAAGAACATGCAAGAAGAGAACAAAGTCAGCCCATCATTCCACTGTTGATCAAACAAAGACACCTTCACTACGCGTTTTATCCCAAACACTATATATTTAACCATCATCAATCACTTTTATTTGCATTCAATATCTCAATTCAATTCACATAAACCATACAATCTCTCAAATGGCTTCCACAAATATTATTACAACTATTCTTTTCTTGCTAGTCATCTCCTTTACTAACAATACACCATGTGAAGCACAACTATCTTCTACATTCTATGACGCTCCGTGTCCTAATGCACTGCGTACGATCAGGACCACAATCAGAACAGCCATATCACGTGAACGTAGGATGGCAGCTTCCATCCTTCGTCTCCACTTTCATGACTGCTTTGTTCAGGTACTATTCTAATAAAACACTTGAGAGATTACATAATGTTGTGTAAAGTTCTCCTTTAAGATGTAATTGTATATATGATTATCGTTGTTGAATGAAAACATTAAGTTGTAATGGTTATGTAACACTTAATGTAGGGTTGTGACGCGTCAATCTTGCTAGATGACGGTCCTTCAATTGTAAGTGAGAAGAATGCATTGCCTAATAAGGGCTCGGTAAGAGGTTATGAAGTGATCGAGGCTGCAAAATCTGAGGTGGAAAAACTATGTCCTGGAGTTGTATCGTGTGCTGATGTACTAACCGTTGCTGCCCGTGATGCATCAGAAATGGTTGGTGGTCCATCATGGTCCGTGAAGCTTGGAAGAAGAGACTCAACCACGGCTAGCCTTGCTCTAGCTGAAACTAGCCTTCCTAGTTTCAAAGCACCCCTAGACTCACTTATTTCCACCTTCGGTGACAATGGACTCAGTGCCCGTGACATGGTTGCATTATCAGGTACTTTATTTCTAATAGTTACATATGATCTAGTAGCATATTGATATGATGTTTGTCCCCCATAAAAAAGTTATTGAATAGTTTAAATATATCTTTATATTGTTTCGTATGGAAACGAAATGTATGTTAATATTGGAGGTGGGATTAATGCAGGAGCTCATACTATCGGACAATCTCAATGCTTCTTGTTTCGCGATAGGATATACAACAATGGATCAGATATTGATGCAGGATTTGCTAGCACTCGTAGACGCGGTTGCCCTGTAGACAATGGTAACGAAAGACTTGCCCCACTGGATTTGGTGACACCTAATTCATTTGATAACAATTACTTCAAGAATTTGATACAAAAGAAGGGCCTTCTAGAGTCGGACCAAGTGTTGTTCAGTGGTGGATCAACGGACAGCATTGTTAGGGAATATAGCAATAATCCTTCAAAGTTCAAGTCGGATTTCGCAGCTGCCATGGTGAAGATGAGTGAAATTCGGCTATTAACGGGTCAAGAAGGTGTGATACGAAGGATTTGTAGTGCTCTTCCCTAGTTGTTTCGTTTGAATATCGATCTAGTTCTTCGTTCGATCCTTTGGAATTTATATTTGTAAAATGTAATCATATCTTGATTAATTTGTTTATTGTTTGTATCCTGTTTAGACAAATCTGTAGATGGTGTGATTATCAAATAAATATAAGATGAATGGGTTTGATTCTTAACTGTTGTAGGTTTTCTCATTACCTTTTAAGATTTTTCTTTGTTTGTTTAAGATTCGTTTACATATTATCAATTTCAATGCAATTCTTAATTATAAATCCGTAATTGTAAATTTGTAATCATGCAACATCGATTTTGTATAGTCAACTAGTATGACACCCGCGCTTCGCGGCGGTGTCATCATCCGTAAAGGTGACTATTGAAAAGTATCACTGATATGGTGTGGGTGTTAAAATTTGTAAAACTTAATATAACTGGTGGGTGTACTGATTAACGTAAAGTCTAAACTTAAAGAAAAAAAAAAAAAAAACAATTTTTTTAAAAAATATTCACGTAAATCAACGGGGCTAACTCTCTTTTTCTTTTACCTATAGTTATAACCGTGGATGTATAATTTGTCATGAATTTAAATTGAATTAAAGAAAAAAAAATAAAACAAAATAAATAAGACCAAAAGATTCTTAAAGACTAAAAAGGGTGGGAGGTGTTGAAAAAAAACCCTCAAACATTGATGATTAATATATATTAAGAAATTTTTTTTTTAACAAAACTAAAAGAAATGTTTGTCTAATAAATTCAAGTAATGATGATATGAGTTGTAAATCTAGCTTTAAAAGTTGCAAATTACTGTACATCAAGATGGATTTTGTAAAGTTATATAATTTTATATAATTCACGTGTTTTGTTATGAAACTTTTTTTCCGTTGTGAATATATTTAAGAGTAAATTATATAAATGGTGGATTTATGAACATTAAAAATTAACGTCGTCTTTAATGTAATATAGATACGAATATTGCAAATGAGCTTTGATAAGGGTTTTTGTTAGGGTTTAGAATCTATAGTGTGTTGTTTTATGTGACCTTTTGATGCTTGATTTTATTGGGATTTAATCTTACTTGTAATTTGGGTTTGACATTTATATAATGAGTAAAATGTTATTTTCGTCCCTGACGTTTTGTGTAATTTGTCATTTCAATTCAAATTTTTTTTTTTCATTTCAGTCACTGTAGTTTACCAAATGTTGTCATTTTCATCCACTCCACTAACTCTGTTAAGATCTCCTTTAAATATGAGGGTATTTTAGTCTTTTTCAATACCCTAATTATCCAATTAAACAAATTAATCAATTAATATTCAATTAAAACTAAAAAATGAAGCTACTAGTGAGACTGGACGCTTCGATTTAAAAGCTTCAAGTAACTCTAATTCATGTTGTTCGATTGAGGTCTGCTGTGAGATTTCAATTAACCTTCACATTTTGTTTTGACGTGTACTTTTATCGATTGAGGTCTGCTGTAGGATTGAAGCCTGTTGTTGTTGTCGCGTATGTTCGAACGTGACAACAACAGACCTCAATAAAACAAAATGTGACAATAGTATATCTCAATCTAACAGCGATGCACATTTGAACAAAACGTGAAGATCTATTAAAATCCCACAACCTACCTTAATCAGACAACATAAATTAGCGTTAATCAAAGCTTTAAAATTGAACGTCTTGCCTCACTAGTCGCTTCATATTTTTCTTTTAGTTTTAATTTAATATTAATTGATTAATTGTTATAATTTGATAATTAGGGTGTTGCAAAAGATTAAAATACCCTCATATTTAACGGAGATCTTAATGGAGTTAGTGCAATGAATGAAAAATAACAAAATTTGGTAAACTACAGTGACTAAAATAACAAAAAAAGTTTTTGAATTAAAATGGCAAATTCAACAAAAGTTAGGGACGAAAATAGCATTTTACTCTTATATAATATATTAATTTTCAATTTTCTTTATACATAAGGTGTTGTACCTTGTGCTTAAAGTGTTTTAAATTTTTTTTTTTACTTTTAACCCAAAACTTTTCATCTTTGCAATGTAACCTCACAAAGTTTGAGTTTTCACTTTTAACCCAAAACTTTTCACTTTTGTAATTTGACCTTACAATTTTTTTACTTTCAACTTTAATCCTTTATACTTTTTATCTTTTGTAAATTTATGTTTTACATTTTGTATCAAGTTTTGCAAGTTAACACGACAAAACATGCATGTGTGATTCAACATTTTTACATTTCGCTTTACGTTTCGTTCTAAATGTTGTGACTTAACATGACGCAACGTACATATGTGGTTCAAAGTTTTTACGTTTGTTTGACAAGTTCATCGCAATACGTAGATCCTGAATCGACTTAGTTAAATTTTTCTATGATTTACGTTTCGGTCTAATTTCTACGCATTAACATATCCCAACTTAAGTGTTGGTGGTCGCTGGCAGTAGTGTAATATTGGTGTTATTTGGCACGGTTTTACGTTTTCTCCGTAACACGGTTGCTTAATTAAACTCAATACCTTTACATCTTTCATAACTTAACCTTTATAATTTTTTACTATCAACTTTAGTCCTCTATACTTTTCATCTTTTATAAAATTTTCAATTTATGGTTTAAATTTGAGAGTTAACAAGTTGTAACGTGCACATGTAGTTCAACATTGTTACACTTATTTTTTCCATTCAACATCTCTGTCGCAACGTGCGCGTTCTAGATCGACTTAATTATTATTTTTAATATTTAACGTTTCATGTCCGTTGTTTAACGTCTTTACGTCTACTCTACGTTTGGTTTTATTTTATTTTTTTCGTTTTTATTTCTGTTTTAGTATGAACTTTTCCTGTGTCATTGGTCACTGACAATGATGTGACATTGTGCTACTTGACATGATTTACACCCTCTGTCACAACGCGAGAGGCTTAAAAACTATTAAATTTTATTAATCAAATTCACACATTGTGATCCCTGAATTTACTTGGTTAATTATCATATTCAACAATAATCACTGTAAAGATAGATTTCGGTAATAAATTAGAAAAAATATACTTTGTAGTTGAACTTTACATTCAAGACGATCTTAAATTTTATAACTGTGATACATTTTAAATTCAATTTTTAAAACGCAAATTGTGTGGTTTGAATACGATATTTAACGTATATGTATTGTACTTGCTTACAAAGTCTATGAAACACAGCTATAAGAGAAAGAGTCAATTATTTTTATAGTTGGATTGGTGTTTGATTTAATACACTAGCAGCTCGCATTTGATTAGTATAATCTCCAAACATTCCTTTTTTAAATAAAAAATACGTGATTATGTCTTTTTCTTGAAAATTATGTGAAGTGTTAGTAATCTGTTGGTAACTTCACCACAAAAACTATATCTTTTTTAAAAATCTTTGGGATCCTTTGGTAAATTAATCAGTCATTTTTTTTGGAAAAATAAAAGAAAAATTATTTACTTTCTTCTTTTATTGCGTATGTTACGTCTGTTGGTAGTCCTTTAGTAATTTATTTGACAAACAATAAACTTTTCTTCGTTGTATTGGTAACCCGTCAGTAATTATGGATGGATTTTTCACACATGTTTCCTTGAAGATATTTGTTTGTTAATAGAGGGAGAGGAGCTTAAAGTATGTAAGAGAAGCTAATAATTTCCTTTAAACATTATACATGTAAAAATATTCAAACAGTATAACATTTCTGGTATTAATAACTTAATATTAATAATTTACACTGTACAAATCATACTCTCTGTCAAAAACTATGATAAAATTAATAACATCTCTTTTTTACATTCATTTGTGATTTTACCAATGTTTTATAACTAGGATTTGACCCCCGCGCGTTGCCGCGGGGTCTTTTCGAAACGTCATGGAAACCATATTCGCATAAAAAATTAAGAAATTTTCAACATTATTTTAGTATCGAAATTCCATATCGGTTTTAAAAATAAGAGTACATTGACATTATATATCGAACAACGATTATACAAAAAGATAGTTTGGTTAGATATGTGTATATATATATATATATACACACCACATGTTGTATGTTGTTCATATATAGATAGTGTGATATACGGATTGACGGTTGTAGAAAAACATATACCACATGTTGTTGCGGATCGTCTTTGAAAACTAAACATAGATAATTAAAAAAACACACCGTGATAGCATATTTGGAAGTCACGAAAAAGTTACGTCATATAATTGTTGCTTAATTTGGAATTCATGAAAAAGTTACGTCATAAACCTGTTACTTATCTAGATTAAAAAAAGTTAGTTTGTAAAATATCAAAATTAATTAAAATAAATAAATGATTTAAAAGTGTTATGTAATTAGTTAGTAAGAATAAAACAAAAACAATAAAAAAGGGAAACTAAAGAGACTTAAATAAACAAAATAAAAAAAGAAAAGTTTGATAATTAATATTTAAGTAAATTCAATATTATATTATCTAATAAAAAAGTTAACTAAAAATGTAACCAACAGGAGACGAAGGTGGGCTTGAACCTTTGTATTGTGCAAAATGGATAAGCTTGGTAGCCATCAAATCAAAGGCAAATAGTGATCAGATCCAGCAATATGTAATATTTAATTTAGAAAAAAATAAATAAATAAAAATGCTAACAAAGCATTGTAGCAACCGACATCCTTGTTTAATATATATAATAATAACATATTTAAACATTATTATCGTACATATTATTTTATTTTAACATATTAAAATTTTGTTCAGACCAATAACCCTTTCAATTTCTAGAGTTGCGAGAGAGAATTAATAAGTTCAACTATAAAAAAAAACTATTAGTAACATCATGGAAGTTATGTACTACGATAATTCTTTAAATACATAAGTAAGCTTGGGACAAAAAAGTGGTAGATAAATGTTTTACTTTACATTTTTAATAGGAAGTTAACTTTATTGACTCTTGAAAAAGTCAAACAACATTTTGTTAATTTTTGATGTGCTTGCATGCATGAACGTTCAAGAGAAAAAGTCAGCCCATTATTCCACTGTTGATCAAACAAAGACACCTTCACTACGCGTTTTATCACAAACACTATATATTAATCATCACCATTCACTTCTATTTGCATTCAATATCTTAATTTAGTTCACATAAACCAAACAATCTCTCTAATGGCTTCCACAAATATTATTACAACTATTCTTTTCTTGCTAGTTATCTCCTTTACTAACAATACACCATGTGAAGCACAACTATCTTCTACATTCTATGATGCTTCGTGTCCTAATGCACTGCGTACAATCAGGACCACGATCAGAACAGCCATATCGCGTGAACGTAGGATGGCAGCTTCCATCCTTCGTCTCCACTTCCATGACTGCTTTGTTCAGGTACTATTTTAACAAAACAGTTAAAAAACTTGTTATTATTACGTACAGTTCTCCTTTAAGTTTTAACCATAGATATATATAATTGTTGAATGGAAACATTAAAAGTTTTTGTACCATTTAATGCAGGGTTGTGACGCGTCAATCTTGCTAGATGATGCTCCTTCGATCATAAGTGAAAAGAATGCCTTGCCTAACAAGGGTTCGGTGAGAGGTTATGAAGTGATAGAGGCTGCAAAATCTGAAGTTGAAAAACTATGTCCTGGTGTTGTATCGTGTGCGGATGTGCTAACCTTGGCTGCCCGTGATGCATCAGAAATGGTTGGTGGTCCATCATGGTCTGTGAAGCTCGGAAGAAGAGACTCAACCACGGCTAGCCTTGTTCTAGCAGAAACCAGTCTTCCTAGTTTCAAAGCACCACTGGACTCACTTATTTCCACCTTTGGTGACAATGGACTCAGTGCCCGTGACATGGTTGCATTATCAGGTACTTTATTTCTAATAGTTACATATGATCTAGTAGCATATTGATATGATGTTTGTCCCCCATAAAAAGTTATTGAATAATTTAAATATATCTTTATATTGTTTCGTATGAAAACGAAATGTATGTTAATATTGGAGGTGGGATAAATGCAGGAGCTCATACTATCGGACAATCTCAATGCTTCTTGTTCCGCGATAGGATATATAATAACGGATCAGACATTGATGCAGGATTTGCTAGCACTCGTAGACGCGGTTGCCCTGTAAACAATGGCAACGAAAAACTTGCACCACTAGATCTGGTGACACCTAATTCATTTGATAACAATTACTTCAAGAATTTGATACAAAAGAAGGGCCTTCTAGAGTCAGATCAAGTGTTGTTCAGTGGCGGATCAACCGACAGCATTGTTAGGGAATATAGCAACAATCCTTCAAAGTTCAAGTCGGATTTTGCAGCTGCGATGGTGAAGATGAGTGAAATAAGGCCATTAACGGGTCAAGAAGGAGTTATACGAAGAATTTGTAGTGCTCTTCCTTAGTTGTTAAATTTAAACATTGGTTAGTTTTCTTTTATGATATGGAAATTGTATTTGTAATCATATCTTGATTTATTTATTGCTTGTATTGTGTTAAGAGAAATTTGTAGATGGTTTTGATATCAAATAAATAAGATGAGTGGTTTTGATTCTTTATTATTATATTATTATATTATAACGCTAGTTGTTATTATTACACGTTTTCTAATTGCCTTTTAAGGGTTGTTCTTTGTTTGTTTAATCTCAATGCAATGCAATTTGTAATCATTTATCTCAACGCTGTTATTCATTTGCATATTATCAATCTAAATGCAATTGTATTTATTTATCCCCCAATTGTAATCTTGCTAAAATCAGTTTTGTGGTCAATTTTATAATTATCCACGTGTTTTGTTGATAATCTTTGTTTTTTAGTTACTTATATTTTTAAGAGTAAACTAGCATGTAAGCCTCTCACTTCGCGGCTAGATGACAAGGTGGTAGTAGCCGACTATGTGATTGATGAACTACGAACAATATAATTTTTCAATATGTAGCTTAAGTCAAAAGGGGAAGATCAACGACCACCGGTCTGCGGTATTAGAGCATTAAGCTAAATGGTTGTACTTGGTAGAAGAAAATGTTAGTTCTAACCATTTTAGTTTTATCAACCCCGACAGTAGACTACACTCTAAATTATAATTCACGAAACGCTAACAGTTTTCACGTAATCGTTATAAAAACTTTTGATGTTGTTAGTCCCTTAAAGGAAAAAAAAACAATTGTTAAAAGAAAAACTCATCATGAGGACAATCGTGAGGTGACAATTTTACCCTTTGGTTTTAAATGTTGAAGCTTCTATTATATTCGGAACCATGAGGACACCATGAGATTTCTGTTAATGACTTAAGATTTTGCTTGGACTTCATGGCCATGTGGCTAGGGTTAAAAATTATAATTACTAAAAATCACTGCCCAAGAAGTAAATAAGAGAAAGATTCATGTATAATCATAATCAAACCTAGTAAATCACATCTATAGTAAAGTTATTAACGATGCCTGAGGGTGAGATATAAGTCAAACTTAACTTTAACACATCGGATAGAGATGTTGTTTCCAAAAGACCTTCAACTCAAAAACAGTTACACGAGCAAAAAGGAATAAAACTAACACGGAGCACACTCACCATAAAAATTAAGTTTTAAGTGTATCTTTAAAATGAGCATATTGTTGTTATATGAAAAAATAATATTTTTTACGTTTTAAGCCTATATCTTATCATTGTTTCTTCTGTGTAGTTTATTGTGTTTTTTGCTAGTTATTATGTTTTTTAATAATATTGCGTTTTTCTAATTTGATGAATCTTAATAAAATATAATGATGGGATAACATTGTCGTGTATCTCTAGTATCCAAGACACAATAATAAATTAACAACTCGCTAATCAAATACATTAAAAAAATGACAAAATAACACAAATGTCCCATTGTGTTTTTTTATCCTTATTGTGTTATCTTGAACACTATGAGTTTTGAAAAATAAGTTGGTGAAATAAAATCATTGTGTACTTGTAATTGTAAAACACAATGATAGATAACAATAAATTTATATAATTTATGTAGACCAATAACAAGATTAAAAATTGAACCTATGATTCACAAAGAATATCAGGAACAATTCTTCTAACTATCGTTGATTCACAAAAAAACACCGATAATTAGGAATTTTACACACTTGTGATCGGGAGAAAAATTATTTTCATATACTTCAAAAACTACTCATCTTCCAACGTTTACAGGAATATAAAATGCAAGAAAAATTCGAATGAATCTCAAAACATAAACGACCCAAAAACTAGACCATAAATAAAGTCAAACAAAAACTAAAAATAATATAAAAGTTAAAATACTCATAGAATAAGGCGTTTTTGGGTCGAATGATGTCCCAGCCCGAAGCCTTCTAACTCAAGTTATAGCCATTTTAGTGAAGCCACGTTGAACAAGCGATCTTGGGCCTGTAAGTTTTGAAAAATACATTGGTAAAAGTATATCATTATATAATTCTAATTATAAAACACAATGTAAAGCACAATAATGAAAATAATCTATAAATCAATGACAAAAATGACACAAAGTGACCTACAATGTAAAATACAATAATTAATACATATAACAAATGATGTAAATTATATGACATAATGAACTAAAATTTGACACAATGAACATATAAAACATAATGGGCTGAGTTATTTGACATAATGAGCAAAATGCTTTGCTATGTAAAATAATCGAAGGACACATATAAAGCCCACTATTTTTCTTACGATTTTTAAATTAAATACATTTTTTTTACTATAACCATACCCTAATAATATATTTTAAATAATAATTACTTATTAAAAAAAGCAGAAATCAGTTTATTTATTAGGTTAAGAAAAACAGACAAAAGAAGTAAATGATTGTAATAGAATATTTTGGCTGTTAAATTGTACCGGGCTTATTGTTTCTTTGTTTTTGTTTCTTGTTTTTTCTATGTTTGTATCTAATTTCACCTTCTTGATGCTAATTTATAAAAACTTGTTTAAGAAATGTAATAAGGATTTAAAAATTAAGGAAAAAAAAACAGGGGAGAAACTAATTTATTAGCTGAAGTAAAAAAAAAGAAAAGAAAAAGTAAATGAAAACTTGTATAATTTTGACAAGTGACGCACTCTTTTATACAATAGTTCCTAAATTACTCGCATTAAATAAACTTGTTTTAATTAAGATATTATTTATGCATATCAGAATAGTTCCTATACAATAGTTCCTATATTAAACACTATCTTATTTATACTACTTTAAATGAATATTTAAATTTACTACTTATATTTGCATAACTAAATATTAGTTAAATTAAGTATTATCTTGTTTAAACACATAAGTATATAATTACTAAATATTAACATAGTTACAATAATAATAATAATAATAATAATAATAATAATAATAATAATAATAATAATAATAATAATGATAATAATAATAATATAATCACTATTTAAAGGCAAATTAGGTTAGACTGCACTCTCTAAAAGAGACCCAGTGACACATGTCGCATCACACGGGTCGACCCACTAGTTAATTATATATAAACATTATACTAGCAACTCTTGTTTTTTACATGCAAGTTGTAGCCTACAATCCAGACTAAGAGGGGTTTTAGAGCTAACTCGCCCTCACAAGATCAAGACCCTTTGTCTCAGCCAGTGTAACACATGTATCACCCAGGACATAAGGATAATGATGTCGTAATGTGATCCTCACCTTTCTCCTTATGGTTGGTTTGTTTACATTCATACAAATTAAAAGCATCTAACATTCATTTTCTGAAGCCGAGGATCTCTCTAAAACTTTTTTATCCTTTGTGATCCTCACCTTTCTCCTTAAGCTTGGCTTGTTTACTAGTTTCATATCTTACAAATAATCTTTTATACCTGAGCCAGTTGGAATTGTTGTATATTATATAACATCTAACGTTTTATGCAATATGTGTTATTTTATAAAAGTTATAACATAAATATAACTTAAACTTAGTTTCATCTCAAATAAAACAATGATAAAACTTAATTCCATCTCAAATAACACAATGATAATAGTCATAATACTTGATTATCATTCATCTTATACTTCTTAAAGTAGGTATAGTTTGCTATAAGAAAGACATTATCAAACGGTCCAACTCGGCCCGGTTCACACACCTCAACCCCAATCGTTTAATAAATAACCCGAGTTTATTCATCAAACCCTCCATAACCCAACTAGCAGACATCAAGGGTTCACTCAACAGCATTAGGGTTCTTCGAGAAACATCAAATTTATAGCTTCAGATACATCAACAATCACAATCAACAATGGCGCTTAGTGCACAATCGATTGATATTCTCGGAGATCGTCAATCTGGTCAAGATGTTCGCACCCAAAACAGTAAGTTTTCACCTTTTAAAACCCTAATTGCTCCATTATTAATAGAAATGTAAACCGATAGTTGAGTGGTTGTTAATCGTTTGGTGCAGTTACTGCTTGTCAATCTGTTTCGAATATAGTGAAGACTTCACTTGGTCCCGTTGGACTAGACAAGGTATATGCTGCTTTTTAATGTAGTTATTGTCTTTCGTCTCGATGAATTTGGGTTTTTGGGGTTGTTGATATCATAGATCGAGCTTATTTTTGCTTATAAAATGGATTGCAAAGTGGTTACAAAACTTACAATGAATTATAAGTTTGATAGATTAAGTATGCACAAAGTTCTTAGAGGCTAACCCCTAAATAAAGAGATGCGATTTGTGAATGTAACCTTAGTGATAAACCACTATTTAACGTTTTCTTGAAGGTTAGGGTGTGGGTATTGCTGCTTTATTATCATGACCTTCTCATTTCATGATGTTGATTATGGCATGACAGAGCTGATTCTTAGAATTGGTTTCATTTGGTATTTTGATACTTGTAGATAATTAGCTTCAGGAAATATGTTGGTCAAATAATTATGTTTCTACCAAAAGTTAAGGGAGAAAATTTGCCTTAATGCTGCAATGGTGGTGACATTGCTAAAAGATATGAATTGCTGATAGAACATGTAATTACTAATCCCTGATTGAATCTGGTACAATTTGAAAATAACAAAAACTCTGGTGTGTTTTGTAAACCAATGAGGCTGATTCCAACATCCCGTATACATGTTTCAAAGTATAAGTGTTTGTTATAAAGTAGTTTAGTAGCATACTATAACATATACCATTGTCCTTGTATATAAAACATATTCTGGTACAAAGTCAATGCATAGGGAATAAAATTGTTTCTGCTTAAGAATCGGTGATGGATTAAGGTGAAGTAAAGGGTTATGACCAGGTCTTATTATACTATCACTAGTGCCCTTATTAATTGCACCTAGTATCCATTTTTTCTTATATATTCTGCCATTCAGGAATTCATCAATTAAATGAGCTGGTAAAAAAAGCATTTTCAGCTCATATAAGATTGATCTTTCAAGTACTTTGGCCATTGAACATTGCACTTGCTCCTTTCTTCTTTTTCTTTTTACTATTTTAATATTTGAACTAATTTAAACTTTTTGAGTGTAATTATTGGGAGTTTATGTCTCAGATGTTGGTCGATGACATTGGGGATGTAACTATCACAAATGATGGTGCTACAATTCTCAAGATGTTGGATGTTGAGCATCCAGCTGCCAAGGTTAGACAAAAGAGTTATCTTTTAGTCTTTCTTCTATTGCTTTATCTGTTATCTTGTTGCCTTTTGTCTGTTTAGTATGTTAGTTTCTTCTTACTTTTCTTATTTAGGTTCTTGTTGAATTGGCTGAGCTTCAAGATAAAGAAGTAGGAGATGGCACTACTTCTGTTGTCATTGTAGCTGCTGAGTTACTCAAGGTATTAATATTCATATTTTAGTACATAAATCGTTGTGTAGAAAATATTTCATAGAGGATTTGACTTCTGTTGTAAAATGCCTTATTAATATATTGTCATGTGAATTTTGCAGAGAGCAAATGATCTTGTGAAAAACAAGATTCACCCAACATCTGTAATTAGTGGATACAGGGTGAGTGTTAATCAATTCTTGGGTCTTTCTGTAATATTGTTTTGATAATTCTTGCTCATGGTTACTTTTATTTTTGTTGGTGGCAGCTTGCAATGAGAGAAGCATGCAAATATATTGAGGAAAAGCTTGCGATTAAGGTAATTATTATATAGAGTAATTTGTGAAAATGCCAAAAGTACTTCTACTCTATCTCTATGGCACTTTTTTGTTAAAGAAGTTTTATATTTTATGCATCCTTTTGATTATCTCTCGTTTTTTTTTTCCTTTTGTTTAGGTTGATAAGCTTGGAAAGGATTCTCTTGTGAATTGTGCAAAGACAAGCATGTCTTCCAAATTGTTATCTGGTGACTCTGACTTTTTTGCAAATTTGGTATGTTTTTTATTGATATTTAATAACTCTTCTTGGTTTGCACTTTCATATTTGTAACGATGATTTTTAACTTTCTTATGAACTGACTCTGCTTTTAAGTTTTGTTTTTGTTACTCCGTTCAAGCTGAATAAACGACTTGCACTGGTTATGTCTTTAGGTGGTTGATGCAGTACAAGCTGTTAAAATGACCAATGCACGTGGTGAAATCAAGTATCCAATTAAGGTTTTTTATAACAAAATTATGAGTTTTTCATGTTTGTTCAAAATCAGTACCATATATTTATTTGGATAAATCACACCTGCATATGTCTGAATTTTGTTAATCTTCCTAGGGAATTAATATCCTTAAAGCTCATGGAAAGAGTGCTAAAGAAAGCTACTTATTAAAAGGTTATGCTCTTAATACTGGGCGTGCAGCTCAAGGAATGCCATTGAAAGTTTCTCCTGCAAGAATTGCATGTCTTGACTTCAATCTTCAGAAAACAAAAATGCAATTAGGTGTTCAGGTTTTAGTCACTGACCCACGTGAGTTAGAGAAGATTCGTCAAAGGTAATCAAACTTATTATTTGATGCATTTACTTATTTTGCTTTTTTATTAAAACAATAATGTGGGAATGATGTATGCACTTACAGAGAAGCTGATATGACGAAAGAACGTATTGAGAAGATCCTAAAAGCTGGTGCGAATGTTGTTTTAACTACAAAGGGAATTGATGACATGTCACTCAAGGTAAAGCTGCTTTATTTTTCGATGATATAATTGTATCATTTACTTGATTCTAAGTTCTAACAGTTTTTTTATCAACTCAGTATTTCGTGGAAGCTGGTGCAATTGCTGTTAGACGAGTTCGGAAAGAAGATTTACGCCATGTTGCCAAAGCAACAGGTGCAACTGCGGTAATATGCACAGAAATCTTTTTAGTTCTTAGTTTTTCCAAACAAAAACATTGTTTCTGAAACTGAGCATATTACAATGTACAGGTGTCAACATTTGCTGACATGGAAGGAGAAGAAACATTTGATCCGTCATTCCTTGGATACGCAGATGAAGTAGTGGAGGAACGCATTGCAGATGATGATGTTATACTGATCAAAGGAACTAAAACATCAAGTGCAGTATGTTCTTCAACTCATTTGCATTTTTAATACAATTATTTTTATCCACAAAATAAAATATTCTGAATTATTTATTTTGGATAATTTTACAGGTTTCTGTAATCCTCAGAGGTGCTAATGACTTCATGCTTGATGAAATGGATAGAGCTTTACATGATGCTTTATGTATAGTCAAGAGGACCTTGGAATCAAATTCTGTAATACCTCACTTTTTATTTATTGATATACAACAATATATACATACATGTATATACACATATATTGATGGGCACTGTAATGTTCAATCAGGTGGTGGCTGGTGGAGGCGCAGTTGAGGCGGCATTGTCAGTGTATTTAGAGTACCTTGCTACAACGTTAGGATCTCGTGAACAGCTTGCAATTGCAGAATTTGCTGAATCCTTGTTGATTATTCCAAAGGTTTTAACTTTTAACTTTTGTGTTTTCAACTTTCAAATTTCTTAAATGATTTATTACTTAATGTAGCTGATCAAGTTTTCCTTTTATACTCAGGTTCTTGCTGTCAATGCTGCAAAGGATGCAACTGATTTGGTAGCCAAACTGCGTGCTTATCACCACACTGCACAAACTAAAGCAGATAAGAAACATCTATCAAGGTAAGCTTGGTTTTAATTTCTTATTTAGTAGTTAATTGTAGTTGATTAACTAATTTCCGTTTGTATTTCGTTTGTTTTATTTTATTTTAATTTGCAGCATGGGTTTGGACCTGGTGAATGGTACAGTTCGCAACAACTTAGAAGCTGGTGTAATTGAACCTGCAATGAGCAAAGTCAAGATACTACAAGTAAGTTGTTAAAATTAGTCTTATGCACTAAAATTCTCTTATATAATTTTATTAAGCTTACATAAATTATGTTCATGTTTCACAGTTTGCCACTGAAGCAGCTATAACGATTCTTCGAATTGATGACATGATCAAACTGGTGAAAGATGAGAGTCAAGATGGTCAAGAATAGTTCTTTCTTTTTGGAAGGATGTTACAATTAATCATTTCTTTTGGTCTGTTTGTTTGAAAGTTTTGATGAGATTTACGTTTGTAATGCAAGTTGATTTTTGTTAAACTAGATGGTGATCATCAGTATGTAGAATGTAGCATGGATTTTGAAACCTTTCTTGTGTTTTGTTTAAATTGAGTATTTTTCTGTTTGCTAAGTGTTTCGTTGAAAATGATAATGGGTTTTTTAAGTTTTTTTAACTGGAAATTTTTGACCACACAGAGGGACATTTTTTTACGGCTTGTGGTACCGTTAGACTACAGGCACTTCGATAACCTACAATTTGCCATCATTGAATAAGTTAAGGATATCAAGTCATCAAGCAAGGCCTTGGCCAACACATGTGTGACAATGGTCGGGACAAAAACCAATAACGTGGACGTATGTTCTTTTTTCAAGGATTGTGGATCGATCCAAGATTTATTTATATTCATTATTTTTGTAATGAAACTATCAAAATATAATAAAACAAAAAAGTTACATGATGGATTTGTCGTCACATTACTATTTTCTAAATCGTATAGTCCTAATTCTAGAAAGTTGCCACAATATCACTCATGTATTTAAACAAAAAAAAATAATCATTATTATATAAATAGCCACGTTATTACAAGTATTCTCTCGTTGAAAGAAAAGTATAAAAAGCAGTCGTGTAAAACAATGTTAATGAGTTTATTTAAGTTTTGTTTTATCTTTAACGGCTTAAAGTGATTAATCTACTAAATTGACTTAGATATGAAATTTAGGAGCAATATCTTATTAAATGATTAAAAAGTTGTTCGTAAAAAAAAACTAATTAAATAATTATATTCGATGTGTTAACTATTTATCCTCTAGCCAATAAGTTTCAATCTATACCAAATTGTTTAAACTGAAACAAGTTAGCCAGCTTGACTGGTTTAAGATTATGTTTCAGTTTTATCGGTTTAACACTTCAATACTTAAACGTAGCATTTAACTTTTATTACTTATTATTTATTGTTTTAGCATCAACTAAGTTGTGTATATGGATTATTATCATGAATACTTTTTATTATTACAAAATTTTAATACAAACTAACCCAAAAATAAATAAAACAATTAGTTTAAACCTTCACAACCTAATCATGAAACCAAAAATAAAAAATAAAAAAGAGGTAGCCGGTGCTAAGCCAACAAAACATATCAGTTTTGACGTTCCTCAAAACCATAAGTAGTAATTTAACCTTAAATTTTCATCAATACTTACCACTTCAAGAACATCAAGAGAATTAAGTCAAATGATTATATATTAATGTTTTGGGATAAAATACTGTCATATTGATTTATTTACTAGAAGCATACACCATGTTTCATAGATATATAAATAAAAATTATAGATTACAAAGTAAACTATAGTTTACTTTTTTATTAACTGTAATAGAACCCTTTATTTATGGGTCCTAATATAGAGACACACATCCAGATAATCGACACCCTTTATACGCTGCGTATGGGTCCATACAAGATGTATAAAGTCGAATACACTGAAAACGAGGATCAAGGGGCTGTCAGTGAGCTATACGTCCCATATAGCGATATACGACACTCCCCCCCCCCACATACGATACATAGAGGGCTATACGACGCGCGTATAGCAAATTTCGACACTAACAACGGGGAAAATTTCAGGGTCCGTAAGAGGGTTATACGCCCGGTACAGGGCTATACTAACCCCCTATACGACGCGTATGCGGCTATACGACCCGTATAACAATTTTGAGGTGTTAATTTATAATTTTAAGGTGTTTAAATAACCAAACTCTTATTTATACATAAACTAACAAAAAGGCAGAGTTCAAGAAAATTCAATATTGTATATATAGACATTTACAAAGGTCGGTGGCATATGCCACCGGCCAAAAAACCCCCTCAACTTTCTTTGACACTTTTTACCCCTAAACTTTTTGTAAGACTTTGAGAAACATCACTTTCACCCCCTTTAAGTTTTTAAAGTTCCGGATTTACTCCCGTAAAATATAAATTCGAGTCCATCATCATTAGGATCTAATCAGATGTGACTCGACTTAACTATTTTTCGACAAACGCCAACGTTTTGATGTAAATTTTGTTCAAATATTAGTCAAGTCAAATTTAAACGTTTCGACGTAAGTTTTGTTTGGGAACACGTCAGATTAAATATAATATATTTTTGTTTACTCTACGTTTCGACGTAAACTTAATTCAGACACGAGTCAAATAAATGTTTCAACATATGCTTTGTTTGGAAAAAAGTCGGGTCTAATATAATACATTTTCATTCAACGGTATAAATTCGAGTCACTCTACATATTGGCGTAAATATAGTTCGAAAACGAATCGGGTCGATTGTAATTTATACATTATCACGCACCATACGGTGTCGTGGCAACACGCGACAGGTAAAAATGCTAGTTTGAAACAAAAAGAAAAACATAAGCTTTTATAAGAAAGACAACACGCGACGGATAAAAATGCTAGTTTGAAACAAAAAGAAAAACATAAGCTTTTATAAGAAAAAGAGAGGGGGCCGCGTTGTGACTTGAGAACTAGCATAGACCCATCTAGGGTCAGTAAATTAATTATAAAAAAAAGTGCCTATATAAAAAAATACAAATTCAAAAATTGATTTGAAACAAGATCATAAACCCATCAAAATCATAAACCAAAATCTCATAATTTTTTCCACATAATCATCATCACAAACAAATTATATGCTTCCCCACCATTGTCCTCTATTCACATAAAAATTAACAAAAAAAACAAAGATCAAAGATGATCATCAAAATAACAAACTTCAAAAAAACAAAGAAAATGATAGTAACATAGTTAAACAACCACCATACTCAAATCGCCACCGCCCGGCTCTGGCGGTGCCTCTTCCCATGGTGGCGACCACGGCCGCCACCAAACGTCACAGGATCAAACTTCTTCAACCTCTCAGCTTCTTTCGGGTTGATCACACACTCGGTAGGTGGCGTCTTGTACCTTACTTTGTCATAACAATAAGAATATTGCATGTGCTTTTTCCTAAAGCTTTCCATTTTCGCCCTTTGCGAGGACGTGATACCTGTCGGGATTGAGTTAGGTTTTGACATGTCTTCGCATTTGATGGATGTGAGCTCAACGGGGTCCACAGTGCATCCGTGGAGGACAAAGTTGGAAAACTCGGCTATGTAAGGGGCGTATTTGTAATTAACCTTGTACTTGCCACCATTCGTAGCCCACTCGGAAGCATCCCATATGGTTGCATATAAAGTCATAGGCTTTGAAGGGAAGTCTCCACCCATTGATTCTGTTCTTTTGATCTCTCTTATTGCAACATCATCAACATAAAATCTAACCAACATAAAAACATCAAAATAATAAATACATCAGTAGGACTCGTTATCATATCACATCATATCATATCACATTTAACATAATAAGAAACGAGACACATTTTGCAAAAAGTAACAAACTTTGGTCGAACTTCATTATGGGCAACCAACTCTATTTGCAGCTGATGCATCGGTAGCTTTGACCATGTTGGCTTTTTTGTGGTTTTTCGTCGGAAAACAAATAAAGTTTGAGCCTTTTTGAGAATGCAAATAAAGTTGGTTATTCAAAACAAATATTAGAACAAAGTTGGCTAAATCTTTATAAAATTTGGAAAAAAGACAAGAAAATTAGCAAATTACCAAATTACCCTCCTTTTATGAGGTATAAATGTATAAGAAAAATTGAAGGGTGGCAGATGCAGGTGCTGTTATGATTGAAGTAAGGCAGAGAGATGTCACTATTGATATACAAAAAGCTAACCACTGTTTCTATTACTACATACAATGTCCCAGTAAAACAATTATACCTGCAGCTTTAAATGGTAAAAAAATCATATAATGGTATGGACCATTTGGATATTTCATCAGGTTCTATAGCAACCCATAAGGTACTTGAGATACCATGACATACCACATCACATGCATCATCATGATAAACATCATCATCATGAAATGTTCTACATATTTGTTGTACATAACCAAATAGCCCTACCACACAACTTATTTGTACTGAAGTAACAAATTAAACAAATTTGGTTTGTTTTTAGTAACTTATCGCATACTTATGTACAGCGCGTATAGATTGGTGGGCTACACCGACAAGATTTCGTTTCTAAAAAGGATTTTATGCTAAAGAATTGTATTTGACAATCTCACAAATGCAACATAGTTCTTTTAACCGGTAAATGCAAGATATACTTGCAATTTTCTTTTACTTTTGGTACAACTTGTTTCATACTTCGGTAAGAACTAGTTGGTTTCATAAGTTCTTTTAGAAAAGAAAAGGTGTACCAGTACTAAGTACTTAGCTCCCACTTAGCATAAGGGCCAGCGTGGGGCCGGATCGCTTTCGCGATTTGATGCACGCAGCCTTATCCACCCTCAAGTTTTTTAAAATATGTATGAATACAGAATTAACATGTAAAAAAGTATTATAATCAGACTATAGCTAGTGATGTCATATCAACATCTTTGAAAAGCTCTTTACCAAAGTAAGGAGATGACAACTTCAGAAGTGTGAAAGAAAAAAACTTTTGCAGAAAGAATGTAAGCTAGCCAGAAAGAGTTTCATTTTTCCTCTTTATCAGTAGTTAAAGTTTAAGGTAAATGCACCTTTAAACTCACATAGTCATCATTTACAATCAGTTCACATAGCATTGATATTGATTTTACTGAATGTTATGTTAAATTACTAATCAAGTATACTCATATTTTTATTCTTGATAAACCTATTAAATGAACAATTAAACGAACAAAATGACACTTAATAGGCTGGTAATTAACTTACATGATGTGGGTGTGAGTCCAGAGGATGCTATATCGATGAAAATCGTCGGTAGGATCAAACCAAAGACCGTATCTTTCTTCTCTGCCAACATTTGTGCTTCCATTTCCATAAATGTTAGTCTGAATCCTCCATTCTTTTCCTCGGATATTACCCAAAAATTCAAAATCAATTTCATCATGATTCTTCTCAAATATATCTCCATTTGACATCTGCAAAGAAAAAAGTAGTATGAACAAAAAGGCTAAAGATTCTTGATTTATTCAATGTTAAAAGATTGCATTTAAAGACTATACTAAAACGAGTTATGGACGTAAAGCCGAGTACACTTGATCTTCTACTGTGGATTTTTATTTAATTTTAAAGAAGAAATTTATAGTGTGAACTATTTACATTATATCATCACAAAGCAGCTAACTGTAATGTTTGACTAATTGTTGCAACTATAATGTGCATTAAATCTTTACTAGACAGAAAATAAAGAACTGTTACATGGACAGGGTCAACATAACCAATTTATAACATTGACAATCGGGAAACAAGTTTCTTTCTTTCTTTCTTTCTTTTTTTTTTTTGCAATGTTAGATTATTGATAAAATATCTAAAACGCCCCGCAATAAAACCAAAATTCATAAAAAATATATATGAAGAAAAATCAAAATTACTTCGATATAGTTAAACTAAAAGTTACTAGGTTAAATAATAGAAGTTATCGACGAAAATCTAAGTTATAACCAGTCAAGTGATGATTTTTTAAATTAGTAACAAGCCGTTTTGAATTGATTAAAAAATGTTTACCTTGTTTGCTATATATCTTTAGAAAGTGTCAAGATTTTTACATAGGACATGCCAATAATCATTTTACTGTTTGTTCACAATGTTTTTACAATGAACATATTACTCATAATCATGGATAAGGACTACAATAAGAACAATAACAATCAGTTTAAAACAGACAAGAGGAATCCCTTTTACGTATAATTCCAAACTTATGATATAGAAAGTAAAAACATGTGGACAAAATTTAATTAAAAATGAAAGAATAAATCATAAAAAGTAGTGATTTTGGTATGAAGTATTTAATAATATTGACTGTGAATAAAGAAAACTGGAACAGTTATCAAGAAATTAGGAGCTATAATAAATCCAGTTTTATTACCTTTGATCAAACTTCAATGGAAAAAGGCAAAACAGTAGTCCAAGATGCAAGCAATCTCATTTTGTTTTCAATCTTAATTAGAAAAATAATCTTGAAAATAATACAAAATCATAACTTTTGATTTTAGACAACTTAATAAAATCATTCCAGTCTGGAAAAATTAACTATTTCTGTTTTTCTTTCCATTTTGGTCATGAAAAGTAACCCAAAAAAAACAATTAATAAATGTTTCAAACAGTCAATTTATGAACTTAATTATAAAGTTGTCAAAATTAAACAAAAATCAAATCAACAATTGCAACATATGGCTTGCATAATCTAATGAAATTGCTGAATTGTTGACTCTTTTCTTCGTACTAAATAAACTAAATTAAATAATTATATATGATACTATCTAGAATGTGAAACAAATTAACAAAAAAAAAAATACAAATTTACTCAATTATAAAGATGAAAATTTATAAAGACGGATGAAAATGGGAAATCAAGATAACTATTTCGTATACAAACCTTCACATATCAAGGTATATTCAAATCTTCAAATAAAAAAAAACTCACATAAAAAGCAACAACAACACCAGCAGTATAATCTGCAGGAAGCTTAATGGAAGCACTGAAGAATCCATGAAGATAAAGGTCTTGTGACACAAATCCAGAACCTGCAAACACATTAAACACAAATCAATAACATTAAACACACACAAATATGCAAAATAAACAGGAGTTTTTAAAGATTATCAATGAATGAACCTGTGCGTTCATCAAGAGACAAGTGAACAGATTTTCCATCTTTTAACACCATTAGATTATCATCCCCAAACAGCTGTGAATACCCTTCATCAAAAGATAAAATTGGGAGATTTCTTGAAAGCCCATGAACCATAACAAAAACAGAGGATAGAAGAAGAAATAACAGGTGAAAAGCCTCCATTTTTGTTCTTGTGGGTGTGTGTTGTGAAGCGTAAGGTACAACCCACTAATGCATACAGTTTCTGCAAGAGATGAAGAAACCAATGTTTGAAAATCGAGAGAGAGAGAAAAGAGAGAGGAGTGGGGGGTTTTATCGGTGGTGACTGGTGAAAGGTGTGAGCTGTTTATCATTTGGACACATTTCACTGATTTTTTTTTAAATTTTTTGTTTTTTAATGTTAATGTTAATGTTAATTAATATGTTTTTGTTTTTATAAAGTTGGAGTTAATGATTCTGGTGTCGGATTATAATCAAGATTAGGAAGTGAATCTTGAGTTCTTTTTACTCTTTATTTAAGAAAAAATGAATTTAAAAGATTTGTTAAAAAGATTTATAATTATATAAAGATGTCATTTTTATGAAATTCTTTATATTGTTATGTTTTAGCTCAAGATTGGTAGATATAGAATCAGTTCATTTTGTGATTTAGCATCACCTAGGTGTAAACAACGAAATGCGTCTCGTGTTTTGTCACTACTAAAAATAAAGACCCATGCATGTTGAATCGAGTAGCATGAGATAGCATCACTATAGCGAAATATGGTTATACTAATACGTTGTTCTTGTACTACAAAAATTGTAGTTGCATGATGCTTCTAATGGCCCGACACATATCCTAGATTTGGTGAGGATTAACATTATTACTTAAGGATGTCAATTCGATACATATTGTTCCTTGAAATATTGATGACTTACTTGATGAATTCAACATGGTTAGTCTTACAAGACTTTGGAGATTAAAAAATAGGTTAATATGATACTATTGTACTCAATGGACATTCTCAAGCACTATTTGTGATCATTTTCTCCAAATCATCATCATATATCAAAAACTTATAACAATGATTGGATGTTATTAAGTTAGGAGGTTATCTATTATTATGTTCACCGGATGTTCTAGCACATCATACCTTATGGCATTTGCTAGAAACTCAATACACAAGATGGTGATACACCAAAGCTCATAACATGTTGGACCAACTATTTTTTATCAAGTTTTTATTGCATTTACAGTTTCACTTCTTGTGGACTTATGACGTCCAACAACATGGCTTTTAACAACTTTCTTTTACATGATAATTCTTGTTCAAGCTTGAAAAAAGATGAAACCAAGCCAATTCAACTACCAAGCATCACCAGTTAGAATTTATAACATCAATATGCAACAACAGTTTATATTTATATTTATACAAGGCAATCTAACCTCTAGCTTCTAGTTCGAGCGACTTGTATTAAAACCATTATAAGGACGTGAATCGTGAATAGATTCATAATATAATCACATGAAATGGAACAAGATGTTTCCCTAACATTAAACAGTTCCTAGCAATTATGGCAGGTTTTTCTTATGAAAGTTAACATTACAATGCTTGTGAGGCTCTTGCATATAGAGAGAGAGAGAGAGAGAGAGAGAGAGAGAGAGACAAACATACAGACATAAGAGAGAGAGAGAGAGAGAGAGAGAGAGAGAGAGAGAGAGAGAGATGTCTAGGAGGATGTGACGAGGAACGAGTAAGTGAATAAACCGCCTACATGGTAGGGGCCGTGTCAAGATCGTGAGAGAGAGAGAGAGAGAGAGGAGAGTGGGAGGGAAGAGAGTAGTGCACGCCATAAGAAGAATGAGAATTTGACGTGAAAGAGAGAGAGGATATTACCAGTCTTCTTTCTCTCTAGTCGAAGATGATCTTAACATTGAATGCAAAAATAATAGACGAAGTTATTAATGATTAATGTATTATCTATTGTATTTTAACCTAAATAATAATTTTATCGTATAGCTTTCTTTTTAAGGATGTACATATATTTCATAGGGTTTTGTTCATCCGATATAAAAAGATATATAGCACAAATTAAATTCATCTTTGCATCCAAAAATAATAGAAGTATCTTACTTTATTTCGTGAAAATAATCATAATTTAAACGTGTCTTAAAGTTAATAGAACTACCTTTTAAAGCTGAAACTTTTTATTGTGCATAACTGAATCGAGTTGAGAATAAAAAAGAGACAACTAGAGATAGACAAAGAGACAGTTGAAAGATTGAGAAAGACAATATCGATGACGAAGGCGTTCATATGTGACGAGCAAGACTTACTAAAATCCCTAACTTATGCCCAAACAAACCATAAATCATTGGTTTTAATCGATTGTATGGTTAACATCAAGGCCAAAAGAGCCAACGTTGGTTGTTGGTACAAGATAGAGACACATGAAATGGTTATTATTTTTGTGAGATGGAGAGGGAGTCGAGAGCCAATAATAAAACAAATGTAATTGAAGGATGACAAGAGCATCAAAAGATAACCAAGAGGAGATAGACAAATTTCTTATTTCTCAAATTTCTAAAACATTTTTATTTTTTTTTATATGTTAGTAAATAGTTGTTCAAATATCTCATGACTCAATTTTTTTGACTCATATAAATTAAATAGTTAAGACCTCAAACCGATTTAGCTCGAGCTCCTGGGCTTGCACAAATATATAAGCATAATGGAGTTTACTTGTATAAGATATTAAATTGATGGGCTCGCTAGCTGACTTCGCTCTAGTGTTTTGCTTGGTGGCTCGTATTATTTCATATTTTTTGTATATTAGTAGTTTGCTAATGTATTATTTGAGACTTGTAAGTTTGAGATTGCTTTTATGAATTGTTTTAGGCATCTTTGAAAAGAAACAAACAAAATCATCAACATTGAAATATACGAGTCAACTTGTTGAGTCACAAGTTGACCCGAATCAAAGTAGCATCAAATATGACCTGAACTATTTGTTCGGTTAAAAATATCAAATCGAGTCTGCTTGATTTTCATAATTACTGACTCAATCTTGACTTGATGTACGAATTAAAACCCGAATGGTAAATTTAACACCTCTAAACATCATATACCCTAGGATTTTATGACTTTTTTATATATTTATACCGTATGTGTCTTGTTATAAAGACACAAAAATATATAAATATTCTAAAACCAATTGGTTTTTTTAAAGATTGAAGACAAATGAAAACCATTAGTTTAATTTCAATGATACGGTGAGAAATGACAAGAAAACCAAATAGATAATATAATTTTATGGTATATCTTTAAAAGGAAAGCAGTGCAATTTTGACTAGATAAAATAATATTTATTTTGTCCTTTTATTCTGTGAGAATTTTATCAAAAACATGTAAAAAAAACCTTACATGGTTTTAATTCAGTTTTGTTTTGAACGTTTACATCCCCTAATTTAAAATAAACATAATTTTACTAAAAAGCGTTAATCATAAATCCATGACGCGATATTAATGATTACATAAACACTTTTGGGTCCAAAAAGAACTTTACCTTTTGTTTTAAAAAATATTAATACAGAAACTAAATGAAACTTGTAGAACATTTTGTCATATATTATTATCTCTTTGCCAACATAAAATTTTAATTTTCAATTTTAGAGGCAGATTCAATATAAAACCATGTTTAGATAAGGAACCACAACTGAATAAGGCATTGTACCTAGAAATGTCTATGTGGGTTTTAAAGTTTTCTGTACATATAAACTTATAAAACAATTTTAATATTTAGATGAGCTACATTAAATAATTATGCTACCTCCTAACATGTAACTCTTTTAAATCATAGAGATTAGGTAGTAATTTCTGACACGACTGTAAACATACACACAAAATATTTAAATTTGGGTTGATCTATCTATTTTGTTTGAAGAACAGGTTGTGTTTCGATTGATTTTTTTATCTCATTTAGTTAAACAGATCAATCCGTCAACTTGTTCAATGAAACAGGTTGATCTATTAAATTGTTTAACATATTTTTTTACAATTCAACAATCTGATTAATTAACAAGTTTACAAATTGATTATTATGCGTAAACTTCACCACCCGTTTGACGTGTTTAGGTATACAGATTACAGGAGTCATATTTAGGTTACGTAGTTTGAAATGTATATGAATTAAGGTTGATGTTTTTACATGAAGAAAAAAACACAAGTCACATTCATGCTAAAACAACTCAACAAGCCACCCAACAACTTATTAACGTTTCAATCTTGAACGATTCACCACCGTAAGATTATTAAGGATGGAGGGCATGGAAACAAAAAAAAACCACCCAAGCCATATGGTAAAAAATACTGGCATATTTTTTAACCCAAATTTAACTATCGTACATGAAGTGGACAGAATCCTTTAAACCTAAAACCATCCCATCTACCTGAAACACACAACGTCTCTAGTAGTCTTCACTGAGCTCACGAACTCAAGAAGTCTACCCGAAACAACCCGAAGATGAACCCGACCGCGACCTCGACCTCGTCCCCGTCCGGTGCAAGAAAATAAATAATATTTGGATATAGATGGACAAAGGGTTAGTTGGAATGGTGACGTCACAACACTCCATATTTGGTCATTTTTATTAACGTTAAGATAGCAGGGTCTGGCACCACTAGCCGTTAGTCCATTGGGTCCCATTTCTTTTCCTTTTTATGTTTATATTTTATTATTTTATTTTATTAATTATCCCGCAATTTACGCTATACAAACCCCCCACTTAACGCCGTCTATACTCTCTCCCTATTTTCTTTCCTTTTTTGGACCATAAAACTAACGTCCGTCAATAACTTAACTTTTTCACCACCAATTTTGACCTTTTTGTTGGATGAAGCTATGGGTGTGTAACCATATAAAACCAATATGTATAGGTTCATTGGTATCATCTCCTTACGTATAAAGACCAAAGAAGTTGATGGACTCTTAATGGATAAATATTAAAAACATATTGAATGTTTCAAAATCAACTTTTTATTCAATCATGCATTTTAATGATTCAGTATAAGATTGTTAAACAACCCTTAAGTTATATGATGGTGCGATTAGAACTCTGGTGTTATGCTAGTTGAAATCTAATAACAAATTGATTCTAAAATATTGATAGAATTATCTAAACTAGTGTCAGGATCATTAGAAACCCACTTTTTTATTTTTAGAACCAAAGAACAATTGATTTACATAAATATAAATTAAGTTTGATGATACTTGAACTATTTTATATATGTGTATATCAGACATGAATAATAAACTTTGTAAAACACCTAAATATCACTAGTCTTAACTTACATTTATGTAAATCAATGATTCGTAATTTAAATTTATGTAAATCAATGGTTCTTTTAGTTCTGTAAATAAAAAAATTATTTTTTAATGATCATAACCCATCTAAACTATTACTATTTTTGTCACAAAATTGGTGTCTATAAAAGTTACACAATTCTACAAAAATACAATTAATCTATTTCTACTATAGCTAATAAAATTTCAAGAAGATAGCTGTTATATTATGTAAAGGATTGAATATTTTTTTCACAAAATAAAATAACTAATTTACAATATTTAAACATGTGTAAACATATGATTTTACTTTTCAGAAATAATTGATGTATCGAAGGCAAATTTGTAGCACCGAATCATGTGCACCTTAGCATGGGGATGCCTTGAAAGGCTAGACATGCATGTGATAAATGCTTGTGCATATTATCCAAACTCCAAGTCTTCTCACGGTTGTTGTTTTATTTATTTTTAGTTTTATTAAAAAGAAGTCTATTAACAATATTTACTATTTTTCTTATCAGCCAATTAGTTAAAATTAAAAAAATAACAAGAAGCTAGAATTACAAGTGAATGGAAAAATTACAATGTGAAACTACACCAAAGAGCCAATCTAAATTTTCAATTTTACATCTGGTTTGCATCCAAGGATATGATTTTGTTTGAATTTCTTCCACAATCTGAAATTAATCCGTCAATTTTTTGTTGAAACATCTCGCGTTACGGGGCTTCCATATACACCAAATTGTTACTAGTTAAACTCGAAGTTGTTTAATTTAATGTTTAAACCTACCCCTTTATTTAAATATATAGATTCCTAAATCTATACATTTTGCTAATTACATGATGTGGATCCTCAACCATGTAAGAATGATCGCTTTTTAACACATATTGATACCGTAGGCTAAAGACTCATTGGTGTTTAAACCTACATCTTAATTGTTCTATAAGAAGAATATGTTTTGGACTATCTTTATTTGTTTAAAGTTAACTAAGGTCTACTTAAATTATATAACTAATTAAAACGAGTCATTTTTCTAAAACACGCTAACTTAGAGTAGGTCCGAATGACCACCACCACCACCCACCAGCATTGTCTTCTACCACTACTTACGGTGGTTGTCACCACTACCGCCACCACAACATCTGCCACCATCACAACTACCAATATGGCCATCACAACCACCACCTCTTTATCACCACCATCACATTCACCCACTGCCGTCACTTGTCATCCTAATAACGAACAAGTGACCTATTATGATATATCTTTTATTAAAACCTGTTTAACCCTAACTAAATTAATACGTTTTAAAATGACCCATTTCTATGAGTTATGGATTACCCCATACTTAACTCAAACCTATAACATTTACAAATAAAGCCAAATAACTATTGCATATATTACCAGAAAACATTAACGTAACTTTATAATAATATATTAATTTTAGTTTTAAGATGAATAAATTATGGGTACATACATATAAAAGCCACGCGACAGGATATAAAAATACGAGTAATAATGAAGAATAATAAGGATATGGGGGAGACAAAGGGATCCAAATTTAGATCCCTAGGGAGTAGCTATTTGGGGTTGTACCACACTGTACTACTCCCTAATGCACATATACATGCACGTGAATCCCAAACTCCAACACATGCGAACATCCCTATGCCCTTTATACCTCAAACTTCAACATTTTCCTTTATTTTTTTAATAACTTTGATTAAAAACTAAGCACATTTGCAACATATATCGAGAAAAAGTTGGAGGATCTTGAGATCTTACACTAATTGAGTTAATTTATTCCTAATCATGTTAATTTATTCCTAAGTATGAGAAAACTACAAGTTAACGATAATGTTAAGCAAATCTATTAAAAGTTTACGTGGCTGGAGGGTTTATCATAACAAACCCGTAACACTTGTAGTTTTATAAGATGGCTTTATGTTAGGTCGGGTGTACTGTGTACATGACATGATAAAAATGTTATTCAAGATCATCTCGCCAAAAGCTTATACTGAATCAAGTTCAACTGTGCTTAATATAATTAAATATATGGTTATTTATAATATATTAACAAATAAATAAAGTAGTAAATAGTTATTATATAATAAACAATTTGAGTTGAGAAGGTACCCACAAGTCACAAGGCAAGCTCAAAACGAATCACATCTAGGCTATTATAGATTAAACGAGTTAAGCTTGAGCTTAATAATTGTTTCAACTTTTAAATATCGTCAATTGTTTTCACTCTTATTATTTATAGAAATTAAGTTATATGCATACTTCTTGCCTTTAACTTTTAACTTTCATTAATTCATGTTAACGTATAAACAAGAGAAAGTTTCATCAAATCTAGACAAATTGCTTGCTAGTTAAGGTTGATTAGTGATGGTGAATCAAAAGCCATTCGATCAAAGTTCATTGCAGTTTAATTTATACAATTAAAAACCTTGGATATAATAACATTATTATTATATTGTAGTGGTCGGTAAAATACTAAATAATGGTAAGACAATGTCAATAATATCAATAAAAGTATTCACATACTCATGGTTTGACTGATCTCGCTTGTTCCCCACATGCCCAAAGGCATAACTCCATTTTTTATCATATAAAAATACTAGGTTAGTATCCCGTGTATTACACGGGTTGAATAAATAAAATAATTAGTTTTAAAAATTTATGAATTATAAAACCATGTTTGAAGATAAAATATGATTTTGATTGCATATGAATAGTTATTTCAAGTAAATAAACAATATATAGATTATAGACAGATAGATATATAGATAAATAGATAGTCTAGTTAAACGGATTATAGTTAATAATAAACACGAAAAGTTACAGTATGATATTTTAATATAAGATATGTAAAATTATATATACGTACTTGTTCAAGAGATAAAATAATTATACTATATATAAATCTGTTATCTAAATAGTTTCATTTTTAAATATTTATTTTAAGATTGTATTATACAAATTTATTGTTTATAAAAATTTTGTTTATTAAAAACTCAAGTTTCTAATTATTCTGGTTGTTTTAATAAAACTACTTTTAGAAAATTCCATATTTTTATAATTACCTTATAAAAGGACTTATTCAATGTTTTAGAAAATATATGAATTTTAATTTTCTTAATAAAATTACTTTTAAAAACATAGTTTGATTTTAAAAAAATATAGATGAGAGAGAAAAATATATTAATTGACCAAATTATTTTTTATGAAGAGAGAGAAATTGTTTGAGTGTTTAAATTACTTTAATACCCTTTTGGAGGGAAAATAAAGTGAGGATGTTTAAAAAAATGACAAGTGTCAAAAAGGTGGTTTAAAAATATGACATGTGGCAAAAGAAATCTTCTTTTATTAATATCTATAGATAGAGTACATAACTCCATTTTTTTATCATATAAAAATATAAAGTACATAATTAGATATACATATAACTAGAAGGATACATGATATATGATAATTAAATAACTTTTTTATATAAGTAGTTTAATTTGATTATTATCGACTGAACCATGATTCACATATCATCCAATCACCTACACGAAATAAACACAACAAAAATAAGAATTGATAGGGTACTAACACTCTAAGACGTCTTAAAACTGATACCTAAATCTTTTACAATACGATATATATGTATAGAAATAACTGTCAATAGTAGTGTCAAATATGCGTACCCTAAACCTGATTCATATACATCTATAATCGTCAACAAAGTTAGTTCATCTATAGTTAATTAAAAAAATATGCATTTATGCCTATTTTACTTTAATTGAGGAGCTATGGATGTTGGGGGTGAGAGGGACCCATAAGGATATGTATTGGGTCACAAGATTAAATACATGCCACAAGTAATGGTCCATGGTGAGATGCTTTTTTGGCAAGAAAACCCTATGGGAAAGCAAATAGGCACATCTAATGGGACTAATAACATTATTATTTTCATAGACCTAGAAAAATAACCAAACAAACAGCGATGGAACGAGTCACTGGAGCATTTAAGAAGACCAAAACATGTAATGAAATGACCTCTATCGATCGGTCTAGGGTTAGGCACCATATGATGCTATGTAAGCTCGCGAATTGTCTAACTCAATCTAAATATGAATGAAGTTACTTTAATGTCATTTATATATTTTGTTTAGATTCTAATCCTAATCTAGATATTTCATCATAAGAATTTCTCAAAGGTCAAACAAGACAATAAGTTAAAAACAAAAGTAATTATCATGTCTCTAATGAATCATAATTATTGGGCAAACGATATATGAAAACTTTGATTGGTTGTTTGTTATACATCAAGTTATCCACGAGAAGATGAACTAAACCACATATTTGGGATTTTGTAAAGTGAAATTACTATCATACCCTTCCAAGGTGCATGCATAATAAATTAGTCACAAGAAGGCAAAAGAAAAGAGCCAAAATCATGGATAAAGTGAGGGTGAAAGCCGCATATGGTTAAAGTTTAAAATACTATGCTTTCAACATTGAATTCAAGCATTGTTTGAAAACAGTAAAACATGTGAAGATTGATGTCAATTAATGTGACTTTTTATGTGACATTCATGAGATGTGGCTTATGGCCCTTTACTTCATATCTATTTGCTTTTTCCTAAATGGGCTTTTATTATTCATCCCACTATACTCTTGGTGCATGTTTGGATACACCAACTTATCTACTTTTTGACTTATTGGAGGGGTAAAAAGACCAAAATACCCCTCCAAAAAAGTTAAAAAGTCAAAATTTTTTAACTTTTTCACTTTTCTGGAGGGGTATTTTGGTCTTTTTACCCCTCCAAAAGTCAAAAAGTTACTTTTGTGAAGTTTGCCAAACATGGCCTTGATGTCCGGAGTAATAGAGGCGAGTCGCTTTGTGAGAGACTTGAAATTTAGCTCGCTATGGTTTAACGTTCGGTTTTATCAAGAAATTATGGGACATCTTTAAGGCGGGGTTTTTTTTTTAAATTCACCGGACATCTTTAAGGCGTATTTATTAAAGTTCATCAGACATTTTGAGAGGAATATGACTAAAGGCTTAAACGCATTTGTTATGGTGCTAATTCCGAAAGGTAATGGTCCATCATCGCCAAACGCTATATGTCGATAAGCCTCACTGATTGTAGTAAAAGTGGTGGTTTAAAGCTACTTGCAACACGAGTCCAAATATAATTCAAGCCATTATTTGAACCCATATAGGGTTTTACATTAAATAGCAAAATCAACAGGGGATAAGGGGAGTTTTCAAATGTATAACTTAACCAAAATGATGGTCCAACATATTTACGCGAATGACATCTTCACAAGGTATCATGAAAAAATATCAACCAGTCAAATAAAGATGGAAGGCTATGTGTTGAAAGTTTAATATCGATCAACTTAGCAGTCGTACAAAACGAGGGTGGCGATCTATAACATAATAAGATGGTCTTTCGACGAAGTGCATTCAAGTGATCCATAAAACATCCTTTTTTTGCTAATAGTAGACTTGGGTAAAAGATTTTAACTATAACAGGCTCATGGCCCTCAATCATCATCGCTACCTAATAATTCAGCAAGATGATGAAATTGCTGCATAAAATGACGAGGAAGAAAGTTAATATGGAAGGTGATAAAACTTGCTTAATATCACAAAAACTACATAAAATTGACCATTCTTCAGTTGGTTCGAAAGATAAAAGCAAGAAATGCTTGGATCTTCTCTAAAGAAAAACAATTTCATATGGGAAATTAAATTTAATTGGTTCAAAAAATAAAAGCAAGAAATGATTATATCTTCTCTAAATAAAAACAATTTCATAGAAGAAACTAAACAAGAAGCTACTGATTGGTTAAGTTGTCATGTGAATCCTACAGCTCAAGTTTGTAAAATTATATACATATAATGATAATAATTAGTAAACAAGTTAAGGTTAAGTTCATAATAGTCAAATTGAATTTTAATAATCCAAACTATTACCTATTGGCCGATGATAATTCATACTATCAATTTTACCGCTAACACTCTCAACTTGTACTTTTATTACCAACAATAATTTTAGTGACATAATTTTTAAATTTTTACGCTCGATTTGTATCCATTTTAATCTCAATTTAGCTTGTATGTTTCTTTATTTCATTTATGACTATTGTTGCAAACCGAATCGAGTCAAAATCGAATGTAAAAATTTGAAAATTATGTCACTGGGATTGTTATTGGTAATAAAAGTAAAAGTTGGGAGTGTTAGCGGTCAAATTGATAGTATGAATTATTGTCGGCCAATGGATGATAGTTTAGATTATTAAATCCAATTTGCCTTCATAATATTACTCACAAAAAAAACTTAAAATTTAAAAACAAAACTCGAAAAGAACCAAGCTTGTCCTTTATTAAGATCAAAAGACTCCACTATACTCATTTGCACTCCTAAATAGTGTATGAATTTGTGTTCTACCAAAAAAAATAATAATAATAAAATAAAATATCAAAAAGAAAAAAAACATAAGAAAACGAGGGACCAATTTTTTTTATAACTTTTTCACAACACCTAATTTACCTAACCTTTTATTTGTAAAAATTTTATAAAAATTCAAATACTTACTATATTAAAAGAACAAAGAACACATCAATAGACAGCCTAGATATGACTACATAGTTTTTTTTCTTTAACAACAAATGTATGAATCTGATTCCCATCGAAACCGCTTAAAAGTAATCCATAACTAAAAAACCCAATGATTTGTTGATTCAACTCATGATACTTTTACTCTAGGTAAAACTCGAATTCAAATCCTTTTCATTTTTATTTGTATCGATTACCTTAACCTAACAACTTAAGCCAATAACAATCATCATCAAATAGTTACAAGTTAGAAGCACAAATGAATAGGGCCTAAAACCGCATACAAAAGACCTACCAGTGCACGTGGCACCTAAAATCAACCTTCAACCCCAAAGAAAAACCAACCCCACAACACCATGATGCACCACCACCAACACTCACAACCACCGCTGCAACCCACCGCATCACCACCGGAACCTCAGCCTTCTTCAACCGACGCTCCGCCGAAGCAGGTAGCCACCGCAATGGACCGCTTAGCCAACGCCGCCCGCCTCATCGCCGACATCCGCCTCGGCGCCGATCGCCTCCTCGAAGCCCTCTTCGTCGCCGGCCAACAGCCGCACCAGATCGGCTCCAACAAGCACGTTAATTTGATCATCCAAGAGGGTGCTTCTATGCGTCAGTATTTGCAAGATCTTCGAACCATTGGTGAGTATCTGATTTTCAAGGTTTGGTTTTTCTAGGGTTTGTGTTATGATTTGGGGTTTTAGGGTTTGGAATTAGGCTTGTTTGGTTGATTTTAGGTTTGGGTCAATGAGATTAGTAGTTAATTAGTTATTGGGTATTATCTTGTATGAATCATCTTGAGCTAAAGGTTCTGCAGGAGAGAGTATAGGTATTGTGAGTGAAACTTTACCCTTTGGGTGCAATGGGATTAAGAGGTCTGACTAAATACCTTTAACCGATTAAAAGGTAGTCTCTTAATGAAATTATTTAGAGGCTACCAAACAGACTCTTAGCAGTGAACTATTATGGCCCATTTTAAGAGATTGTGTTTTTGGAGTTGGGGTCTTAACAGGAGGAGCCTCTTTATTCTTTGGGATAGAGGAACCATTTGCTTCCGTCCTAACGTTCCCGACCCTGCCTATAGTTTTGCTTTAAGTGTGAGTTTATTGGGTACGTTTGTTTGTTTGTGTGTTTGTTATGTCTCATTTAACATGTTGGGCAAGAGGAAACTAGAAAAGAAACAGTGATCATGTAGGATTATTCAGGGACAGATTTGAAGTTTAACACAAAGGTGTTTGCTTTTATTAGGAAGACAATTGGAAGATTCTGGAGTTCTGAATGAATCACTTAGATCAAGAAGTAATTCTTGGGGCCTTCATATGCCTTTAGTTTGTCCAGATGGTGCTGTTGTTGCATATGCGTGGAAACGACAACTCGCTGGTCAAGCTGGAGCATCTGCTGTTGACAGGACTAGGTGCACCTTAACTTCTTGATTATCCTTAATCTGGTTTTTAGTTTCTGATAATGAAGAAGTTATAATTGTTATAGGTTGGCTTTGAAGGCATTTACTGATCAAAAAAGACGTTTTTTTCCTCATCTTGATGACAAATCTGTGGACGGGCCAGTCTCTAAAAAGCAACGTGGAACGCACACCTCAACAGCAAGTCAACAAGAAGAGTTTAGTGACTTAAAAACGGTGTTAGATGTTTTAACAGAACTCGAGAAAGAAGTTCCAGAAGTCAAAACCTCAACTTATCAGCGACTGGATTGGTTAAAACGAGCCTCATTGCTTCCTAATGATACTTCTGATGAATCATCAAAAGATCATAATAATTTTCAAACTTCCCGGAATATCATATCAGAATCAAGAGGCACAGTTATTGCTGATCAGATTGGTGTGATTGAGTTGTTAGTCCCTTCTGTATTTAGAGCAGTAATATCATTGCATCCAACTGGTTCACTTAATCCTGATGCAGTAGCTTTCTTCTCACCAGATGAGGTATTAATCATAATATTAATGGATTTAATTACCGTTACATTAAAGTTTAAACAATTGCTAATGATGTCTTTCTAAACTGTCTTCACAGGGTGGCAGTTATGTACATGCAAGAGGTGTTTCAGTTTTTAATGTATTTAGAAACATCACGGTAAAAAAATATATATATTATCTGCACACTTGAAAATTGAAATTCAAATACAACAACACTAGCTTATTACCATCTTTTATACTTAATTTTTTTAATTGCAGGAATATGCTGCAATGGTTCCACAGCATTTTATTAGTGTCAATACTGAAACAGCACTATCTAAATTACTGGTATAATAAACTGTTATGTTATAAAATATGTTTATGCTGCAAGCACATATGTTCATTTAAATATTGATTTTTTTTCCTGCAGCACTGGATCTGCAGTTACCAAACACTATTCACTAAAGTTTGCAGGTATACCATCTTCATCAACTAGTAAAACATATACATATATTGAATTTATATTGCTTGGTTTTTTATATTTCTAAGTATTTAATTGGTGCAGTAAATGTGGGAAACTACTTTCAATGGACAAAGAATCAGCTTTGCTTTTACCGCCTGTTCAACGACCATACCGTAATCTTTCTGCTAGTAAACATTTGTCACAGAGCTCATCAAATAAAGATCAGAGCATGAATGATATCCCAGCTTATCACATTGGTTGTTTTCCCCAAGCATAATAGTTGTTTAGATTTGAGATATGAAGCTATTTGTAGATATTATAACTGTTTTTCTATAAATTCATCAGGTGATAGATTTCCCATCATGTGTGGTGGTGATAGTTTTGTTTCTGGGTTATGCTGTTGTTTAGCAAGAAGTCATAGATATTGAAGATGAATCATGATACATAACTTTGTTTTCAGCAGTTTTATTCGTTACTTGCTCATTTTGCACCTTCTAGTGAGAAATCTTTCGATATGTTTCCTCTATCTCAAGCGATGTAAATGTCGAAATTTGTTAGTTGGGAATGAGATACGAGGAACAAAAATGACTAACAAGACAACAGTAACAAAAATATTCAATTGATTATAATTGATTTTTAAACCGTTACTTAGTCGAAATAGTATTATCACAAAAATGACAACCTGACACGACAAAAATAACAACCCGACACGATTGACATCTCTAGTTATAGGTGTAACTTCATTGGTTAATTAATTATAGGACAAATATCAATAGAATGTGTTGTATATAAAGAATTATTAACTTTTATCCTTTTAATGAAATAAATTTTGATTTTGTTATAATTTGATATAAATTTAAACTGACGTGTGAATATTTTGTTATAGAAAGTATGACATACATCAATGTAATACAATATGATATGATATATGATATATGATATATGATATATGATATAATATGTGTAATATTGTATAACAACAAATATTATTTAGGCAATATCATTCAAGACTAGTACATACATGTGTTTAATGTCAACTACATATTCATAAAGAGGAGTTTAACAAGGTTGACTACAAAAATCTCTCATTTTCGATTGGTGTCATGGCGAACAATCGCTCGAGTTATCAGATGTCAGTTTTTCCGGTGATCGTATTCTCTCATGTGTTAGTGGTATCTATAGCCACCCTTGTGCTGTATTGGCTTATAAAATTGAGGGAAGGCGTTGCTTTCACTTCTCATGTGAAAATCCAAATTTTCAATGTAAGTAAAAAAAAAACAAAATGGGCACTAAAATTTGCATAGTTTGTTGTTTCATCCACTTTTGTTTTGATTTGCAGTTGCATCCACTTCTTACTACACTCGGATTCATTATTTTTTCAGGAGAAGGTAAGATTAAATGAATAATAAAGATAAATTAAAATTTTAATAATTTAAACTTTAATCTATTGGTCGATAATAATTCATATTGAAAATTCAACAAATGATATTTTTAGCTTTTCTTTTTGTTGCCAATATAATCAAACTCATGTAATCATAATAGATTTGCACTTTATTTCATTTCGATTTTACTCTTGTTGGTGATTATGAGTGAAATGAGGAAATATACCTTTATTTTAAGCGAAATCGACTGGAAATTAAATGTAAGTTTATGATAACTATGCAAGTTTGACAACAAAAGTAAATGTTAATAGTATTAACCTTAAGTTGCATGTATTATTGGTCGCCAAACTATAACTTGATTAATTAAAATTTAATTTGCTTATTATAAAAGCAGATAAAGTTTTTTTCTCAAATATCGATAAATTTCAATTTTGAGGTACCTAATACATATCATTATATTTCATCAGCGATTATAACATACAAAGGCATCTCTACAGCAAGACCAACCTTGAAAGTAATTCACCTAACATTGCATTTGATTGCACTTTTTGCTGGAATTTTTGGAATTTCTGCAGTATTTAAGTTTCACAACGAACTTAAAATCGCGCATGCATACACTTTACATTCGTGGATTGGTTTGTCTGCCATATGCTTATTTTGCCTTCAGGTAATCTTTCTATTATTCAATCACGAAACCATTCATTAATCATCTACCAACATGTTCATAACCTACTAACACAAACTTAACAAATGCTAGTTGTTACTTGGATTTGTCATTTTCTTTTTCCCGGGTGCCAAGCAAGCAACACGAGCCAGATTCGCCCCGTGGCATATTTTTATTGGCGTAGTCATATTTTTCATGGCGATAGTGACCGCTGAAACCGGATTAATGGAGGTTTTTATCTTTCATAAGTTGGAGAGAAGTCAAGAAGCCCTTGTGGTAAACTTCATAGGATTGTTGATACTAACTTTTGGGATATCTGTTGGTCTTGTTGTACTCCTTCCTTTGCAAAGGAAATAGTTTACTTTGTTGTCCTTCAAATAAATGTTATTGGTCTTTAATATTTTATAATTGATATACATGACTGAATCTTCATGACTCATACAAATCACAAAAGCCAAAATGTTAAATATAACAACCATTTATTAATCTTTAGATTCAAACAATCATATTATATATCTTTTTAGTTTATAAATAGTTAGCTAAATGTGTATATATTTATAGATTAAAAACCCGTGTATCACACATGTTGAATAAAAATATTGAATAAATAGTTAGGTTAATATCAAGTAAATATATCACTCAACTTTGATAATAATAAATTTATAGAATTTAAAGTGGATATTTATAATTTTTAAAAAACAGTTTTTCTAAAACTTTATTTAATTAATCTATCAAAATAAGAATAACATGAAATATATTACTTGATCATTTCGGCTACAATGATATGACTAAAAATGCCATGTGCATCAATAAATCATGACAAACCTATAACTGAATTGTTTTCAATTGAATTCATCCATACTATAAAATCGTTTTCAATTGAATAGTTACTAATTTAGTGAAAATAGAATGAAATGTTTTGGTGAGCTCGTGAATCTACTAGGTTGTTTTAGATCCATTTAATAGCCTAAACCCTACATGAAACGACCAGCCTTTGTAGTTAATTTGTAATTACTTTATTTATGATGTAAACGTACCTACTACTACTATTAAACTAAATTAACTTTTAATATATCTCATCTCATGTATGTATTTACCCACTTGTTTATTTTAAAGAGTTTTTAGTGACTAACAACCCAAGCTCGTAAATACTAATTGCTTGAAAAAGAAAAGTAATAAATACGTTAAAACAAAAAAAAAAAAAAACAAATTGTATTGGAATTGATTTTTTTGGCCTAATTGCCTAAATGCCTTCTTCGGGGTAGTGTTAGAGAAACTCACACTCACAAAGGCACAAAAGTGTCAATCTAGTTAGAGCATTCACAGTGATTTTCTTATCCTTATCCATATAATTACACTAAAAATCACTACATTTTTTCTCTTTTTTTCAATTAAATAATACTTTTTATACCATTATCATTACTTTTTTCTCTCTCCTTCACTCACAACCACTTAAAAAATATTAAAAAATTTATAAGGATTTGAACAGTGATTCTTCAAATATACCAATCCACAATAACATTTTCTCTCTCCTTCACTCACAACCACCCAAAACCATTCCATATAATATACCAAACACACTCACATATTTTTAAGGAATCCACTGTGAGTGCTCTTACTTACGGGTGAGAATCGTCCCAAGTTCCATATTTTTTTTATGGTCACATTAGCATTATATCATATTTTTATTTTATTTTCTCTAGTTTTTCTATATTTTTTTCTCATTTTGTTGTGAGTCGTTTCTGTTTTCCCCTACTTTTTTCGGTTTTTACTAATTAATTTATATTTTACCTTTGTATTTATGTTTCATATTTGATAATTAAATTAAATAAAATACATATTTAAAAATATATAAATAAATAAAATCACTTAGCTTTTTTAAACAATAGACATTTTATTAATAAAAAGTTAGTCATTCATTTAGCTCAATTGATACGATGCTCCCAACGCTCAATAAGATCCCGATCAAAGTTGGAGTGGATTGTGGGTGACTATAAATGTGAAAGAATATCGTGCTCCACTGGTAGTCGGTTGCATGATCGTCTATGTGACTGGTAGACATAAAGATTCTCGGCTATGTGATTTTATTGATAACGGTCTCGATATTTGGATACTACAAGATTTAGTCAACACCCCTCACGACCAATACACCTTGAATTGGTATTTTAACGCATGTACCATGAATATGTGAATATAATATAACATATATCGATGCACATATGTGACACTATAAATTCTCTGACACCAAGTGTCATACATTATGTGACAGTTGGGTTATACTATACGTATAATATCGTACGTCACATATGGTATTTTTTGCAACTTGGGAGATTTTGATTGCTCCATAATCCATATCATATATATGTGAAGTATAGCATAATACGTTACATATAGTGGCAATACGTACGTGTAGTATCACTATATGGCACATAAAGCTTTTTTTTCCCAAAAATTACAAGCACTTGACTTTTATAAATATAAATATTTTTAAATGAAGCTTTTTATAATAAAATTTTACAGAACACTTTATATAAGATAGAATAATTTTTAATAATAAATATAACTATAGTTGATATACATGATTGTATAATACACAACCAACCGAACAATACAAATGATCAATATAAACACACAATTAAAATCTAAACAACCAAAGTATTATACATAATATCATTATAACTTGAGTTTGTACATACATAAGAAAATAACCAAAAAGTACAACTTAAACAATAATACAAAAAACAGACACTGCCCACCAGTCCGACTATGGCACATTTGGATACTGTCGTGGAGGTGGCAACTCAAGAGGCTTGATATCGGCCGCCCTTGCCTGTGCAATATTAAGCTGAACGTGCAAGTGCATAATATCCGTTAGCCAGTCGATCCAATGACTCTAAAGTGGATGTCAACTAAAAGAATACTACAAAGTACAACTTAAAGAATAGTACAAAAATAGCCCACAAGCCGGACTATGATGCATCTAGACATTGCTGTGGAGGGAACAACTCAAGAGGCTCGATACCGACCGCTCTTGCCCCTACAATATCGAGCTGAACGTGCAAGTGCATAAGATCCTTTAGCCGATAGATCCAATGACTCCAAAGCAGGTATCAACTTAAAAGGGTACCACAACTTAAAGAATGATACATAAATAGATACTGCCCACACTCAAACTAAGGTGCATCTAGATGTTGTTGTGGAGGGGGCAACTCAAGAGGCTCGATACCGGCCACCTACACCCGTGCAATATTGAGTTGAACGTGCAAGTGCGTAAGATCCTTCAACTAGTCGATCCGACAACTCTAAAGTGGGTGTCAACTTAACCACTTTGGTGTTTTTATATCAGGGCCCTCTAAAAATACATTTAAACTTTGAAAAAAGGTTAATATAGATACGCTATTTACTAAACAAGAAGGTTGAATTAGTGTCTTTTAACTAAAGGTCAAAACAAGTTCTTTTTACATCCTGCTGTTATAATTGAAGACATCAAACTACAAGAAAACGACGATGATTGATATATATTTCTTTCATGTCAACAAACAATAATTAAAAAAGAAAAGTTGTTATATTTCACATCAAATTATTGTACTCTTAGTGGAATTTTCAACCGTATTAAACATTCTTCTATATACATACAAATGGTTGAATAAAAGTATTAACAAATAGACCGTCTCCAAAAATGTCATCAAACCTGCATCTACACCATATAATTCAACATCTTGTTCCATTAGATCGATGTTAAGAACACCACTGAAAAGTATTATCTTATGGCTCAAATTTGCCCATTATTTTCTGGCTATAATTATAAGGAGTCAAGTGTAGAATATAAACATAACTAAATAAACTAAAGAAAACTTATATCATATAATAATTAATCAACCTTTTTTGGTGGCAATTTTGTCTGCCACCACACCCTTAATTATCCGCTTACAAACAAAACACACGACTTTAAATACGAAAAGGACGAGACATAATGCTTAGCATGAGCCCAGTTTTGATTTTCTATTTTCTTTACAGCTATAATATATGTTATACTAGGTTACAATCTCGTGTAATATACGGGTTAAATAAATCCATTGTTATAAAATTAACAATAAAATAAAAATTATGTGCTAAACATCGTGTATTGCACATATTTAAAAATTTGAAGTTAACATATTCGAAAAGTTTTAGAAATCAATTATAAAAAATATTTATTACCATTATTCTTCCTTTTATTCTTAATATATTAACAAATATAATTTTGCACTTGATTATATTTAAATAATTAAGTAGAAACTTTTTACGAAAAAATCAATAATTAATTAATAATTAATTTTTTATTATATTCATTTTGTTAATGCTATAATTATTCAGTTAACTAGTGATTTGGGTTTGGTTATCAGATTAAAGCTTTCGATAACAATCTATTTAATTATGGATAACAATCCATATAATTATGAATAGTTATTATAGCATTCATAATTAAATTTATAATAAATACAAAATTTTTTTTAAATTCTTATCATGTAAGAGTATAGAGAGGCGAAAAAACCAATTATTAGACGACCTAGAATGGTGATAAGCATCTTAATTTATTTTTATTTTTAGTATAGAGATTTATTAATATAGAGATATACACATGCATATATACAAACACAAGTGTTAAATTAGATTTTAACAATTCAAACTATTACCCATTAACTGATAATAATTCATACTAGAAGTTTGACAAATAATGATTGTAACTTTTATTTTTATTGTCAAAGAGAATCATAATACCATGACCATCATTGCTTTATACTAGATTCCCACTCGATTTTCACTTCATTTGGTTGTATGTTTCTCTATTTTACTAACAATCACCATTGTGAACTAAATCTAGTGGTAAACAAATATAAATTAGTTTTGATTGAAGAGAGAAAAAGAGCTAATTATAGTTAGTAAGTGTCATATATATCATCGTAGTAGATATTATCTGGTTTTTGTTTTTTTTAAATTGGTTACGTACTGAACGTGTCGCTATATGAGCGTGCTCGATATAATTAAAATCAATTTTAAACAAGGAATCACATAAAACACTTATCTCTTGCATGTTAGATAAATTGGCAAAGAAAGGAAGCGAAATGCGATACAATAGTTTTATTTAAAATAGTTAAAAAAAATAGATATTCTATACTTTAACTCTTAAAACTTACATGGAGCATGCCATAGTTATAACATTAACTTTTATAAAAGCATTTACAAATTACATATATTCCGTTACAAGCATATCACTTATTTTATTTTACTTTTTGCTAATTTTGAAACTTATTATCAAATATAAATTATGATTTGTATAAAAAACATTGAATCATCTCATGAGGCTTTATTATTAATTTATATCAAGTAATTTAGTAAAAAGTATACATTTCTATATGCTCACACATGTAATTAATATATAAAGAAAAATAATGAATCTTTTTTTAAAATTATTTATATTCCTAAAAAGGTTAACCAAGACAAAACTAGACGCCAATAGCGACCCGACAAAGATTTGCATGAAACCACAATCTCGATCTAAAGTCCAACCGCCCATGAGACACCCAATAACTAGCCTTCATATTCTGTTCCCCCTTCACACTTCTTTATTTTACTTACTATTACTTTATTTATTATTATATTAGCAAATGGATCATATAACACAATAAAATGTCACACTAATTTTGTCTTAATTGTAATTCCGATCCATTATAATACATAATTTAATAACATGAAACACCTGAGTTTTTAATTTGTTTTTATATTTTATGTAACAATATATAATTAGTTAATTGCAATCAATAGTTGTCATGATTAAATGCAAAATATGTTAATCGACATGGTTAGTATTATTTGAAACGAAGCTTTATATATGGTTAATAATGGTTTTTAATCTTTTATTTGTAACTAAAGTTAAAATAATATTGATAACTATTTAATTATATTAAGTTAAACAGTATGATTAATTGGTATTTATTTATATCAGTATAGCTTAGGCGCTAGTTAACTTAAGAGGCCTTTTATGTCAACACTTGTGACACTAAGTGAAATTTTTTAAAGTTGGATTAGTGTAAAATTGACACTTGGTAAATCAGACTTTCTCTATAAACATAGTGTTTGATAGATAAAGTTAGATTATATGTTTGCATAATTGCATTATTTATATTTAGACGTGGTTCTCTACACGTGTAATATTATTTTTGAATATAACCCATAAAATCAATCAAAAGAATTACTTTTTTTTTATTTTTTTATCCTCTAATTCAACTTTAATTATATGTGAATTTTTACTAATTAGGTGCCACGATTTTCTAACAACCTACTTTTAGCAATTATTTCTAAAATTTTCAAATAAGTGAATGATTCACATGAAACTATTTTCTATCAAACTATTTATCTCATTATACATTAGTCATGATTAATTATTAAAATACTACCAAAACATACATAATCAAATATTAACAATCAGACAATAACTTTATGATAATAATTAAACATATATACAACTTATTTTCCATCACAAAATCAAATTTTAGATTTGTGGGGTTCGTCGGCCAACTAATTATGCATCGATCCCAAGAAAGAGATGATTTATAAAGCCAAAATTTCATCTTTTCATATCAAAAATAATTCTTTATGCAACTATTTTTTGAAACATAAATAAAACCATAATTCCGTAAAATCGATATAAATGTAACTTTTTTCTGTGATTTTTTAGTAAACACATATATTTTTACGTAGAAATCAAAGAAATATATTTCAGTATAACGGAGCTCTTTGAGGCGCACCCTTCCTTTTATGAGCTACACGCTTTTTAACCTTTAAACTTGAAGTTAACCAAGGGTTTCTTTGAACATTTTCTTCAACCGAGTCAAGTGATGAAGAGAATGACGATTCGTTTTCATTCGTAAGCCCTTCAAAATCGTAGTTTTCCTTATAAAAAGAATACGATACCATGTTGTCACATTCTGCTCTATTTACATCATCGATCATTACCACTGATACCTGAAAATATTTAACGCCAACACCAATATGTGATTGATCAGATACACATTCACATATGTAAAGAATAAGAATCATTACAGTACACTAACTTGGTCAGAACAAAAATAATAATGTTTAATTATTCTATTTTTTAATATTTAATCAGGGGTTTATATATTTTTAATCAGTAACTCAAGATTCTTTTTATCGACGCTTCATACCTTGCAAGCGATGGAACAAAACCGGTTTGGGATATCTTGAATATGTCTTCCACAAGCTTCACAAAATGTGCCATAAATCTTTGATTTTGATGGTCTAGAGTCTTTATGTTGAGGCCGATGATTCAAATGCACAGCTTTTTCACCATTAATTTTGTATGTCTGTGTATGAAAGAAAAGATTAAATAAGTACAATTCAATTAAACATAGTTATAAACAAATTATATCTCAAATTTGTGATTGAATCCAGCTAATCAATTTAGTAAAAAAAAGTTGCACATTAAGCTAATAAAGTCCATCCTCTTGTTTAAAAAAACTATAACTTGAACCATAAATTGTATATTCATAACATTTACATTTTCCTATTAGCAAATTCCAAATTCTTGGAACATAACATTTTATATTCTATTTAAAACCAACCAATCAACAAAAAAGAACTATTTAACTACATTTAATTCAACTTATAAAACAAATATTAAAAATTAAAAAAAATATGAAGACTTTTTAACCTAATTCATCAACCTAAGATAGAGACAACTAATAACACTAAATCTTAAAATTGGAATAAGACATTCAATAGCAAATTGATACATTCATGAAACTAAAAGGTCATAACTCAGATTCATGTATCCAATATTCATGTTTAAATAATTCATCTATCATACATAAATTTTAGCATCACAATAACATAACAATAACAATAATAATATATAAATTCAATAGGATAAAGAGACTAACTTGGATATTTGAACAATCAAAATATTTCTGAATATCTTGAAGACGAACAACATCATGGTAAACATATCGACAAATTTGCAGACGACGGTGATGATGGCGACACGATGTTTTGAACCCAGTAACACAATGTTTGCAGAAACAACGATTACAATCAATACAAAACACATTCTTTTCATTCTTCCTCAAGTTCCAATGATCGATACAAGCCCCAAAAAACTTGCTTTCGAGCATATTCAAGATCCATTTGCATTCGTTCTTCAACTTTAGCTGTTGCATGATCATCATCATCAAAGTAATGAAAAAGACTAGAAAATAATAATAATAATAAATTTGATACACTAATGAAGAATTGAATCAATGGAAGTGATGATCAAAGTTAAAACAAACCATTGGGTTTTGTTTTGGTGTAGAAATGAAACAAAAATGTGTGGTTTTATGAGGGGAAAAGGAGACGAGAGAGTGGAGACATCAGCTTTTAAGTTATGGGTTTTAAATTGGAATAATGGACAAATATAAAATTAGAATTTTCCGTTAAAATATTTAATGGTTTTCTTAAAAGTTAATTGTGATTATCAATTTTATAGAAAGAATAAATTATTGCTTTAATTATAAATTATAATCTCTATTCGGTCAAACTTCTTTTGATCTTACAGTTATTAGAGATTTTATTTATAATTATGTGTATGTATTAGGTAGTATTTCTGTTCATTGAATCAGTTATTCGAATACTAACTAGAATTTAAATCCGATTTTGTAAATTCGAATAAATAATTTAGAGAAATATAAAAACTATATGAATAAATAACAATATATGTATTTATTTATAAATATATACAATTTGAACTCAAAAATTGGAGCCAAAACAATCTAAAAATAAGAAATTAGAATTACGATCGAATAACAAAATTCAAATACTCGAACACGTAAGTGAATTGATTGGCACGATTATCATGGAAAATGTTATAAACTAGTATGACACCTGCACTTACATGGTGGTGTCGTCATCCTGCAATGTTATATTTTGAAACTGTAACACAGATATATTGTGGGTGTTAAAATTTGTAAAGTACTAATATAACCAGTGGATGTATCGCTTAATGTAAAATCTAAACTTAATTAGATGAAAAAACAAAAAAAAATCATTATAAAAATATTCACATTACGCGGCAGGGGTAATGTTTTTTTTTTCCTTTTACCTGTAGTTTTGAACCGTGACTATGTAATTTGTTGTGTGGATTTAAGTTGAATTAAAGGTAAAATATATATAAAACAAAAAAAGAAAAATAAAAAATAAAGAACAACATATTCTTAAAAAGAATAGGAAGTGTTGCAAGAAAGAAACCACAAAAATTGATGGTCAATATATAAAGAGCAAAATGAACATAGTTAATGTGGTTATATTTTGTAAGTTATACCAGTAAATATACAGCACAATGCGACGAGGTTGCCGTACATATACTTTCGTTCATCAATATATGGTGTTTTTTAGAAAAAATTAGGCACTAACCTCTAAAGTTAAATGTGAACAACTCAGATTTAAACGAAACGTATGCCTATAAAAATAGTTAAAGCTACTTGTATTTAAAAAAATAGTTTAGCTTAGTAAGTTCAATTAAACTACTTAATTTTTCTCAACTTATGACATTGTCTAAATTATAATAATAATAATTATTATTGTTTTATTATCGTTGACAAAAGAATTAGTTTCTCTACTTTTTCTCAAAAGAATTGATTCGTACTTCCATCAGACCATCATCGTCTACCACTGCACCGATAAAGCCATTCTCGATGGAACCACCTTTCTAATACCACGTACCGCCACCAATAGTACCCTAGTACCCAAACATCTCATCTTCTGGACCGCATCCATGAGCATTGGCGGAGCTTGAACCACACCTTAGTGGGGGTGAGGACGAAAGTAAACTATTTTAGGGAGGGCGAACTCTGTGCTTATTAAAAAAATTCACTACCGGATCGAAAATTTACACTACCAAATCGAAAATTAACATTACTGATGAAAAAAAAGAGGGGTGCGGCCCCCCGCTCATAGAAGCTTCGCCTATGTCCATGAGCCTCGTTGTCGCACACCACCACATCTCAAGTCATCCCAAATATATCAAAACCTCATTCGTCTACTTTTTATCGGGTTACGTTTTTTGGATCGGAAAAGCGGAGTGGTAATGGTGTTTCGATTGCAGGTATCAACAGAGAAGAAGATGAAGCCACTGTGGTGATGGTGGTGGTTGTGCATGCTTGAGGAAGGCGGTGGTTGACGGAGGCTCCGTGATAGCCAACGATGATGCCGGTGGACGGTGACGCTAGTATTATTCAATAGACAGACGGCAAGTGGGAGGCAAATTTTATACTTCTGCTTCATTTATTGTATACGCATCATGATGTTGTACATTAAGTATAAGATCATGTATTTCACTGTTGATCCTGTTGTTTTTTATAATAGTGTATGTAATGCTTTTAATACTTAGCTACATTATGTATCTGATACAATGATATTCGAATGTATAATATCCAAATGCTCTTAAGAAAACTTCTAAAATCTATATCTATACTATAAATGAATAACAATGACGACACGTGATGACTTCTGCTGGAGTTTTTATTTTATTGCATCTATCTCATATTAAATATGATAATAATTTTAAATAAGTAAACTAAATAATTAAATATCTATATTATAAATCTTCATATTCTTATAACTTATTAAAACATACTAAATTATAAAATTCTAGTTATATTTATTTTAAAATTTAAGTATATAATTATTAACTTTTATTACTTATTATTTATAATTTTTCAAACATATTTTTTATTATATTTCATCAATTACTAATGATATATAATATACGAAAATTCATAAAAACTATTTATTTTAACATGTTAAATTTATTCAATGAATATATACATAAGTTTTTAACCTAACTTAAAATATAATCATTTTCCAACGAATTATAGTTTTCCCGTTTTAACATTATGCCATTGTTTTATTCATACTAAATTTGTATAGTGATTCTTGATTGGGACACGTGGAGATGTGTCAAACCAATCACTTTTGTAAAGCCAATCACAGATCAAATTTTGACCGTAGATTGCGCACTTTGCGGCGGCGCCGTTTCGCTTCACCGAAGTAAGTAAATCCGCCGTTTAAGAAAAAGGTAAATCCATTCATTAAACTTAAATACACCTTTTACAAAAAGAATAATTACTTTTTTTGTTTAATTAACAATAAATTGCATGATGTTTCATCTTCATGAATGGCCAATATTATACTTTGATTGACAATTCTAAATGTAGTTATCAATGTCCCTTGATGTTTCCACTCTTTTGTAATTAATATAAATTGTTTTGGGAGAGGAATGACATGAAGTTTTAATTTGGAGGGAATGTGTTCGAGTCTCAGTTGATACAATATATTTCAAGTGGACCAGAGGTATCACAATGGCATTTGGATGGTGGGTTTTCTCTGGAATGATGGGTGTGCCGGGTCACCAACGCTGTCTGGGTGGTCTTTCACCAATGTGTTTACCTGGGTGGTCGTGCTTAAAGTATTCGTTAGCCGTTAAAAAATTAATAAAAAGGAAAAAACATGGATTTGTTATTTTTCCTGTACATAAACTGATAAACATTCATATAAAACTAACATTTTACTTTTAGAGTTATAAGAAGTTATGAGATGCGTGAAAAAAATTCATGTATCCATTTTACCATAAATTGTCTCGGAGTATCTTGTCGTGCAAAAAAACACCAAAAATGGTTTAGGTTCTCGAAAAATATACATGAAAAGATAAAGTAGATCAGTGATCAAAACAAAGTTAATACAGCAAAATAAAATAGATACTTTAAAATATGATAGATAAATGAAAATGATATGTAGATTAGAGATAATGACAAAAAGTACTACTAAAGCACTTTACAAAAATTCACATACCGAATTAAAACGGAAAAATAAGTAAAAAGTGAGTCAAATTGTGTAAGAGTTTGTTGATCGATGAAAAGAAAGCAAGTATATAGATTTGTTTGTGTATCTCGTTACTATATGGATTAAAAAGAAATCTTTTTTTATATAAAAGCTAACATATAAATATAACTAATAATTATTCTCTAATAAATATAACTAATAATTAATCTCTCATAAATAAAAGTATACAAAATTCAAGTGTACATGACTATAAATCTAATACACCATCTTTAAAAAAAAAACACAAGCACACGTGAGTTCATATGGGTTTGATCCACTATGGGGCCGAACTAGGTCAAGCGACACCATAGAATTCTTATATATATTAGCTATATGATCAAAAATCGAGTGACCTTGTAAATTTTTTACGAAGACCCCATTAAGGTAGTTATGTGAGTGAATTTAGTTATGAACGATGTTAAGCTGAAGTGGATAACCCAACGTGCGTTGCATCAATCAACGAGTTCTTCTCTTTTACACACGGTTTTTCCTGTTTTTCCAAAAATTTGTAAATTGTATTGATTTACATTCGAACATCAAAAGTGAACCCGTGAAAAATGAAATTAACAGTGATCGGCTAAACTTGTTTCTAAACGATTTGAAATAGTCTAAAGATATGTAATCATATTAGAACTTAACGTTCTTTAATTTGGACTTTATATCAATTCTTCACATGTATTTTCAAAAGTAACATCGGGACTTTTGATCTAAGTTCTTTCGGTGGAATTTAATATATAGAAATTGATCAACTAATTAAAAGATTAAAAGATATTATATAAATCGTTATTTTTTACTCTTTCTTGATTTGGGTAATAGCATAACTGTTTCAGATTTATTGTTTTATAATGGGTTATTGCATTTTAATAATCTTAACTTTCATTTATTGATCAAGATTAATTCCAACTCAGGACATGTTTACAGACACTTCTAACTTTTAATTTATTTTCCTTCAACGATCCTTTGATAACTGAGAGTTAACACCGTTAGTTACTTAGTTTTTTATGACACTAATCAGAAAGTTGAAAAGGCAGATTTCAATCTCCACCTTCTGATCATAACCACTTGAATCGTTAAAGGCAGATTTCAAGTGACGATAAAGGCTAGACACCAAAAAACAGACCTAATAGAGGTTGGGTGGCGGCGAAGTTGAAATGTGGCTCAAAGTTAGCCCCATATCATCACAAAATCTAATGGGCGTTAACTCTTAGTTAGTTAGAGATCCTTGGAGGAAAATAAACTCAAAGTTGGGATTGTTTGTCTTTCATGAGTTTGGATTAATCCCGGACAATAAATAAAAGTTGGGATTATAAAATCCAATAACCCTTTTATAATTGCAGTTTTGGTATTTGATGTGGGTGATTGTTTTAATTTGTGGCTCTAGATGAGGTTATTTGGCTGAACGATGGGAATGGGTTTATTGGGGTGCTCGCTACAATTTTGAATTGTTTGTTGACACGGACAAAGTCAGGAAACCTATGAAATTATTGTTTCATTTGGTTGGCTCGTAATGATATGATCTTCAAATTCTCCTGTATCTCGGTATCACATGTTGTTGGTTCGATCAAAGTAGCCGCTTACTCATCGTTGACGAACAGGGACAAAGTTCATGATCTTACATGGCATGGTTTGTGGAGTTTTTCTTTCCTCAGATTTTCAGGTGCAATTTTTTATGATTGTGGTAATTTGTGACTCGAGCATCTTGCTAGTGGTCTAAGTAATAAACTCTATTTGCTGTAAAAAAAAAAACTTACAGGCCACATCAGCCTTTAAACTCCCTTTTTTATATCAAATGGTATTTTTTTTGTTAATAGTATTATTATTATTTTAATTTTTGTTTAACAACAAACACACATCTTTACAATCTACTCGTAAATCCATCTATTGTATTACAAGACTTAAACCTTCACCATTTTAATAGGACTAACAACATTCATAGTAGTTTCTTTAAAATTTTATGAGTAAAGTCTTTAAATTATATGAAATAGTTGTTAGTGGTTGTGAGTAGTGGAGAGAGATAACGTTACTGTTCACTTGTAAATTTAATTCCTTATAAAATTTTTTATCAATTTTTAAAATAACTACGAGCGAAATAGAGAAAAAAAATAATAACAATAATATAAAAATATTATTTAATTGAAACTAAAAGAATTATAATAATTATTAATATAATTATAAGAATTAAAAAAAACCTGATGTGAATTGTGTTATATGTCAGCATCCTTCTGCTATTGCTATTCTAAATAATTTGACAATATTTTGGTTGAAAGGTGAATTTGTTTTACACCATTGATAAAGTTATATTCATAATGATGATGGTCAAAGGTCAATTAATAAAGTAGAAAACATGAGATGCCATCATGCCAATTTGCCAAAGCTCGATCAAGTATAAACCAAAACGGGTCACGGATCCAACTAAGTAGTAACTGGTAAGTACTAGTTCAATCCCACTAGGCCCAATAATTTTTTATTCCACTTTATTATTGTATATATTTCTGTTATAAAGTTAAACTAGTAATTATACCCGCGCGTTGCAGCGGCAACATACACGACTTAATAATGTAAAGAATATTATTGTGTCAACTCGTTTCCAAACTTGAATTACGTCGAACCGTTGAGTCACTCGATTTTTTATCGGTGAATGAAAAGATATTATATTTGACCCCACTTGTTTTCAAGCAAATTTTACGTCAAAACATAGACCAACTCAAAACATACGTAAAAATTAGCACGGAACGTTTTATATTTAACCTAGCTCGTTTTCGACAAAATTTACGTCATAACGTTGGCAAACTCGAATATACACCGACACGTACATAAACATATGGAGATAAGAAGTTAGATGTTTTTAAGTAAAATTATACATAGGGTATGTAAAACTGAAGCTTTAAAAACCCGTGGGGATCAAAATGATGTTTCTCAAAGTCATATAAAAGCCTTAAGGGGTTAAAGGTGAGAATTTAAGAAACTTTGAGGTGGGTTAAGTGGATATAAAACTTTGAGTAATAATAGAACTAAAAAGACCCCATGATTTGAGTAAATAACCATTATACCATCATTTTGATGTGCATTAACTATATGTACTCGATGCATTGAGGGCGTCCACTATGATTTTTAAAGTATTAGTAATTAGAAATGTTCTAGTTCAGCAATGTTTCAATATATATAGCTTTTATTATACATTTTCTTTTTACAATGATAATATGAGGAAAATAGAGGAGATAAATGACTAAAAAACTGTTACGCACATATAACTGTTTCTGCCTTAGCATTAAGGGCTTGGGAGATTTATTCGTTGTTATTAGCTCAAATATCTTTATTTGATCTTCGTAAACTCTGATATATTTAACTGTGTTGTATTTATTAAAAAACATTTAATTTTAATGCCCCACCTTATTTTTATATATACGTATGATCAATTCACTGAGTATTAGAATTTAGCTTTGTCGCAACTCGTTGTAGTGGGAAAATCACCGTTTCTAATGAAACATGTAAGATTTGGTGACATGGTGCGCATCAAACAACGTATGTGTCGTTTAAAATAAACAAAAACCAAAACAACATATGTAGCTTTTACTGATCATTTTTAAATTTTTACATCATATTTATGCATTGGTGTTGGTGAAGGTCCATTTCAATAACATACTAACATAGTAACATATATATTTTTTTTATCAGCGTGAATGTTGTTAATTATAACTATTACTATAGAAAACAAGTTGATTCATTTGGCTTCGTAAAGCACAAACGCAGTCTTAAAAGTGTGTAATATAAGATAGATGCAACTTAGGAGTCTTTCTTATTCGAACTTGGAGAAATCGAAAGGCAAACTAATTAAATAAAACTTGAATTTGTTTTTCGAATTGTCAAGTCGATTTAGCATTGATCTTAATCGAATTCTAAATTTGTGTTTCAAATCAAGTGACTCGGTTTTGAATCTTGTTGCATATTTTTGTTTTGTTTTGTTTTTGGTTTTCTTTTGTTACTCTTTTGTATTTTTCTTGTCTATTTACTTTTTTTTCTTGAGAGTTTTTATCATGTCAATGCTAGGTTTTGTTTACGTTGAAACGTGCTAAGCATAATAATTTTTCTATCTATACTGAACCATCGTAACTTAACATGTTTATTTTACCTACTTAACTACGATTACTTCAACGTATAACAAGGTTAGCAACCATGCATCATCTCGCGAGCTTAATTGCTAACATAACCACATTACTACTTAAAAAGTGAGATTGGTGGCTTTTGCCACCGGCCATAGCTCCCCTCAAGTTTTTTTGAATTGACATTTTTAATCCTTAAATTTTTTTTAATAAAAAGTTAAGAAATATCATTTGACTCCCTTAAGTTTCTAAAGTATCGGGTTTACCCATATACATTTTTACTTAAAAAAAAATAAATTCTCACATCATTTTTTGTATGTGTCAGTGTAACTTTTGTTTATGTTTTGACGTAAGTTTTATTCGGATGGGTCAAATGTAAAATGATTGTTTGAAAACAAAGGAGGCATATATAATATGTTTTTGTTCGAGGATATATATTAGAGTAACTCTACGTTTTGACACAAATTTAGTTGAGGAAGAAGTCAAGGCAATTGCAATCTATAGTTTATCACGTTATATACAGCACCTTTGTTGCAACACGCGAGTATATTTAGGTAGTAAACAACTAATTCTAAACATTAATACCTCGAGAGTATTGGCAAATACTTTGAACACTAAGTCATTAATAGCCTTTTAAGGAACACAACTCTAAATTAAAGCCACGTATATCTAATAATTAAATTATTAATAAGACAAAGAGAGTAGGTTCACTTTCCTAACAATATTCCTCTCGCCCCTATCTAACAAAAAAAGAGAAACTTGTTAACTAAACACGTCTAATGATTAGAAGTCTTATTACATCTGTAACACTTTTTTAACGCGTTTTCGAGTTCACTTAAAGAAGAGATGAGTAAACAACTGATATGGAAGACAGATGAAGAATAAGCGTTCGTCGTGAAAGACATCCTAAAATGAGTTAAGTGTGATTAAGAGGATAAACAACTTTTAGTACCATTTACCGTATAAATGAGTTTTTAATATAAACATCAATATCATTTCTATTTTTAATACAACCAAAACTAATGAATGTTTCAAAGAGTATAATATTATATTATCATTGGAAAGTTACACAAACGTAAATACAAGAAACATGCACGGACTTATTAACTTGTTTATGCCCTCGTGAACTTATGCTAATCACTATACGCCACATCACAAGTTTCACCATCTACTTCATTTATTTACTCCTAATATTGAAAAAATGCATGTATGATTAATAAAAAGATTAACAAATCTGCGACGGATTAGCGACTAATCATAAAACTAGCGGTTTCAAAACGGTCGTAAAACATGTAAACCAGTCAGAAGATTTACAACCGCATTTCCAGTAGAAAATCGGTTACAAAAAGGCTATTTACAACTGGTTTACGATTGAAAATATGATCACTAGTATAGTAATATATACCTAGTTTTCTAGTAGTACGCTTAAATATTTGATTTCTCCTGTTTGTGAGAACCATGCTTAATTGTTTAAACTTAAAGTGCCTATATATAGTGTCACCAATATTGTATCCTCCATTCATCACTACAAACACAAAAATGAAATTCAATCTTTTAATTCCAACTCTCTTATCCACACTTCTATCCTCTTATACAACATCTACACAATCTCTACAAACCACCATCACCACCACCACAACCACCACCACGACGCCTTTTGACTCTGACGGTCACGAGGTCCAATCGGGCCTAAAGTACTACATAACCCCCGTCCCATCCAACGACACTGGTGGCGGCCTCTCTCTCGCCACACGAAATGGCATATGCCCACCCTTTGTCATTCAAGAAAACGCCCAACTCTCAAAAGGCCTTTCTCTTCGGTTCATACCACTCGACAAAGAACAAAACGCGATAAACCTATCAAGTGATCTCAATATTGTGTTCAATGCCGCGACAATATGTGTCCAATCCACCGTATGGAGGCTAAGTAACGGTGGTGGAGGTGGTGATGACATGGTGGCGGGACGGAGGTATTATGTGAGGAGTGGCGGCGTCGTGGGGCGGCCCGGGGTGGGGACGGTGAGCAATTGGTTTAGGATTGAGAAGTGTGGAGATGTTGGGTACAAAATTGTGTTTTGTCCTAGTGTATGTAGCAGTTGTAAAGTTGTGTGTGGGGATGTTGGGGTTTATGAGGAATATGGGAAAAAATGGCTTGCATTAGGTGACCAACCACTTATTTTTAACTTAAAGAAGGTGTAATGTTCATTTTTTTAATAGAATTTGTAACATTAAGTATGGTTAATGTGTACTGAATAATAATTATTGTTTATATATAAAGGAAAACTTTTTATTCAAGTATATAAATGATTCTAGCTACCTATGAGAAATAGAAATTGATTAGTTAAAAGCTTATATTTAGTTAAGTTCAAACGAACTTAGGTTTACACGTAGTTTACATAGTAAATAAGGTCGAGTCTGAGCTTTATATTAGTTTGTGTGCCTATATATGAAGCTTCATACGTTTTATATATGGAGCTTCATGACTAAGCTTGCGAGTTTAAACATGGTTATCATCTATATAATTTTTATATAAAGGTAAAATGACGAACAAAAAAAAGGGCCAAAACACAAAAATTTTAAAACCTACAAGCTAAAAACATGAATCTAAAACCTAAAAGCTAAGATCAAGGCATTCGATGAGCTAGTAGTTAATGCTACTCGAATCACTACTAGAAAAATTACCCTGATACAACATTTTTGAATCAACTTTTTTAAAAATTGCATTTGCTAATAAAAAGTTGCATTTGCTAACAGAAATTCCATTATTTAATAAATTAGTTGTTTTAAATCTAATGCAACTTTTGATAAAAATATTGTTTTAGGCTAATACAACCTTTATAAGGTCTAATACAACTTTATCTAATAAAAACACAACATATTACAAGTGTTACATTATCTTCATTCTGTTGCAGTGAATGAGTTCAATCGAAAGAGATAAAAAAAAATCATTTTTAGGCTTTTTAAACTAATAATTCTTTTAACCTGAACCTTTTATCTATAATCAATATCAAACATCGATAAAAATAGGTAATCCAACATATTATTGCAGAATCTTTTTCATCACAGAATTAGGAGAGGATGATATTAATGGGGGCAATCGAAGTTTCCGGTGGAACCACTTGTGATCGTTTATCTTCTTCATTTAACGGTCACCGGTGAACACCATCGTCTTCTTTCTTCCGTACACATCGATATATTTCTGCTGATATTCTTTCTTTTGCACCTCTATAAATCTTCAAATATCGGTACTGAATTCTTGTTTTTTTAATTCATCATACTGAATTCTTGATTTCACGTAGACCCCACGTTTTCTCATAATCTTCTATGAAAATAATGCAAATTTGTTATATTGTATTCTTGTTTTTGTTATGATTATGTTATGTTTGTAAAGAAGAATAATGGTTTGGAGTTGTGTATTGCTTTTGGTGGTTGAACAAATATTTTGTCCTCTGGCCAATTGTCACATGTCGCGAGCCCGTGTGATGTCCTTGAATGTTACAGAACACGCGTCTCGCTTATGATACGCGTCACTTATTATTCCTAAATATTAGACTTGATCTGTCTAGGAGGTGCCGCGAAGCGTTAGCATTTCTTGCACGTACATTTTCTTACAATGCACTCACATACGGTACCTAGGATTCGTCGTGATATACACGTTAAGAACGTTTTCAAGTAATTAACCCGATCCCCAAACATTTAGCTTTGTCACATGATGTTAAGTTGGGACTTTCTCATATAAAGGAAACATAAATATCATTTTTTAGTGGAAATGCTTTTAGAATGTGTGACTAAACATATGAAAACTGTAGGTTTCAATGGCTGCTACTGAGATAAAAGCTGAAACAGATGTTGCTCCAACATCTCTCAATGTTACAGAAGTGAGAACTCAACTAAACTTTCTTTATTCTTTTATAACTTGTAAGTTGTAAATTATAATGATATTATGATCTCGAATTAACAGACGAAAACGGTGAAAGTGAGTAATGTTTCATTGTCTGTAACGGAGAAAGATATATGGGAATTCTTCTCTTTTTCAGGAAACATACATTATATTGAAATGAAAAGGTTTGAGTGACAATAATAGTCTCTTTTCAATATGTAACTGTTTAAATAGCGTCATGAGTTTAGATGGTTAACGGTGTAGTGAAAGCGAAACAACCCAACAGGCGTTCGTCACGTTTAAAGATTCACAGGGAGCAAATACAGCACTTCTTTTGACTGTAAGTTCACATTTAACTAGTATTATTATGGGCAACTTAATCTTATTAGACGATACAGGGAGCCACGATTGGCGATCTGTCAGTTTCGTTAAGCCCGATTGAGAACTACCAGCTGCCTGAAGGCGCGCCTCCTTTGACACTGGTAAGTACATTTTCAAATAATATAGAACCGCATAAACACTGTAGTAGTTCATTAAAAGATACAGTGTGAGAGAGAAAGAGAGGCGCGATTATGCAGTTATAGAAATACGTACAAGTGTTTATGAGGTTCTTATAGTTCTTTACTTGAAATTCTATACGTTGTTATTTGTAGCGGTGTAATAATTTATATAATGGGTTTGAACTTTGAAGCAGACAGAGACAACAGCTGCGAATACAGATACGAAGCCTGAAGTTACGCAAAAGGCGGAAGAAGTGGTAAGCACCATGCTCGCAAAGGGTTTTGTTCTGGGAAAAGACGCGCTACAAAAGGCGAAGTCATTCGACGAGAAACACCAGTTCACGTCGAACGCGTCTGCTACTATTGCTTCCATAGATCAGAAGATGGGTTTGACCCAAAAGTTAAACACGGGGACGACTGCAGTGAATGAAAAGATGAAAGAAGTGGATGAACGTTACCAAGTGTCAGAAACAACAAAATCCGCAATTGCTGCAGCCGAGCAGAAGGCGAATGATGCTGGTTCGGCTCTCATGAGCAACAAATATGTATCGAGTGGAGCTGTGTGGGTCGCTGGTGCGTTTGCGGCAGTTGCAAAGGTGGCTGAAGATGTTGGGTCCAAGACTAAAGAGAAGATTGACAAAGCTGAAGAGGAAAAAGAGGTGTCAAAGACGAAAGAGAGTGTTCAAGACACTAAAGAGGAAAACGAGGGATCGCAGACTAAAGAGAAGGTTCATGACGCGAAAGAGGAAAACGAAGGATTAAAGACTAAAGAGACGGTTCAGAAAGTTGAGGAGGGTTCAAATAAAAACTCTCCCGCGACACCTGTTAAATCATCCAATGAAAATAATTGACTTTCAAATCCATGAAGATCTAATCCATATTACGGGATTTTATAAAGAAACAAGTCATATTGAAACCAAGACAAATAGAATATGAAATTCTATTCTATGCAAATTTAGAGGTGAATTTCTATGTATTTTAGGATGTTTACATTAATAGAAGATGTACAGTTGATAAAATCTACTTTAAGTATGAAAAGATTGATAGTTTCTATAACTGTGTTAGCAAAATATACCTTTTGGAACCTTGTTCCACTTATTCAACCAATTCAACCTTGTTCCACGGCTAATTCATTATCCTTGATTGATTTGGTGGTAAAGGTTTAACCTTGGAGAGACAACTAAGTTCTTTAAACAAATGTAAGAAATCTAGATCATTTTTAAACAAGCAACAAACTGGACACGATGACCGGCCTTCATTTCCGCCAGGTGACATGAAAACATGCGGCTAGTCAGTCACTCTAGTCGTGTTTTCACCTTTTGATAAATTAATAGTGTTGCATAACACCACTTGTTTGATTAACCTTGTGAATCCACTAGAAACAATGATTGGTACGGTGTTTTTTACCATAAAGAGTACTCTCGATATGCATGGATCATCGCCATTGATAAATACCATTGATGCGCTAGCAAAACATGTGTTTTATTATTGATGAGGCGTGTCGATAAGGCAAGACACCATAATGTTTAACGTATGATGGACATTTAATCAAGCTTTCCTTTCAGATGATCATGAGTGAATTAAAGTTGATTCATTATACATAAATCATTGTAACACCCAACTATACATCTATATCAATAATATGATTATTTTTTCTAAAATTTTAACACCTTGGTCATGAAAAAAAAAAAGAAAGAAAAACATACTGAAAGCGGCCCATGGTATATCAAGTGTATGAAATTTTATATTGGTTTTATTTTTGGATCACTGTTTTTCTAATAGCTTTTGCTTTGTCATCTACGATACATATTTTTATGAAATTAGAAAAGCAAACATTGATAAATCAACTCAACCTGACAAATTTCGACTCTATGTTATAAAATTAGATTCCGATTCTTTGAGATAAACTTATCATTTAAATCAGTTACCATATTTCGTATACCACTTCAATATCAACCTCACGACACTACAATCGAATAGGAAAAAAGAAAAAAAACACTATATTTGCGAAGTTGATGTCGATGAACCAAGAATATCTAACGTTAAATTACTCATTTAGAGATAAGTTTTAATAATTCATACATACATTGAAACTTATAATAAAATCATAGAAATTCGTATAATACAAAATATATACTATATATAAAGCATATGAGAAGGGTATTTTAAGATCCATAAAATTAAGAATAGTTATTTAATGTAGAAAATACAACCACTTTTTGAGGTAAAATCATATTTATAACTTTATTTACATATTAACACTTACAATTATTTACATAATAACCTTACATTTACTAACACTTACATAAAATTTTATATTATCTACCCATAAACAAAAAAAACTTAATTTGTTTAAGATTTCAGCTATATTTTTTAATCTATTACATTTAAAAACTACAATTGTAATATGTGTTTTTTTAACGTTTTAGTGTAAACTTTTTGCTAAAACGATCTGCAACTTGTGATGTATAATAAGATAATGTCTAAATGTACAAGTAGTCATGCAGAACCCATTTATTTGGTTTTTTAAATTTTAGCTTTGAGAAAACATAATAAACTTTTATAAAAATACTACAAAAATAACAAAATATTAAAAACACGTACCGAATGTAAAATGTCACCCCGTTGCATTGCACAAACACTCTCTGATCAATATGAAAGAAGGAATTGTAGAAAACGCACTAAGCATATGTACCTTTTGTTTTAGCTTACGTAACTATCTTCCTCATTCTTTTTTGTTTGATTATATCAGATTATCACCAAAACGCTACATACAAGTATATAACATGATTCTTGTAAAATAATGAATATTTTGTATGTTTCCATTGGTTTTATTAACTTCCGTGACCATAAAGCAAGGTCTGCGAGTTGTATGGTCATTGCATGGTGATATATGATGGTTGCTTAGCATTTAGCAATTTGTGTTTTTTGATGGCTTTTTCTATTTTGGTTTTTATTAAGTAATATTATTCCTTTTGAAAGTTATCTTCTTTTTTGCCACGTGTATACCCTTAAATATGTAACATCTGCCACTAGTCGAATTGTTATTTAAGTTAACAATATCAACCCTTGTAGTTCATAACTTGAGATGTATCACCCTCTTATGTATTGGGTTATGTTTTACTAAAAGTTTTATACGAAAGTAGAAAATTTTCATGTTTGAGTTCGTAAACCCTGGATCCCAAGAAATATCAGTATAATGTGACGGATTTTAAGGTATCTTGTTAATATTTTATAAAACACAATGTTAAGGCCCTTTTCAAGAAAATATAGTAATTTCATCAATGTTTTTTTAACGGTTAATTGAAGCACTGACGGACACTAATCTAACCTATCATTATCCTCACTTAAGTACGAAACCTAATATCATACTTAGAAAAAAACTCATATTAAGTGAAAAAAACCCTTTGGCCCACTTAAAACTTCCCATTATTTTTGTCAAATGTATGGCTTGAACTTACGATCTCAATTTATTTTTATGAGATCTTGAGATAACTCACTTTAAACATTTAAGCTAAGTATCATTGGTAGTAATTTCCATGGGCGGGGAGACCCCCCTCCCCGTCTTTTTTCGTAAGTAGTGTTAGTTTTTAGTTCGATAATGTAAAATTTTGGCCCGGTAGTGTAAATTTTTTAATATATATAGTTCCCTCCCTCTTTTAAAATAGTTTACTTTCGCCTCCACCGTATGGTTCGAGCTCAGCCACTGGTAATTTCTTCATGTGATAAAGAGTTTGAACTTTGAAGTATGTTATTGTTTTTTACAAAATAATAATTAATGTACTTTGAATATAAAAGTATACAATTAATCAGTATAAATTTATGTTGTTTAAAAATAAGAATTGAGTGAAACCGGACACTTAAACTAACGGATTTTATTGAAATTTTGTTGATTATATCTTGAGACATGAGTCAAAACATAAAACCATAATCATATTGATTCAATCAAATAATAGAACATACTTTGTGGGAATCGATATCTAAGACTTTGAAGATGAAGACGCCATAGATTGGTTTTTGTTAGGATGTTTGAGCCTTGAAGAGAGGGAGGGAGGGGGGAGGGGAGGGGGTGACTAGGTGAGGGAGGGAGGGAGAGAGAGAGAGAGAGAGAGAGAGAGAGAGAGAGAGAGAGAGAGAGAGAGAGAGAGAGAGAGAGAGAGAGAGAGAGAGAGAGAGAGAGAGAGAGAGGTAGGAAGGGGGCATCTATGGTTAGATGAGTTTTTGGCCTCTCTTAATCTCATATGTTTAATAAAAATATTAAGAAAAACCATAATTTGTATCTGGTTAAACATCAGTTAACCATAGAGGTGGCAAAAGAAGTCCAAAAATATGATTTTGGGTCATAATGGGTGTTTTAAAAATAGAGATGAGTTAGAATGGATTGAATAAAAAACACAAGAGGGTCAAGATGGGTTAAAAGATTTTTTGAAAAAAAATAAACATAGGTCAAGATGGGTTTTCAAAATTAGAGCTTCAAGTCACAATAAGTCAAGGTTTCTTTCACTCAAATTGATCACCTTCGTCGAGTTTCATCGCGCACCACCACCGCAACACCATCGAACCACCACCACACCACCACTGGTCCACCGCACCACCATCGGTCCACCGCATTACCACCACCGGTCCACCGCATCTACAGCCTCCCACCTCCATCAAGTTTTATCGTGCACCATCACCGCACCTATAGTCGGGCTCCGCATTAGTCTCCATCTTCGTTGAGTTTCATCGCTCACCACCACCACACCTACGGTCGGGCCTCCGCTTCACTATCGCACCATCATCGTCGCTTTATTAAAGGTACCACCTTTTATAAATGAAATCGTATATGTATCTTTTTGAGCTCGTATAAGCATCTCTCTATATGTGTTGTACTGTTGTTGGATTGTAGAAAGCTAGTAAAATAGTATTGGCTTTTTTTAAAAAATGATCCATCTTGACCCGAACCCATCCTGACCCGAACCCATCCTAACCCAAACCCATCATGACCTTTTTTTCTAAATGACCTATCCTAACCCAAACCCATTCTGACCCAAATCCAACCTAACCTAACAACCAACCCAATCCAACCTACCCATTTTGCCACCTCTAGTTAACCAGTCCAATTAGATCATGAAATATTAGCTCATTAATCCAAGGGGTAATTATGTCACAATCGTAAAAAGTAATTATATGTTGACGTCATTTATTTATGTGATTAGTCCAATATTCTCTCACTTGGCATAAGAATCGGTTTATAACGAATATTAAATAAGTCTAGTCACATTTAGAACACTCATTAAGTTTCAAACGGAAACTACATATTAAAATACAACCGTTGAGTTAGTGTCAACTCAAGACTCCCATTAATCATATTACAATTTCAAATTAAAATTGGGTGCAAATAAGTCCTTGTAAAATTCTTGCTTAGACATAATAGATATACAATATATAAGAAAATAAGAAAATAAGTCTTAAGGTATAATATGCTATCATACAAAGCGTCTAGTAAAGCCCATCCTTGACACAAGCTCCTCGAAGGTTTTGGACGGAAGATCTTTAGTTATCGGATCCGATAGTATATTTTTAGTACTGACATACTTGATACAAAGGTTATTTTCCTCTATTTTTTGTATCAAGATATTATTCAACTCTGGTTGAACTATTATTGTTTAAGAACTTACGACAGCTGAGTTATGACAATAATTTTCAATTGTTTAAAAATGGAGTTTACAACTTTGAGTCTAGGGATAAAATTTCTCAACAACATCCCATGAACTACAACATATTCTATCATCATTGTTGAGATTTTTATCAACTGCTGACATGTTGCTTGTGATTCATTCACAAGATAGACCCGCCTGTTAACATAAAAATATAGTTTAAAGTGGATGTTTTTACATATATAAATTTAGCTAAATCATAATCAAAAGAGCCAACCACTTCTATATTATCACTTTTTCTACAAGTCAATCTATAGTCTTTCGTTCTTTATAAATATCATAATACTTTTTTAAATGCATTTCAATAATCTAGTTGAGAATTAGATTGGTACGAGGCCTAGCAATCCAGGAATATACACAGTAAACGAGTACAAGAAAGATTAACGCATAAGGAATCAAAATCATTTGTTACCTTTTTAAACTTTATTTTCAGATATTAAAAAGAATAAAAAAATTCTCCCTTAACTACTAGAGCTAACGATGATGAACAATTTTGCATGTTGTGATAAGAACCCGCTTAATGTAAGCATTCTGGGACAACCCTTTTGTCCTGTTGGAGTCTATCGGTGTATAACACAAGTTTACATAACTTTTAAATTTTATTGTGAATAATTTTAACTATAGTTTTATTAAAATTAAATATAAACTAGTGAACGAAACTAGCGTGTTACGATGGGTGCTAAATTTATAAAACTCGATTTCAACTATCATACAACGTTGATAAAAATTAGTTGTCGTGTTGCAAATTATTAATTTTTTTCAAAGAAAAAATATTCTAAATGTTGTAAGAGGAAAAATATAGTAAAGTATAAAACCTTGAAGTAGCTTTAACAACTTGTACATTTTTCTTTTAATGACTTGCATATTATGACATATAAATCGTTTCTGAATAAAATTTACACTGAAACGGATAAAAACTAAGAATGTCACAATGATATATTATAATTTTTATAAGAAATCATATCTTAAAAGTTATAAAATAAAATAAAATAAAAAAATATGAGTAGATCATTTTTCATAACGACAAAGAAAATAAGTAAAAAAACACTTTAAAGTGTAATTTTTTAAATAGTAAGTGCACTTAAAGTTTAGAGAGTAATATTAGTAGTAACCTCAATAGATGATATATTATGATTTAAAATTTAATATGTTTAAAACACTAGTACAATGTGCTCAAACCACTTTGAATCGATAAAGTGAATAGTAACCTGTGATATGCATCGAGCCACCAATGGATGCTCTTACAAATACAACCAACGTACATACGCACAAGATAATATACTAGTGTATGAATGAATGAATAAATGAATGTATGAATGATCGAGTACCTAAAACCACAAGCACGATTCCAATCAGCGAGGACTCTTTTGCCATTTACTAAACTTGAAGGGGCATAACAGAAAAATATTTTCGAATCCCTCCCCTCCCCCATACAATCCGCGGTACCTTTATATATTCATCACCATATCAACAACAACACACACACTCACACACACACACTCACACACACACACACACACAATATTCATCATCTTCAAGTGTGAATTCGATCACTAAACAATCAACAATGGGTAGCGTTGGTGAATCAGACAAGTATCTACTCAATCGGCACACAGAGAACCACTTCACCGCCGGTGAAATCGTCCGTGACATCATCATCGGCGTCTCCGACGGCCTCACCGTCCCCTTCGCTCTCGCCGCTGGCCTCTCCGGTGCAAACGCTTCTTCGTCGATCATCCTCACCGCCGGTATAGCCGAGGTTGCCGCCGGTGCCATCTCTATGGGACTCGGAGGGTAAATGAACTTTGTTCACTAGTTTTAGGTTTAATTGGTTGAGTATATTAGCTTATACTCTATTCTAATCTATGTTGTTTGAATATATTTAACATTGTGATCATACTGTAATATACAGTTTACAGGTGAAGTGGTGTATGTAACGTAGGACTGGTTACTAGTTAGTATCAATAGCTTTTTTACTTTTTGCTTTTGTATTATGCTTTGATGCTCTTATCGAACTCCGATTGTAATTCGAATGATCTATATGACGAATTTGAATTGGGGAAGCTGGATTCATACATTCATACACCACTGGTTAGGAATTTAACACTAATAATACTGAATTGCAGTTTACAGGTGAAGTGGTGTATGTAATGTAGTACTGTTTATCGATAAAAACTTCTTACCTTTTGTTTCTGTATTATGATTTGATGCTCTTATTGGACTTTGATGGTAATTCGAATAACTTATATGACAAATTTGAATTGGGGAATGGGGAAGCTGGATTCATACACCACTGGTTAGGAATTTACCGTATTTAACAATGTTTGACATACTGCGGTGTAAAGGTCAAGTGGTGTATGTAATGTAGGATTGTTTAGCACCAATAACTTCTTGATTTTTGTTTATGTATAATGATTTGATGCTCTTATCGAAGTATGATAACATTCGAATGATCTCTATGAAATGAGCTTAACATTTTTCATTTTGGTTATGTTCTGTTTGGTGTGTATAATGAAATGTGCTTTTGATAGGTATTTGGCTGCAAAAAGTGAAGCTGATCATTACGCGAGAGAGCTACGTAGAGAACAAGAAGAGATTGACACCATACCGGATACAGGTTTAATTCTGAATTTCATTCAAAAGCTAGATGCATACTCTATAAATTGACATTGATAATTGGTGGTTTGGTTATATATACAACCTGTAGAGGCGGCTGAAGTGGCGGAGATACTGGCTGAGTATGGGGTGGAGCCACATGAGTATGGGCCTGTGGTGAATGCTCTGAGGAAGAACCCAAAGGCATGGCTTGATTTCATGATGAAGTAAGTGTTACTGCATTTTATCTGACTAATAGTTGAATCATATCAGTTAAAGTAATGAACTCTTGATGGCTAGATTAGTAGATTTGTCACTTATTTTCTGATTTTAGATAAATGCGCGACATGATTAGGAATTTTTGGTCGTTTCTTGGAGTGTTGTATGCAAGCTAGACATTGATAAGCTAAACATCGTCTTTACATATGTCTTTGTTAAGAATGTTTTGTCTTTTACTGTTCAAGAGAGTGTATGCATGTGTTGTGTTGCAAACCAGAAGCAATGTGACATTCAATAGAACAATTATAAAAAGAAACTAGGTATTAAAAATTGATCATAAGTTGCACCTTTAAAGTTGATCATAACATCTTTAATGGTGTATGAATCGATTGAGGTTTTGAGCAAATGAACAATATTGGACAGTTTGTAAATCTATTCAAAAAGCCATTGTACTTGAGACTTTTTGGTGTAAAATCTTCATGCTTGCAAACTGTACTTAAAAGACTTTTTTGTGTAAAATCTTCATGCTTGCAAACTAGTTTTTGATTTTCTCAAGATCAATGATTTATTTGATGAGGTGTTCAATTTTACTCATCTACTTGTAAAATGGGGCGATTCAAGTTATGTTGTATCTCTAAAGGGTCAAACAGATAAAACAAAAAAAATTTAAAAGAAAACCAGTCCAACAAGACTAATCTCATCCAAAAGTGTAGTTTTAGCACATTACACCCTCGATTATTATTTTAAAAAACCAGACTTGGATAAAAGAATTGTCTTGTGTTAACTGAAGTTTCCACCTGACCCAACCTGGTACAAAATTCACTTGTTTTGACTTGAACCCGTTTTGAACCGTAACCTAATCTGCTCATTATCCCACCTCTAATTGGTCAATAGATATCATGTTTATGGTCTCCTAAAGTCCTAAATCATAATAATACTCCCCTTTTTATCTGTCATCCAGGTTTGAACTTGGACTCGAAAAGCCCGATCCAAAAAGAGCACTTCAAAGCGCGCTAACAATAGCGATCGCCTACGTATTGGGTGGATTGGTCCCGCTTCTACCTTACATGTTCATCTCAGTGGCCCAAAAAGCACTGGTCGGATCGGTTATTGTGACCATATTAGCACTGCTGATCTTTGGGTTTGCCAAAGGTTACTTCACCGGGAACAAACCAGTTTGGAGTGCCTTACAAACAGCCCTTATTGGAGCCATAGCATCTGCAGCTGCTTTTGGCATGGCTAAGGCTGTGCAATGGTAGTAAAATAAAATGTTACTTTGTTATTGCTTCTGTTTTGTTTTGACTTTTAAAGTCAAACATGTTGGGTTTTGACTATGTTAAATTTTGAGCTTTATGGTTTTTTTGAAGGGAAATTACTTGTCATGCTTTGGTAAGTTTCATTCGATGTGTCATTATTACATGCCAAACACTATCCATAAGTAACACAAAGTAACACACTTTTATGATAAAAAGTTTTAACTAAGTTGTTGCTTTTTGCATCATAAATAAAGTTCTAACTGTTGGTTAAATTAAACCCACATACGAATGAAAACTTGAACAAACGAATTTTCTTGTCCTTGTTTGTTTGTTAAGAAATGAATGTGTTCATCTTTGTTTACATTCATCCGTCAATATTCTAAACGAAAATAGATGAACACAAACAAATATAACAAACATAAACTAACACAAACTAACATCAATCAACGATAAGTTTCAATATCCATATGGAAGTCTAAATACCATCATTATCACTTGATTCGACAACATTGAAAGAAAACAGGGATCGAAGATTCAACTTCATTTTGGAATGATGTCTGGATTGGTACTGACTCTCTTTCTTTATAGTTTCTTGGAAAAATATAATCTTGAGCTTCAAAAGAACTGTATAGAGGGTTGGAATTGGCGTCATTTGGTGGTATGGAGGTCTTGAGTCTTAATAATTAGATAACTTGATTGGTATCTTTGAAGATGCATCTTTTTTAGATTTGCAAGACCATGTGTGTTTGGGATTTACATTTTGAAGATAGTTTTGTGTTGAAAACGGCTAGACATCACATTGACAATTTGATTCTTTCGGATGGAAATATCGTAATGAGATGGAACTGTGGTGTTCCAATAATGGTAAGTATTCTTACTTGGCGTGTTTTGTTGGATCGTATTCAAACTAGGTATTGATGTTCCTCGGTTTATGCATGTGTTGTGAAAAAGATGTTAAGTTGTCAGGTTATTAGTTTGTTGGATGTAAAATCATCGTAAGAACTTGGTATGTTATAGGCCTATTGCTAGATGGGTGAATCTTTTTTTCAAACTTTGTAAAAACCTTTAGATATTACTAGCCGTCCTGATGCTTCAGTAGTTTCTAATATAAAGAAAGTTGAGATAGAGCTAATATATTCATTACCTTGTGGATCTTTGTGCATTTCATACTGATAAGGTCTTCGGTGACGGTAATAAGATGAAAGTTTTTTTTTTATTTGGTGGTCAATCTTCTTATTGGTTATTAATAGAAATCATAAAGCGGGTGGATTGGCTTAAAATTCTCTCATGTTCTTTTAATGTTTCTATTTTTATTGAACTTCTGACTAGTCTATTTTTTAATAAAATCTTAATTGTTAAATATATTAAGCATGAAACATAGTCAGATCCAACATATATGTTTTTCAAATATTACATGAGCTAAGTAATTTAGTACAAGTGGCTTAAACCATGACATGATATTATAATTATAAATATATATTAAAAACTTATGTCGGTTACTACAGTAGTTTTATTAATATTTTAACTGAATGTTGTTTCTACTATATATGTTGTTCAGCCCTCTAAAATAATAATTGCAATCCAGCACAGTTGGTAAGCTCTTTATCTTTTACCAATCAACCCTGGTTCAAAGCCTCTCATGTACATTTTTTTCCCTTTGTTTTTTTACAAGTAACAGGCATGTGAACTTGGGTTGCGTGGCAGAGTGTGTGATGTGGGTTTTATTTTTATTTTTGTTTTTATTAGATTTTGTTTCCTTTTTATATGTCATCTATTATTTTCTTTGATTTCTTTCTTTGTTTTAAATTTATTTATAATCTTAATTGTTCTTCAAAGCTGCGTAATTCTCTTTAAGTTTCAAAAAATACTCTTACAATGTGTTCATGTTTATCTACATGTAACATGTCACGTATTTTTTTCAAAAGCAACGTGCCGCACAACATGGGTAGTTACCCGCAACGTGCTTATTAATACACATGTCTCAATCCGTCATTTCAACTTCATTTTTTTAGTTATAAGAACCCGCCGCAACGCGCGGGATCTAATTCTAGTTATTATAAAGAACCTTTTTTTAATTAATGACAAAAATAAAATTGAAGTTAAACTTAAATGAAAAAAAGAAGAAAATTTACTCCACAAAACCGATGGAATAATATAATTTGGATTCCGGTCCCTTGTTAGACTCTTTATAAAGTGGGCCATATGCTGTGGGCCGATTTGTGGTCTCTAAGTGGGCCCATTTCAAACATGGGCTAATTTTTGGTCCGTTAAATGCCTAAATTCCTCTATTCTCCCCCAATTTTCTCTGTATCTCGTTTTCTACTTTTCTTAGCGATTTTTAGGGTTCCAATAATCGTTAAGAATTTTGTCGATTGCGTAATTCAGATTCATCGAAATTGAATGAATAATATCATTGAAGCTTGATCGAACGATTATTTCTGCAACAGGTTTGAATATCTCCATCTCTTTTGATTTTTCTTTTTGGGTGTTTTTATGATTTTATTCCGTCTATATTGTTGTTAATTTGATCTGTTTTCGAATTGTATGCGTTTTGAATTGTTACGGATGATGCATATTGCTCGGATCTTGTATACGATACGATAATTTTGTGATTTTGGGATAATTGATTTCGGGATAGAGGCGTATGATGGATTGAATCGATTAGTGTGTTTACGTCATATTTGGAGCTTCTTTTTGTTATGAAATTAGTTTTGGATGCTTGTTTGGAGTGAGATTTCATATCTGATGTTTGTGATTGGTGATTTGGTGGGAAATGGGAATAGTGCTGTAATTGTATAAAAGTTGATTCTTTTTTTCATGATAGATAGTGAAGTGTGATTATATGCCTGTAATGTGTTTTAGTCTTTGTGTGGGAGATAATTGACAAACGTATCTGTTTGATTTTGCCAATTCTTTTAAAATGTGGAATTATGGATTGACCTAAAAAGTGCTTGTTGATAAGTTTATTGGTGTGGTGGAGACTTGACCTGATATCTGGGATGTGCACTTGACAGAAATTTTTTATGTGGAATGTGAGGGTGATGAGTTTTTGATTGTGACCTGAAAATGAGTTAATAATATGTCCTTTAAAAGATTACGCGCACCATACAAAGGCCAAGCAAAGGATTTCAGGGGATCTTAACTTAGTGGAAACTTTTAGATGTATGAGATTGATGGTCACAGTTATTATCTTTATTATTTACTCACTTTCTAGCAAGCTTTTGAACTTTAAGTCAAATGTTAAAAACCAAACCATAAACTGCTCATGTTTTTTATTGTAAGATGTAGTTCAAGGTCATAGAAGATTAGAAGCCTAACTATTTAGATGTTGCTATGTTGTTTGTTTTTAAAACATTTTCTTTAGTAATAGTGTAGCATATCTTTTAAGTGGGAATCAGAAGAGATGAGTACCAAAGGGTGGGTCAACAGTATGTATGTTGCATGTCAAGTGCATATATTACTAAAAGGATTCACACTTTGTATTTCTGCAACTAAAGTTTATTCCTGAGAATTCCTGAGCTTTATTATATATTATGTCAATCACACAATTTATCATGAATTCTTGATGCTAATTTGATTGCATCATGACAACAGTATTTCTAACATATGTGCTTCATTACCTCCATATATATCACTGTTCCTAAGTCATCATACGGGTTAAAAACTTATCTATGTAACGTTGAATGAAAGTAAAACCTACTGAACTGCATGCTACAAACTTCATAGTGTCAGTCTCATTGAACAATGTTAACAGATGAACCTTCGTAGAATCATAGCAAGTTGCCCACCATGTTCCATTACATGGCGAGCCATTAAACAATGTGTGTCATGTTAATATCTAATTTTGCCTATTTGATTGATAGCATGCTACAGCCAGATTGGGTTATCTATTGTTTTTCAGGTTAGGCAATTCAGTGGGACCCCATTTAATGATTTGGAGTTATAATTTGATCTGCATTTCTTCTTCATTATGAACAATTCTCGTGGTCAAGATCAAGTAAGCCTCCAACCAAAACGTGTTTGATATTGTATAATTGCTAAATCGTGAAGTTTCAGCCTGTCTATTAATGAATGGGATGTCTTATCTAAAACGGGTCAAATCATTTTCTTATAACTAAAATAGGAACGGGTCAAGCGGTTTGAAATATACTGAAAGTCTTTTATTGCATACAACCTTCTAATCATTTTGTTCAAAGATTTAGATTATCATTCTAATACCTCGTTGTATGTTTTCTAACAAAAAATGACTTGTTTTAACCTGTTGTAACCATGTTGTAGGAAACACCGGTTGTAGCTGGTTTCGAAGTCCCGAGATCACCTGATGCAAGTTACAACAATGTATACACTGCAAGTGAAGATGACGGCCGGGACCCACCTGTAGTTCCTCAACACCTGCAACACACCGTACTGAGCTACCCTACCAACAGGGGCACTTCTGTTCCCCTACCTGACCCTCAACACGTTGTCCTGAACCATCTCTACATTGAAAACCGAGAAGCCCCACGGTCAGTAGTGGCACTCGGGTTCTCTCATCGGTTTCGGGCCAAATACGTGAACGTTGTACTCTATAAGCCGGTTCAAAGAAGGGGTAGCAGCAGCGCTTGACTGTGTTCGTAAGGTTTTAACAAAACATGTCCATGTTTTCTTTTGATTGGAAAGTTGATGTGATTCTTGATTGTGTGGACTTGAAACTGTTAACTGGTGTTGATAAAATTTTGAAGTTTTTGCACGTTTATCTCTATCATTATATGTACTTCTGTAATTTAAGAACTTCTGTGGTCTTTAAGGTTCCTGCTTTTGTATGTTTTTATTAGCAGTAATAAGCAAGATGTAATAATATTGATCCTTTTTTGTAGAGGAAAACTTAATATAATATAGTGGTCAAATTTAACTTGTCAATGTTAACCACAAATCATGCATGAATTCCTTTAAAGGGTATGTTATAGGTACACCTACTATACGTTTATTCTCTCCATGTCTTTTTATAAACACATATAAATACATGATAGAGAGAGTCGGAGACATGTGGGTGTACTAATAACAAATATTGATATTCGTATAACATACATCATAAACAAACATGCTACTAATGTTGTATTATATTGTTAACATCGCATAGCTTAATTAACAAGGCTAGATCAAAATCTTGACATTATCAAGAAATAAACATCATTGACAACATAGAATGTTAAAAAGTACAAATCACAATGAATTTTGGTTGGAGAGTTGTGAGGTAATTTAAAGCATGGCGAATTTTGGTTGGAATGAGTTGTTAGGCGGTTTAAGACAATGTCATGATTCTTCAAGTTTGCTATCATCTCCATATAACATATTTGTAAAGACAATTATAGGCTTGTAAACGTCAAAAATGTCGCTTTAAAAATGACATGATGATTCAAACATTTCTTAACAATAATCAAATTGGACGGACCCTTTATCATTTTGTGCCGCGTGTCATGAAAACATATGGATACAGGGTAGCATCAATTTTAGTCTTTTGACCTTGTGATAAATTGACAACTTAAACAACACCACTCACATAACTGACCTAACAAACTAACCAGAGCCAATGTGAGGCTAACTTATTTGGTAGAGGCTTTATCTCTTAAAGAGAATGTTCTAGGTTTAAACCCAGTCATGGTGTAATTTGATGTAATGTAAGAGTAGGTGTAGAAATATTGGAGGTTCAAAAAAACAAACTAACCAGAAATAATAATTTATTTTGTGTTTTTGGTAGACATTTGATTTATTGATAATAAAAATAACTAAATAAAAAAACTATTGGTTCATATTGATCTTTATGACCGTACGTGTCTAGATTAGTAAGGAAAATTTTCTTTAGATGTGTCTAAATTTTATTTATTAGATAGAAATATCAATAGACATCATCACAAATACTAGTATATTACTAGACATTATTATATAGGTAGTTCTTCTTAACTAATTTCATGATTTTGTTTTTTCCGGGGTCAATTTCTTCTTTAGCAGTGTGTAAGCAATGGTTTGAATTTGGAACCTTTGCGTTTTAAGAAAGTAAAAGATGTTTTCAAATGATTTTTAATTGTATTAGGACACTAATATTACGGTATTAGGATAATTTTAATAATTTAAATGCTCATTGTTGGATTTAGTGACACCTATTGTAGTTTAGTAATTGTACAGATTTTTAGCGTGTTGTCTATGTTCATCACTGTTCATTGAATAATGCACGTGGTAGTTTATCATGTTTTTTTCAACAACTTACCACATATTGTATACATCACAACTAATACTTTTCAGCTAATTTATATTAATTTGTCATAGACAAAACTTAAATCTTTGACCTCAAGGCTAGCTTCACCGTTCTATCTCTGGTTAACTTTACCATTTGAATCGATTCTCACCCAACAACGGGATTGAAATTAAAAACAAAAGTCCTTTTAGCCGAACTGGCTTGTGCGTGCTTTGCTTAAGCAAGTGGCATAGAACCCGAGACCAGAGACGGACTTATTAAGGGGGCAGAGGTAGCCCAGACTACCCCTAGACTACCATGAATTCTCTTTTCGAAGTATAATTTTTTTTCATCATTGTATATATCGGGACATCACTAAACAAAAATCATAATACCCCTTATATTAAGAAAAAACCCAAATAAATATAAGATTAAAAGCCCAACCCTAATAAGAAGTTTATAAGAACTCTAAATTTTTTTGATACCAACTCAATTATTAATGGACGACCCCATAAAATAAGTAACAAATTTAAAACAACTAGTTTGGATATCTAAATCGTTAATCTTATTAGCCAATTATTTGATAGATTAATTATTAGATTATTGATTAGTATATTGCTAAATAATATTATTTACCTTATTAGTTGATTAATTAATTGAATACTTGATTATTTGAATGTTAATATGACTATAAAATAGGGTGTAGACAACTCATGCGGAGTCAGAGATTGTTTTGACATAAGAGAGCATGATCCCATGCTCGATCTCAGCTTGTGTAAAATGTTAATTGTAAGGCTGGAAAAGTTTCAAACTCGATCTTGACTTAAGATCTCTAGTTTATAATTTAATTATTTTCATTTTAGTTTTTTATATAATAACATTTATCCATAAACATATATTTAATATACTAAGTAAAAATTTTATGAAAAAAGTTCAATTTGAGAGGGCTTGATACATGAAACTCTGACTCAAGTTTGTTTATAAAATGGTAAAGAAAATGTTTGGAATTTATGGACTGTTTGATTACCGCTGACTCAGTAAGATCTGACTGAGTTAGAAGCTGACCCAGTTAGAAGTTCTGACTAATTCTGCATTTGACTGAAACTTGACTGTTTGATTTAGTACTGACTGATTCTGCTGAATGATAAAAAATAACCATATTGCCCCAAATTTAAAAAAAAACATAATAGTTTAAAACTCAAAATGTCATAAAAAATACAAGTTTAATATAAATCATACATAATCCAAATTAACACATTGAATTTCACTTTGATTTTACTTGAATCAAGCGTTTACCTTGATTTTTCATTTAGTTGGTACCCTGTAATAGAATTTGACCGTATGAACAAGTGAAAAGATTAAAAAAAATGTTACGCTTATTTATTCACTATAACGGATTTTATCTCTATTAAAAAAGATTACATTGGAGCAACATCTTGCAAAAATCTCTTTAGTTGGTACGACAGGGCGGTAGAGGGAGGGAGGGCAGGAGCGGAGGAGGGAGGGCGGGTCCGGCGAAGGGAGGGCGGGTCCGGCGGAGGGAGGGCAGGTCCGGCAGGAGCGGCGGATGGGAGGGAGGAGCTTGCGATGTCGGCTGTGTGGTCAGTGAGGTCGGTTATATGGTCTCGGTCAGCCCTAGCTACCGGGTTAGTCGCCGAGAATGCACAAATCAAATGCCCTGACCGGCTGATCGTGTCAGCCAGTCAGTGGTCAGCCTTTAGTCAGCGAAAATCAAACACAACCTTAAAAGAACAATATATTACTATAAAGTTAAATACTAAAATCATAAGAAAGTTAATATAAAAACAAATAAACAAGATTTATTTGATAAGCTTAAAACAAAAGTGAGAGAAAAATAGGTGGCAAGAAAATTGAAAGTTACAAAGGAAACAATTAAAAAATTATATAAATTAATAACCAGAAAACAAAAGAATCATTGAATAGTAACAGCAACAAAATTATTTAAATCCAATAAATCTTGTTTCCTGGTTATTAATATGTATAATTTTGTTGTTGTTTCTTTTGTAACTTTCATTTTCTTGCCACCTATTTTTCTCTCACTTTTGTTTTAGGCTTATCAAATAAATCTTGTTTATTTGTTTTTAAATTAACTTTCGTATGATTTTAGTACTTAACTTTATAGTAATGTATTGTTCTTTTAAATTCCAAACATTTTCTTTGCTTATTTTAGATATATATATTTATTTAATTTTATGCAAAACTAGTTTTAAGTTTTAAGCTATTAGTATTGATTTATAAATATGTAATTTGTGACTCATGAATTAATGAAACCTTGACAGCAACGCATATCAAAAGCGACTGCAGAGGAACCACTCAACTTTAATCTAAGACCATGAGTAATGGTTAATGCCTATTAAGGGGTATTTTTTGTCGATTAGTGTTAAGTTATCATTACCTTTTTGTTAAAGGCATAAGTAATGGTTGATGACCCTCTAACGCCCCTTCATCATTACGAATTTGGTGATTTGTGGCGTTATAATAATAATGCCACTTTAAACATAACGCCCCACCGTAATGGTGATGGGGCATTATGTGACGTTATGTATGGGTTTAACGCCCATTATACATGGTCTAACAACAGATATTTTAATTTTATTTCTAGACTCGAGCTCTAAATATTTATGTTATATATTTGTGTAAATACACAAATAACTGTTTAAATGTTTTACGTTATTATAAATCAATATAATAATTTGCAAATCGACGTCTACTAAAGCATTCGTTAAGTATAAAGGGAGGTTTTCGTGCTTTTTTTAAACTTATAAAATGTTAATAAATTTTCATAGCTTTTATACATAATTTATTATATTATTATATTATAAAAGTTTAGAGAGATATATGAAATTGTTCATGCTATTAAAAATATGAATTTCTTTTGGCTGCATGCATAAGCACGTGGCTTCACGTGGAGACACTTGCTAGGTTTATCCATCGGGAGATGAACTGTTTCCTAAAGGTAATTTATATAATCGATAATAAATTCAAAATATATATTTTCAAAGTGTAATATAGTATATGTTTATCATTTTAATATTGTATCTTTATAATATATAAAAACTAATAGTGAAAAAGTGATCTCTCTTATCCATAGCATTCACTAATTGCCCCTTCACCACTTCATGCTCTTCTCGAGCTTAATTTCAGAAACGAATCTTGTAATTTTTTTAATTCTCTAAAAAGTAACTGATCATGTGATTTTTAAAGTTAGAAAAAGGAACAATATAACGCATAACCTTTTATCATTGTTTTACTTATTTATATAAATCTTAAAATCTTTTACTGGATAACTCAAAAGACTCCGTCAATAAACTGTTCATCAACGGGCAGATACGGCGTAGAAAGGGTTCAAGTATTCTTTAAAGGAATTAAAGGTTAAAAAATGACGAGATCTAAATTTGAACATAAAACCTCTGCTGAAAGTAACGTTGCAATTTGAATTTCAACACAATGTAACATGTAAATATCTTTAAGGCTTGTTAATTCGTTATCATAACTTTTAACTACTAGTTTTGGTTATTTTGTTATTTTATTATTATTTTATGATAACCGCGAAACAATGGATATGTGGGTATAATTTTTATGTCTATCAAACATACACACTATCTGCTTAACATCTATTTATTTTTTAAAATCATCACATCTTTAGTTTTAATAGCTTATAACCATTTGTTTATGAATTACACAGTTACAAGCACACAGTTATACCACTTTATAAGTGGTGAAAATAGGCTAAATGCATTGAAAGTATACATGTGCTCGATCCTCAAATGAAATGCAAATGCAAAGGTGAGTCATCACTCAATTTTTGTCTACTTATGCCATTTGCTTTTCATGGCTAGTATTGTGCCATTTTTATCATATGTGAGAAAAGGACAATAAATATTGTCCTCTAAAGTCTAATAATATATCCATGTTACTAACACTACATGTTGTTTAATGATCAAAAGCAGATTAATTAGGTAAATATAAAATTTTAATATGGATTTAGTTTTTTGTGGTATTTAATTTGGATAACGGATCTAAAAATCTTTAACTAATGATAAAGTTTTAAAATTTCACAAGATGGATGAGAATGCTTAAAAAGTCTGAATACGAGAATGTTTTTAATTTTGAGTTATAAGTCGAATGATAATTTTTAGCTGGTGACAAAAGTATTTGTGTATGATATTGTCGTAGTTTCAATGTTATTGTTGATGTTTGTGTATTTTTTACCAACTTAAAAGTTTAAAAAGTTTTAACGTAAACATGTAGTAAGTTCGGTTTTTTATCTAAGTTAATTTCTTTGTTGATTAATTTGAATAAAAATTAATAGTAATTATCAATAAAAAACAATGGAACATTATAAAAGTTTCCCCATAATCTCTCAGTAGTCTAAACACCTAATGCGATAGGTTGATGTCCTTTTCAACTATGCATTTATTAAATGTGTAATGTAAGTATAAGTGATTTTGAATGCATTTTTTTATTTTTTTTATATTACTATCTTGCAATGATATAACTCAATAAATCAATAAGTATTAATATAAACCTTAGTGCACTCTATAAAATAATAAGAACTGAATAAGACTGACGCGTGTCCCGCAAATTTGCTAATCATTCAAGTGTTGGTTGAACTATATAATTTATCTCTAAGTTGACAAAATAATTTTATTTATATATGTATATTTTGTTTCAAGGTTATCAATTTAAAAACGATTAAGTGATTAAAAAAGCAAGTCTCCCTTGGTACATAGCACCAAGAAGTGAATAAAGTATAAGTATTTGTTTTAGTGCAAAATGTTGGAAATTGATTGTATATTTATGTTGATGCACCTCTTTTGGCGTGATTTACAAAAAATAGTCCTTTAAATGTGTTGCAAGTTTGCAACTTAATTGCAATCATGGTCAACTAACTTTCTGTTTTGCGTTTTTTTAAATGGCAAATGTGCGATTTTAATTCGAAGATTATGTGTTATTTTAATTGGGCTTATCTATTTATTTTTTAGCTGGGATTGCACCTCAACCCACTCAGGAGAAAACCCATTGTTAAGAAAATCACCTGACTCAACTTTGAACATTTTGCTCAGAGTAAAACCTGAACCTATTATCTTCAAATATTTACATGTCATGAGTACTTAACCTTTTTGTTTTGTGATTTCGGCATTCAGTATTAGAAATTTAGTGATGCTATAGTCTATATATGAAGGTTACATATTATCTGTTATTTATATTTTAATGTATTAGTAATTTAAACTAAAATAACACTCGAACACACAAATGCCTAAAATATATAAAAGCTTAAACTATAAAACGTGATAATAATATATCGTTTTAGTTTGAACATAAAACATGTAACTACATTTATAACTTCTGACAAAAAATATCATTTAAAGCTTTATAAAAACACATAGATCAACTCGTGAACATGTCAAGTTGACTTAAGATCAACTCATTTAACTAAACGTGTTTGTTTTTCGATTCAAAACCAATATGAACCTGTTTACACTAAATTAAACCGTAAATTCGTGTTTCTTCACGTATTGAAAATCTACACCGCCAAAACTTTCTCACAAGATTTTACCACATTCTCATGAGATTTGATTATATTCTTGTGTCTTATTACAAGGATAGAATAACTTATGATTTATCAAACTATTCTACAAGGTTATTGTGTTTCCTAACAAGATTTTGAAAAGTTATTAATTCTTATTGTTATGTTGTTTTGAAATTCGAGACAGTTTGTAAAAGATATTGTCCTAAACTTTTTTTTTTTTTTATAATTATCGTTTGTTATCTTTTTCATGTAGTTGTACTTTGACTTTAAGAAGATTATAAAAACAAGCTATCTCAAAAAATTCATTTTAAACTTTCAAGGTGCGTTCTATGTTAAAATATACATCTTAAAACATACAATCCTAAACACCTTCCGAGAATGCCATGTTTATGTTAATTAAGAAAATGGAATATAAAAAAATAAACATCTTTATAAAAATCTACACACTTTTTATAAAAAATAATATTAAATACAAAATATTAGTCGAATCAGTTAAAAAATCATAACAAGAACGTGCTTCGAATTCGACCTAATTAAGCTTTAATTTGATTTGGTTATTCAAACAACGAACACCCTCTTATCCAAACTTTATTGTTAACGCATAATCAAAAAGGTTAAAAGATTAGAATCCACTAGCAGATGATAGTATCTTTCGTTCTGTCCCAGCAAAACTATGAAAAAGCTCATCCATGTCTTTAAATGCATTTGAGGCACGTGAATGTTTCGTTATTTAGTCACTAAAAATGACAAAGTTTTATGAAGAGCCGAGAACAGATCGAGAAAACAAAACACCGTCCCTCTCTATCAGGACCGCTTAACGCAAGAGCTAAAAACAAAAACTATTTTTTTATACCGTCCACCTAAATGGTATATTATGAATATTCTAAGGACCATTTGGTATTTTTAGCATTCCATTAAACAAAAAAACACCTAAAATGAACACTCAACACTCTAGTCTTTTCACTATATCCACTTTTCATTGTGTTGGGGCTTCACTTTTCACTTTTCTCCTTAAACTGAAAATAGTCAAACAAAACAAGAAAACCACCTGGTAAATTCCCCCAATCTTTTCCTCAAATCCATCATTTTTCCTCTGTTTAATCTGCAATTAATGACACCCACCTTCAGATTCAACCTTCTTCCCCACTTCACCATGTGGGTTCACCTTAATATCTCCTTTTTCTGATCTAAAAACCCCCCTAGGGTTTCAATTTCACCAATTCATCACTCTCAATCACTCGTTTTCTTCACAAATTGTTCAAATTTGCTGCTGTTATCCCCAATTTCAGGTGATTTCTTGAACACCCTTTTGCTCTATGTTCTTGATTCTGCAATTTCACGTCGAAAATCTTGCATAATCTTGCATCTCCGATGTGTTTTTGAGTCAATTACAGCTTGTTTCAAATTGGGTATTTTGTAATTTGATGTTATAGTGTTTGTTACAGCTGAAATGGTGTCAAGATCATACTCAAACTTGCTAGATCTCGCCTCCGGCGAGCTTCCGTCACCGTCGTTCACCCGTATGACCCGACAAATGCCCCGTATAATGACCGTCGCCGGAATAATCTCCGACGTCGATGACGACCGATCGGAGAGTGTATGCTCCGACATATCATCTTCCTCCGTCCAACACGACCGATTGATCATCGTCGCTAACCAACTTCCGATCAAAGCTCACCGGAAAACCGATGGGTCTCGAGGCTACACTTTCAATTGGGATGAAAACTCACTTCTTCTGCAGCTGAAAGACGGTTTAGGAGATGAAGATATCGATGTTATCTATGTGGGTTGTTTGAAAGATGAAATTCATCCTAACGAACAAGATGAAGTCTCTCAAACCCTATTGGAATCATTCAAATGTGTACCAACATTCATCCCACCTGAGTTGTTTACAAGATTCTACCATGGGTTCTGTAAGCAACACCTATGGCCTCTGTTTCATTACATGTTACCACTGTCACCGGACCTCGGTGGTCGGTTTAATCGATCGTTATGGCAAGCTTATGTATCTGTTAACAAGATCTTTGCTGATAGAATCATGGAGGTGATAAACCCCGAAGACGATTTCGTGTGGATCCATGATTATCATCTCATGGTGTTGCCAACATTCTTGAGGAAAAGGTTTAATCGGGTCAAGCTCGGGTTTTTCCTGCATAGCCCGTTTCCATCATCTGAGATTTACAAAACTTTGCCTGTTAGGGATGAGCTTCTTAGGGCTCTTTTGAATTCGGATCTTATCGGGTTCCATACGTTTGATTACGCGCGCCATTTTCTTTCGTGTTGCAGTAGATTGTTAGGGATTTCGTATGAATCAAAACGCGGGTATATAAGTTTAGAATACTACGGGCGAACGGTTACCATCAAGATTCTACCAGTTGGTATTCATATGAACCAGCTGCAATCTGTGTTGAACCTACCCGAGACAGAATCGAAGGTTGCTGAGCTCGTTGAGCGATTTCATAACAAGGGGAAGACGATTATGTTAGGCGTCGATGATCTAGACATATTTAAAGGTATCAGCTTGAAGTTATTAGCAATGGAACAGTTGCTGATACAGCATCCCGAGTGGCAGGGGAAGGTTGTTTTAGTACAGATAGCGAATCCCGCTAGGGGAACAGGGAAAGATGTGAAAGAAGTGAAAACCGAGAGTTACTCTACGGTCAAACGGATCAACGAGACATTCGGGAGGCCTGGGTATGACCCTGTGATCTTGATCGATGAGCCACTCAAGTTTTACGAGCGTGTGGCGTACTATGTGGCTGCAGAGTGTTGTTTGGTCACCGCGGTTAGAGATGGGATGAATCTTATACCGTATGAATACGTTATCAGCCGTCAAGGAAACGAGAGGCTTGATAAGGTCCTCGGGTTAGAACCATCTGCACCTAAGAAAAGCATGTTGGTTGTGTCTGAGTTCATAGGCTGTTCACCTTCTTTAAGTGGGGCGATTCGGGTCAACCCGTGGAACATTGATGCAGTTGCAGATGCAATGGATTGTGCATTGGAGTTAAGCGAGCCCGAGAAGCAAATGAGACACGAGAAGCATTACAAATACGTTAGCAGCCATGATGTCGGGTATTGGGCTCATAGTTTTTTTCAAGATTTAGAAAGAACATGTAAAGATCATGTGAGACGACGGTGTTGGGGGATTGGGTTCGGGTTAAGTTTTAGAGTGGTTGCTTTGGATTTGAACTTTAGGAAGCTTTCAATGGAGCATATAGTTTCGGCTTATAAACGTACTACAACACGCGCTATACTTTTGGACTATGATGGTACTTTAATGCCTCAGTCTTCAATCGATAAGAGCCCGGGTTCTAAAACCATAGAGATGCTCAACACTCTGTGTCGAGATAAAAACAATATGGTCTTTGTCGTGAGTGCAAAGAGCCGAGACACACTCGTGGAATGGTTTGCTGATTGTGATAAACTCGGGCTTGCAGCCGAGCATGGGTGTTTCCTTAGGTACATTTACTTTCTGTTTTATCATTTGTACTACAGGTGGCAAAATGGGCGGGTGAGCCGGGCAACGGGTCAAAATGGATTTGGGTCGAAAAGACTAGTTTGGGTGCCTGTTGAAACGGGCTTCGTTGACCCAAAACATACTATAGAAATTCTTTTTGTTATAGAATAAACGGTCGAATTTGAAAGCTACTGATTACATTTTGTGTGGTGAATTCAGGCTTAAGCGTGACGAGGAATGGGAAACTTGTGTACAAGTTGAAGAATGCGGGTGGAAACAGAATGCCCGACCCGTTATGACTCTTTATACCGAGACCACTGACGGGTCAACCATTGAAGATAAAGAAACCGCCCTCGTTTGGTCTTACGAAGATGCTGACCCTGATTTTGGAACCTGTCAAGCGAAAGAGCTTCTAGATCACCTCGAAAGTGTGCTTGCAAACGAGCCCGTTACAGTGAAAAGAGGCCAGAGTTGTGTCGAGGTCAAACCGCAGGTATGAATGATGAATCGAATACCCTCACTCAAAAGAATAATACTATGTTTCAAGTAACAAATACTATATATATATCATATCATATGCAGGGTGTAAGCAAGGGGCTGGTGGCGAAACGACTATTGACCACAATGCAAGAGCGGGGAATGGTTCCCGACTTTGTGTTGTGTATAGGAGACGACAGGTCGGATGAAGATATGTTCGAGGTGATAACTGGTTCTGTAGCGTCTGGTGAGTTGATTTCTCCGAAAGCTGAGGTTTTCGCGTGCACGGTTGGGAATAAACCGAGCAAGGCTAAGTACTATCTTGATGACACGGTTGAGATCGGAAGATTGATGCAAGGATTGGCCTCGGTTTCGGAACAATCGGTAGATGTTTTCGGTTTTGAGTGATGGTGTTTACACGTTTGGCAAGTTTGTACATATTTCTATTTGGTTTTGCTTGTAATTTGGATGTGACAACTAGACAATGGTGATTTGTGAACTTTGTTGATAAGAGTTGAAATCATGTTAGCAATGTGATATATTAGAAGCATTTTAGTTGTTCACTTTTTATTTACTTAGGGCTTTGTGCATTGCTTGTATGATTGTGAGGTTTTTTTCTAACAACATCCACGAGTTAAAACCAACGTGTCACGTTAGATCTCACATCATATTTACACTTGTTTCTAAAACATCAATTTTTTTGTTACAAAATCTTTTTTATAATGACTTACAAAATTTGTATGTATTATATTTGTCGGAGAATACCAGCTCTTAGCTCCATCATCATCAGTAGTTTGTGTTTAAAATTCTTGGCGCCATCAAACGGATGCTCAACAAACACGCATCCGACGAACCCCCATTTTCCAGTACCCATTACGGCGTTTGGCTCCATCCGTCATCAGGATGCTCTAAGTAGATGTTAGTTTGATTTTAAAGTAAAACCAATGTGATTACAGTGATAACCGAAAAAACGTGAACACAAAATACACTCAAACGATTGTAAAGATAAGAAACATACGATAGCGAGGAGCGGCATATTACGATAGGTAACAAACACCCTTGATACGAAGATAGGGAGTCGTCTTGTTTTTTCTCCCGAATAACACATCAAACTTTACTATTTACAGCAAGTTTTTAAGTATTTTGTACTTGTCATGAAATAATCTTTTTCTTGATATATATGAATGATATATACTTCAATTCATTGTCTACAATGACACCAAAGGGACTTAATTTCTACATCTCTAGACTCCAATCATGTGTCTCCATTCATCATCTTCATCAACTTCATGCTCAAATTCTCAAAACTCATGTTTCCAACAGCGTTTTCTTGATGACCCGTGTAGCTCACGCTTACATCAAATTCGATCACCCAACTGTTGCACAAAGATTTATCGTCAAAATCATAAAGAACCCACCTTTATTCCTATGGAATGAGACGATCAAATGCTATGCTAAAAAGGGTTTTTACAAAGAATCAATCAATCTTTATTACCATATGGTTCGTAGTGGCTACAAACCGAATGCCTTCACGTTTACTTTTGTGCTACCAGCGTGTGCTGGATTGAAGTCGATTGCAGATGGACGTAGAGTTCATGATGATGTGTTGTTGTTTGGGTGTGAGTATAATGAGTTTGTTATCACTGCATTGATTGATCTTTATGGGAAATGTGGTGAATTGGGTATCGCACGCCAACTGTTTGATGAAATGCCTGTGAAGAAAACCGCGAGCTGTAATGCGTTAATGGCGGGGTTGGTGTTGGATGAGGATTTTGATGGTGTTTTATCTATCTTTAATGAAATGAATAAGGTGGGAATTGAGGGTGATAGCATGACAATGGTTAGTGTGCTTCAATCATGCGCGTATTTGGGTGCTTTGCAGCAGGGAAGATGGGCGCATGATCACGTGATCAGGACCCGAATGGGGATCAATGTGTACTTAGGTGCAGCTCTGATCAATATGTATGCTAGATGTGGTAGCATAGACGAGGCTCGCAAAGTTTTCGACAAAATGCCTCAGAAAGATGTTGTCACTTGGACTGCCATTATATGTGGCTATGGAATGCACGGTCTTGCCCACCTTTCGGAGTCTCTTTTCGTTCAAATGGTACGCAGTGGGCTAAAACCCGATGCTGTGACGTTTGTAGGAGTTTTAGCAGGTTTTAGTCACAATGGTATGGTTGAAAAAGGGTGGTGTTATTTCAACAAAATGGCGAACGAGTTTGGTGTAAAACCAGCTTTAGAACATTATAGTTGCATGGTTGACATGCTTGGTAGGGCGGGTCGGTTAAAAGAAGCCGAAGAACTTATAAGAAATATGTATGTAAAACCTGATTCGAAGATATGGGGCGGGCTGTTAAACGCGTGCAAGATTCATAAGAACTTTGAAGTGGCTGAAAGAGTTGTGCCCGAGATTCTCAAACTGGATCCAACTAATGCTGGATGGCATGTACTCATGTCAAACATCTATGCAACTTCTGGGAAATGGGATCAAGTAGCCACAATGAGACGAAACATGAAAGAAAAAAAGTTGGAAAAATCACCTGGTTGGAGCTCAATTGAAGTTGCAGGGCAAATTCACACGTTTCTTGCGTTTGATCAATCACATAAAATGTCAAAAGAGATTTACAAATATCTGAAGGGTGTAAAGGAAAAGATGAGAGCCGAAGGTTATGTACCTGAATTAGGCGTTGTGTTTGAAAAAGTTGATGAGGAAACTAAGGAGGAAATGTTGTTTTATCATAGTGAGAGATTGGCTATAGCGTTTGGGATTTTGAGCACCTCAAATGGTAATGTGTTGAGGGTGATGAAGAACTTACGGGTGTGTGTCGATTGCCATAATGTTATCAAGTTCATATCTCGAATCACTTATAGAGAAATCATTGTTAGAGATGCTAAAAGATTTCATCATTTTAAAGATGGTGTTTGTAGCTGTGGAGATTATTGGTGATGGAGACTTGATTTAACTTTAGTGTTTCATGGAGATTTTTGGTAAGAATTCATCAAATTGTAGGTATAATTGGTGCAAATATGAAGGCATTAGATGCACATTTTCTGGAATTCCCAGCAAATCAGGATTTTAAAAGGGTTTATGCAATGTGGCCTCAACTACTAAAGAAAATAAAAATATATATTGGTACTGTCGAAAGACGTTCAGTAAGTTATCTCATCTATAATTTCAGCCATATTACAATGTATATATCCTGTAAGAACTGACTCTAGTTTCTTTTAGGTACCATTAATGAAGGTTTATACTTTATACTCACAAATAACTATCCAAACTGAAGACATCTGACATACGTTCAAATTCTGTACTCCGTACCTGCTTTTGACTCTGTGAATGTATTCAGTTCAAAGTCCTTCAGGTACACTCCTGATCCTTGTGCTATTCAAATGTTTTTTGTATATGATATACTTCCATCAAGTGTTATGCGTATAACTGCAAATGTTGCGTGAGTTGTATGCAGAACAGTATCAAGATCAATATGTTAGTTGAATTTTACTTCAATTATATCGGCTCACAGAAAGTTTGACACTAAAAATTTGGAAACAATTAATTTACAATAGCAAATCATAGAAGTACTGAAATATATCAAGTCTTTTTTCTTTTTTAAATATGAAGTTAACACCGTTCGTAGAACTCATTTTTATTAGTTTTGAGTTTATTAAAGTGATATAGTATGTTTGTAAGACCCTAATGAGCTCGCATGAGCATATCTTATACAGTTATACTAACCAATTGTTAGTTAAATAATATTAAGAAAATATGTGTTATAATTCATCAGCTAATAGTTTCTGTTTATCTTTATTTAAATTAAATCCATCCTTACTACTATAAATCTGTAGACGAACCTCTGTAAAGATGCATACTAGATTGATGAGATTGACTTGATGCATTACCTCATTTTGATGATTTTAGATCACTGTTAGGTATTGCCATATGCAGCGTAGGAGCTTGAACACTCCCATATGGGGGGTGGGGGGCGAAATTACTTTTTAATTTTTGTGTGTATGTGGGGGAGAGGGGGGCCGAACTCGATATCTATAAAAAAATTTACACTACCGAGCCAAAAATTTACATGAGTGGTTGATTTTGTCCTTTAGTTTAACTAACACTCTAAACACCTTTACGTGTTCATGACCCAAGTTCTGCAACCGTTATGGTTAAGTTTGCGGTTGTTTGCTTTCATGATATCAAGATTTATGGCTGCAAAAAGGATCACATGGACCATTTGCAGGCCATGATGTCCACACTTCATGAGAATCAGTTGTATCAACTTATAAAAGTGTGTGCTTTTAACTAATAGACTTACTTTTCTTGGATAAATTGTGAGTTCAGAATGGATTCATGTTGATGATGACAAAGTAAAGGTCGTGCGAGGCTGGACTTCCCTAAAGACGAAGATTGAACACCGAAGTTCATAGTTATCATGGTTTGGCAATGTTTTATAAACTATTCGTAAGGAACTTTACCAGTGTTTAGCCCTAATCACAAGTTATTAGAGGAAATGCCAGTTCAAGTGGACAAACGATACAGTTAAACGTTTCAACCTCATCAAGGAGAGGCTAACAACGAAACTAGTCCTGTCGTCACAAGATTTTGACAAAATATTTGAATTTCTAAATGTGACATGCTGAAGACGAAGACTTTAAAGGGTTATGGGAAGAAATTGACACGAAACAATGTGGAGTTGAGTTTCTGTTACTAGACCATATTTTGTATTCTCATAACCTCTATTCTGGAATGATGAGTCAACTAGTCACATGCATGAGGTTGAAGAGGACACCTTGGGCTAGACAAGACGATCGCGACTGTTGAAGCAAGGCATTCAACTTCATCGCAGACAGTATCGTGGACAAGAAGTGTCATAAAGGCCAGTGTAACAAGTTAAAAGACAAATGTCGTTCTTTGAATGCATTTTACTCGATCTTGTTGTGTTAGTAGAACAGATATTAGCGTCACAATAGTTTTCAAGTCATGAGTTTTCATGGTAAAAAGTAGAAGACTATGCAAAGCCATATGCTAAACATAGATTAAACTAATAAAATTGCACTTAGTTATTCGTCAATTCGTTACTTCAATAACTTTTGTGTTGAAATTTTTTTATAGTTGGTTTCATATAGCTTTTATGAAACTAGTGGGTTTAAAGTCGTGTTTCGTAGCAGATTTCGATCAAGTTGTATGCTATTTGTTTTCTTGCCAATGTATATTTTTTATTTCGATAAGAGGTTGATGATATTTTTTTTATTTGATCCAATTGCCAAAATATATTTTACATTTAGCTCAATAGGAATTGACATGTAAATTATACAATTATTATACATGACCTCAGCTAAATGATGATGCATTTGTTATCGACAGTTTTGTTTTGAAGATGTCAAAAGTTTGAGTTTAACTTCATATTATAATTTTTTAATCACAATCAAGTTATATACTATTTGTTTTCTTGTTTAACAATTAACACCTTGCCAAAGGATAAGATTAGGCTATTATTTCTACAAAGATGTAGTCTCAACTACTTCTATGGTTACTGAGGCTGAATTTGTAATACATGAATTTTTAAAATATTTATAAAGTTAAACAAAACTTTATACTAATAAAAAAATAATTTTATTTTGAATTAAATTCTAAAGGATTAGGTATAAATGCGATGCATATGTATGTATTATTGTTAAATAATGATGAAAACAACTAAAAAGAAAAATAAAAAAATAATAGGATTTGACCGCGTGAACTAAATTGACTACTCACCTAGTCGAGTGATACTTGGTTGTAGAGATGCATATATTTTTTTTTCTGAACCCTAAACCATTAAACAAAATAAACTTTCTGTTCATATTAAACAAATATTTTTAAACAAATATTTTGAAACTGGTTCACATTAAACAAATAGTTTTAAATTAATCAACAATTAGATATATAAGGTAAACAAAATAAACTTCTTCTTTAACCTTTTTTTAATAAGTTTTAGAAATTATAAAAACATAATTCTCTTAAAAAACATACAAATCATGAAAATATTTTATTTATTGATGTTAAGTATTAAACTTTAATCATCCCAGTCATTCAGTAATCTTCATCGGAACTACTACTGATGTTGTGTTGTGCTTCAATTATTGCTATCGTTTAGTAATCATCATTGAAACTACTACTGTTCTTGTGTTGTGCTTGATTTTAAGGGAGTACTTCTTCGGAAAGTGCATAGACATTTCCTTGTGTCATCTCTTTCTTGTGTTTGCTCTTCAACTTTAATCTCCCCTTTGAGACTATTGTTACCTAGGCCGCCAAACTCGTCAGTTATTTACAACAAATCACCGACTAATTCCACAAAAACCCTAAAAGTAATGAAAAAAAAGGATTTTGGTGCTTTCAGTTGGTGACCTATTGAAATATTACCTATGAACACTACTCTTCGATAAAAATCCATCGGTGATACTCATATTCTAGTAGTGGACCGGATTGCTAAAAACTTCATATGAGCATTTCTTAAACAAGCTCCAGCCTAAAAATAAACTTGTTTAATAAGGATCCTGAGCCTAAGCTTCACTTATTGAAATCGAGCTATTTGTGGCCTATTACTTATATAGGCTTTACTTGCTATATTAAGTGTATATATAATATAATATAATATAATATAATATAATATAATATAATATAATATAATATAATATAATATAATATAATATAATATAATATAATATAATATAATAATAATAATAATAATAATAATAATAATAATAATAATAATAATAATAATAATAATAATAATAATAATAATAATAATAATAATAATAATAATAATAATAATAATAATAATAATAAATATATAACAATAATAAAAAAACCTATTTTAGTATTATCATAGATGTAAATAAGTATCAATTAAATAATAAGTAAGCTTATCCCAAGCTGGACTTAAGCTTAAAAACTCACTTCAGTGCTAAACTTGAGTTTTAAAAACACAGCTTGATACGAGCCAAACTCAATCTCTCGTTATTTAAACGAGCCGAGAACGAACTCATGCTTGACCCAACTCGGCCTTTTCAAGCCTCTTATAAGTAATGTGAAACTCTCAACCCTTTCATTTTATTGTTATGATATAGATTAGTCTCCACCACTCACACACGCATGTTTGCATATCCCCTATATATATATTATATTGTAACTAATTTCAAATATTAAACATTAGGAACGTTTGATTAAAATACGAACATGTGTCTATCGACTTATATAAATAATAACCCGTCGTAAAAAGCATAATATGAACATTCAGTTACTAAAGTCAACTATGAAGATTTCTTCGCAAGAAAGGATTCGTAGCAACAACTACCAACATGTTAACCTGCAATTTGTGATGTTAAATAATTCTTTTATAATCTTCTTAGTGATTTGAACAACCCCAATATATAACATATATATGTCACGCATTATTAATTAGATATCTAGAAACAACCTTACGTGTTACACCAATCTACTTCTGTATATTACCGAACAATTTGCTAATAATTAATGTGGACTTACACCAGTTCAACACAACATCTTTGTATCTCTTAATTAAGGTAGTCGTGGGTGCAGAAGAACCATGCAATGACTATTGTTAACCCTTTACCAACTTTGATTTTGATGTAGGTTTAACCTTCTTCTACAAGAAACCCTACATGGACTTTCTTAAAGGTGTAAACATCCTCAAAGCATCCCCATCTCTTGCTCTCACTACTACACGGCAATAGACATTTGTCCTCAAAAATATCTGACGTTTAGGAAAAAAATTTTGGGTCTGTCGTTTGTCACTGTTACGTGTGACTTAATATAACCGGGTTGTCAAAGCTAGAAGTGTAAACAAGTATCTGAATCTGAATATCATAATAAAAAATATGAAATTATGAACCTAAATTATATAAAATTTAATTCATGTATCCGAATTTTCGGATATGGATTCAGATATTGAATTTAAAATATTCGTGTAGTTTGGATATCCGAACAAGAAGAAATCTTATATTTATGTATAAATTTTAAATGTTTTAGATATATTTATAATTTTTCATAATTTAAAAATATTATAATTTAGTGTGTGATAAGCAAAATAGACTAATGGAGAAAAACTGAAGCTTTTCGGTTTGGATATGAAAGGAACCCTCAATAATTCAAATAATGGTCATGTCGACAAGTGATATGGTAGTGTCAATGAGAAGCTCAACAAAACACATGTTTAATACGTGTTTTAATATCATTAGACCTAAAATTCAAACAAAGACACCTGTCTTTCACTCTAATATGAACTAATGTCAATTAAGGGGGACCAAAATCTCTCATTTTCACTTGAAGCTCTCCCTCTAAGCTTCATCTCTCTCTTTCTCCCTAAACTTCTCTAAGGGGCTGTTTGGCAGCCTCTTAATCAGCCTCTTAATGGTTCAGATGTCTGAATGGTTCAGCACTTAATGGTTCAGACTGTTTGTTTCGCGAGCACATGTCTGAATGGTTAAGAGATTTACCTCTGAATGGTTAAGCATTATATTGATGCTGAATGGTTAAGAGGTCTAATGCTGAATGGTTAAGACATATTATCTGAATTGGTCAGACATTTGTCTTTGAATAGTTAAATTATATACTAGCTCTTAATGGTTCAGACCTCTTAATGATTCAGCACTTAATGATTCAGACCTCTTATTGGTTCAGCACTTAATCATTCAGAAGTTGCCAAACAGCCCCTAAGTTCTCTCCCATTTCAATTTTGTTGTTAAAGACATATGTTTGATGATTTGTAGACTAATATGTCTTAATGGGTCTTCTCATGTATCATTGAGTTGATTTAGATTACATAAACTCCCATTAGATTATAACAAGTTATTGTAGTGTTATATGCATGTGTGTGATAATTAGTGCACCAATGAGTCTAAATAAGCCTTGTCATATGTTAGTGAATCATACACTTATATAATACATTATATATGTAGACATTACAAATAAATATCGGCACAGGTTAAGAGGTATGGATTACATGTTTGTTTGATAATGTTATAATTTATCACACGTAGACCTCAAACGTTTTAGGGGGCAAAATCCTGTATGAAAAATGACTCCAGGGAGCCAATGCTGGGAGCCAACACTCTTTTAGTGGCGGTCCAAGCATAATACCCCTAGTGGGATCGACGTGCTTGCAGGAATAACAACAAATCTTGAACTCGTCCGGAATACGTTAAACGAGAAATATCTATGACGATTATTGGATTAGGTGACATCCAACCCATTTACTTGAAACAGTATTCCCTTTTACTTGAACTATACGTTAGAAAACTTGCATATTTTATTAATTTTTCGTTTACTTCTTTTAAGTAATGCTTCATTCTAGCAGCTTTATTACATAAATACCTGAATTTTCTGTTATAGGAGATGTATTTGATGATATTATTTATATATTGCATGTTGTAAAGTATGACTTATGTTTTGGGATTTATATTATCGTGAAATCTGTATATTTTAAGTAATTCAAATAATTTTACAGTAATGTTGATATTTAATATAATTCATTCCATTTTAATTTTTGTACTTTTATATACATAAATATATAAAATTTACAATGGTAAGAGAAAACAATTATCTAAAAATCCCGAAGACTGTTATTTAGCAAACTAACATGTGTACCTGAGAGGCATGGGTATGCCTCAAGGTTAATTACTTGACAAGTACAAGACAATGCTGGTATGGGATTGAGATTACTATAGTGGTGATAGCAAGCACATGAGCAATGGTGACTAGGTGGTTGATATCGGTTCGTCAAACCTAATCAAAAACAATTTATAACAATCCAAACTCACCTAAGATAGCTAGAGTAAGTTGGGTTAGGGCCATTCTGTTTATTTTTGAACTGATGCACCGTAAGTCATGTTTCCGCCGTAAGTCATGGCCAATCAGCTTTGTCCGATTCTTGTTTTCTTTGTAACTTCTTCGTTTGAACTCCGTTTTCCTCCCCGTTTGCGGCCATGTTCTCGTAATTGAATCCTCTATCACCTCATCTATCATGATCTTCATTTATCAACCATATACATTCTTCAAAACACGTAAAATCATCGCCTTTAACCTTCAAAACACCAAATCATCGTAGTTAACTTATTCAACACAATACTTTATATATAAGCTCATTAAACACGTTAAAGTTAACTATTTAATCATGATAAACATCGTTCCAATCCCCTTACATCACATCCCCACACTTGTTTCTCGCTTGCCCTCAAGCGAGGTTGCTTTTAAAACTCAATAATATAGGTTAATTTTTTTTCTTTTTCAAATAAGACACACAAATACTAACCATCACCCAAGGTTCAAAGTCATACCCGATTTCCAAACTTGATAATCATGACCCGTTAACAACCATACACCCTCTAACTCGTAGAATTTCCTAACTAGAGGTCCCAAACTCTAAGTGGCTCCCTTGCACATGGCACACCCCTCACAATAAGACTCTCCACTCAGCTTGATTTCTGAACTCGGCAGAAGATGTGCCGGTAATTTATGAACACTCAACAATAATGCAAACTAGTGAGCATAGGCTTGTAAAACAATCACCTCTCCACCCACTAACACAAGATATCACACCAATCATGAGGGCTTTTCAAAGGTTGTAATGTTAGGCTGAGGTTTGAGTAGGAGTAATTTGGGCTATAGTGACTAGGGTAATGGGATACTTGAGTTAACTACTTTATTCAACACTAAACAAAACTACTTCAACTACAACTTATTTCAAAGCACAATCTTTTTTTTTCTTGTCTAATAATTCAGTCTTTCAAACTTAACTATTTCAACAACTTTCTTTTCTTTTTTTTTTCTTTTTTTTTGTACTAATGAACCTAAATTAACAAAATACAATGGAGTGCACTCAACTTAGCTATCCCTAACTGCAACTTCAAAACATGATATCAAATCAAACTTAACACTATTACCACTAATTAACTCAAGTTCCATCACACGGGTAAACAAATGAATAGGCTAAACAAATGGCTAATGGGTCAAAAAATTTAGTTTAAACAAATGAATGGGGAAAAGGCTCAAACTTGGCTACTAGTGAATAGATGTCGGATGGGTGGATCCTATGGGGTTATTCTATGGTTGATCCTATGCCTCAATCACTTCGATGTGAATCTCGGTCTCGAATCTCAAGATGCACTCGTCCCACAAGTTCTACCACTAAGTAGGCACTATTGCACTCTCAACAAGCAATTAGATATAACAATATCAAAGAATAGGCTTCTCACATATGGAAACGGTGGAATTGGGTTACCGACATGACACATGCAAGTTTACTACACCCAAAGTTTGCCATCCCTAGTTGGGCATTCCTTTTCCAACTTCCACAAACCAACCGGGTTTAAACATTTAGGGAATCAACCATGACCAAGAACCTTAACCAATGATTAGTATTTTAAGAGAAAAATGTTAAAAATTTTAAAATTTGTCCAAATTTCCATTTCTCCAAAATGTGTCTATCGACGCTTCCCCTAACCCCACACTTGGGATACATTGTCCCCAATGTATGGTTGTTTGAAATTTAACATGACTTCTTGTGATCTTACCAGCCCCAAACACTCTGTCAAGTGCAAAACAAAATAGCAAAAAAGTCAACGAAAGTTCACATGGACCTGATGGCGGATGAATTGATAGTGCTTCAATATTGTTATATGGAGACTGTGGGTAAACCTGCCAAGCACCTCATCAAATATGCTTCTAAAATTCCACGTGCTTCCCCACACTTGCATGTTTGCATTGGCTATCTAAAACTAAAAAACAAAACAAAAACTAAAAAAATAATAAAACTCACTTTCGTAGGAATCACGATTGCATTTAGCATATGCAACAAGCCTTTTAAACCTCTCGAAGGCCCGAGTGGACGAGTGAAGTCTCGTGAGGGTTTCTAGTGAACACACCCACAAAGTTCAAAACAACTAAAAACATTAAAAATTACCAATATCTCAGGTTGCCTCCCAAGTAGCGCTAAGTTTTAGGTCTTCAGCCAGACCGTACCTGTCAGCACTCATGGTGGTCGAAAGTAGTGCTTGCCTTCTGAGAGTTCTATAATTGTTTGCTTTTGTTGATCTAGTGGGTTCCTAATGTCATCAAAACATGGACCGAACATCGTTGTATCAACTTGAGCATTTTTAGGATCAAGTGGATCACTAACTTTTTTCTTCCATTTTGGTTTCTCATGCTTTATTTCCATCTTTATCACCGGCTCTTTATTTTCTTTTGAATCTACAATCTCTTTCAAATATACCTGCTTAGCCCTATCATACTTAAAACCATTCTTAAAAGTTATGTACTCGCTTACATGTGATATGTAGGGAGGAACACACACGTTAGTCACATTTGCATCAAAAAGTTTGTCATTAACAAAATAAGTGATTGACTTGGAAAACACATCAAAACGTAACTTACAGGTTTCACATGTCATATCAATTGTTCCATCCTGACAGTTGATTTGAGCATTGGCAGTTGCCAAAAATGGTCGACCTAAAATAACTTTTTGTTGCTCGTTTGTTCTCACTGGTGCATAGTCAAGCACCATAAAGTCCACCGGGTAGTGGAAATCTCCCAACTTGATCATCACATCTTTTACCATCCCCCGAGGACGTTTGCAAGTCAAGTCAGCTAACACCATGGTAGTGTCAACCTCCTGTAAAGGGCCAAACTCATATTGATCATATAACGCAACAGGTAAGATACTAACACTTGCCCCATAATCCAAGAGGGCCCTTTTTATTCTGAACTTCCCCACTTTGATTGGAATGACAGGTTCTCCTGGGTCATTCTCTTTTGCTGTTTCGACTTCATTTTCCTTACCTGCAACTTGATTTGAAAAAGAAATAAAGTCGTAAGTGAAAATTTCAGAATTAGTAAGGATACTAACCGAATTAATGTGGACATTTTTCATGTTCTTTATGTTTGTCCCTTGATGTTGTGGATTCATGATCGTATCACTTGGTAGCTTCCCCAGATCTTTCCTAAGAGTTGCCACTTCTTCTGCTAGTTGACCAACTTGCTTGGTCAAAGCCTCAATACTCTTGTCTCTCACTTCATTAGATTTCTTCATCTCCTTCATAAATTCCAAAAGTTCCATATTTGATGGCTCTGCAATTCCTCCCGATCCACCCTGGTCTTGATTATTCTGGTAGTTCCTCTGACCACCCCTGTTATAATTCACCTGATTGTATTGACCACTTTGACCCATTGACATGTTTTGATATTGCTGATGTAATTACCTTGAAAGTTTGGGTTCAATTGGTTATCTGGATTACCATATCTGAGGTTTAGGTGATTCCTCAAACCAGGGTGATAAGTGTTATTATTGGTGTTGTTGTTGTGTGGTCGCCTATCACCCTGCACATAATTCACTTCTTCCAACCCTTCATCAAACTCTGGACAATCTCTCGCCGTGTGTCCAGCTTCACCACATCCTTGACATATAACAAAAGAACTTGTAGCCTTTACTGTAGCCTTACCTGCTGACTGACCCAACCTTGAAGCTCTTCTATCCACATAATCAACCACATTCCTTGATCTCCTACGAGATTGAGCTTGTCTTTTTGAGTGTATACTCATCCGTTCCAGTAGCTCCCAGTCATCATCCTCAGTATTAGTCATGAAAGTTCTTGCACTTGTTGAATTCACATCTCGCACATCTTCAGCAGATAACCCATCATAAAAGGAAGAAATCAACTCCCATTGGGGAATGTCGTGATGTGGACAGGTTCTCAATAACTCCTTGAACCTTGTCCAAGCCTCATGAAATGGCTCATCTGGTTGCTGACTAAAGGTACGAATGGCAGTCCTGGCATCACTTGTTTTCTGTGGTGTATAGTATTCCTCTAAGAACGCCTGCTGCATTTGCTCCCAAGTGTAAATGCTGGAAGCAGGTAGTGAATGGAACCATTTCTTCGCATTTTCTTTCAATGTAAACTGGAATAGAACCAACATCACTTCCTCTGGTGTGAAACCTTATGCCCCGATGGTCTCGTAGATGGCACTGAACTCATTAATGTGACATCTCTTAATTTTGTTAACTTAGAAGTTAACTTTGTTAAATCTTAAAAGGGCCTTTTATGCCATTTTGAAACTTTGGGATTTGTTATACTTAATTATTAATTTGGTGATTAACAAATTAATATAATAATAATAACATTATAAGTGTTATAATGTTTGCTTATTATTATAAAATTTAAGGTGTTAATAATCTTAAATAAAATAATAACTATTATTATTATTATAATAATGACACTAATGATAATAATATTAATGATAATAATATTAATAACAATAATAATAATAATGTAATTAATAGACTGTAACATCCTGTGTTTTTACATTAATTAAAAGTTAACATCGTTTATACTTGTATGGGTCATTGTCGTCATATGTGAAACTTATGGATTGCTTATGCATATAGCTTTAATTTGTCTCTTAATCCTTTAAGATTATAATGATTATTATTTTATAAATAATATAAATAATAAAGTATAATAATAATAATAATTTGGAAAGAATTACTAAACTTATAAATGTTAAAACTTAAACTAAAAAGGTTAAGGGTTTGTTTTGTCATTTTGGAAACCTTAAAAGAATTCTTTACTCATTAAATGATAACAAACAAACTATAGGGACTAAATGTGTAACATTTTTAAAACCCAAACCAAAGTTTCCCCTCCCCCTCGTCTTTCCGGCCATATGTCCGGCCAACTCGCCGGCAACCCTCCGGCGGGTCCAATCCCTTCGAAAACAACTCAAAATTCGACCCAAATCGATGCCATTCACTTCGGGAAACCGTTTCAAACCTTTAGTGATGAATTAATTCGACATTACAAGCTATTATTAGTGCAAATCAATTCGAATAACCGAAGCTTTAAACATCATATCCGTTCAGGTATTAACACACAATAATAATCCAATTAATCACACCTACACGATCGTTTAATTGTACCTAAACTTCTACACATCGTAATTTTACCTGAAAAACACAGAATCATCATCATCAATCAACATCTTCATTTCGAACCAACGGCTTAGTCGAACTCCATCTTCTGGGCAACTGAAATCGCAATTGATAAAGGGCTATTACTCTTTATTACCTAAGGATGCTACACACTCAAGGAATTTGATTATGATCAACTCAATCACAACAAACCAACCTTCACCTGTCGCGACTTGTTCTTAAACCTGTGATTATCTATCCGAATTCAATAATGTAAGTTACGCATATCATTACACTCGGTTTTACATGTGGATCAAAAGCCCCATGATAATCGACATTAACAACAATGGATTCGAGTTCAATTGGGAACAATTCGATTCTAGGGTTCTTTAGAAAATGGGGTTTTCTTTAATTATTGTTTTTATTAATTATTTTTCAAATCTAAACAGATTCTGGGCTGCCCAACTGGTTACCACTTTACATATTAAACCGGAGGTCGTGGGTTCAAACCCAGCCTCCGGCATTTATTTCTTGGGCTACTTTTTATATATTATAAACCCTATAAATTATACTAATGTGTATTAAATCAAAGTAAAAAATTAATTTATAAATTAAAACATTTCAGAAACTTTTAATTTAACTTTTTTTTAGGTTTTAAAAACTTATGATTTTCAAATTAATCACTTTATAAAAGATAATAAAGATTATAGAAACTTTACTAAATATTTTATGTAATTTCAATGTTGTAAACCTATTATTATTCAACTGTGGATTATTCTAAAACAATATAAATCTATATGTTAAATAAATAATTATTTAAATAGTTATTTAAATAATTAGATATTTATCTATTTATTTTAAAATATTATATCATAATTAGTTTATAAATTCATTTCTTAAATTTTTGAAACATATAAAACAATATAACGTGCTATTATACTTTATTGTTATTTTTTTTGGATTTTGTATTATAAGACCTTTACATCAAATCAATTAAAAGCTCAAAACTTTATAAAATGATGTTCAACAATTTTAACGTCAATTAATTGAGTATTTACCAAGTCTTAAATAATTATTTATATGCTTATGGACTTGATGTAATAATTTAAAAAAAACATTTAAAATAATAATGGACTTAATATGATCTTTATTAATCTCTAAAATTTGGAAAATTATATACTATTCTTAGAAAATTATTAAGATTTAATTACATCATTATTATCTAATTTCATTTGTAAAATACTTAATCATATAAACCTATATAATTCCTTCTAATGGAATCAAAATGTAAATAACTACATTATAAACTTATTGCTTAGCAAAAACTCTAAAAATATTAACACCCTAATTCTTGTGAACGTTAATCGTATTGTTAACCTTAATCTTTATCTTGTAAATTATATATTTAGGTGCTTGTAATGGATACTTTGGATTATCTTCTGGATCTTACTTTAATCTTTTATATCATCTTGTAATGCCTATATCTATGTGAGTATTTCCATACCCCTTTTTGCTTATTTTTACACTTTGGGGTGAAACATGTTAACTTATTATCATTGCACTTGTAAACTTATTTGAGACTTGTAATCTTTATGACAATTCATCATGCAAAGTTGTGGTTAGTTGAACTTTTGTGGTTACCATGTTATGGCGTTATATGTACAATCATTAACTATTGCTAGCCCAGCGAAGTCATAGATCTATGGGCAAGACAAGCCTGCTTTGGTTGATCCAAGTACACTTAGCTGATCGTATAATCTTGTAAATGTTTGAGACTTGTAAAACTTTGTCGAGGTTTGATTGTTGCATTGTTCATAACATCCCTAATCACTTTATTCACTAACTTATGACTTGAATTGCCATCTTTTATATACTTATGTATTGAAAACTATGGAATGCTCACCAACATTTTTATGTTGACCGTTTATTTTTAACATGTTTCAGGAATACCTCAAGTTTGTGTTCTACTCTTTGAAGCTTATTACATCTAGGATTGGACCTAGAGATAAAATGGATGATCATGTTATTTGTAGCATTTGTACATGATGTATTCTTTGTTGAAACATTGCTTGTAATGTTACAATTGAATCTTATGATTAATATATTTGGATTTAATAAATAGCGTTATGTGGCTGTGAACAATCGTAACCCTCATATCTCGACGTTTCCGCCGTCAAGGTTGGGGGGTGACAATTAAGGTGCAGATAAGGTTCTTCTTTAGATACTCCATGAAACTCTGGAAGAATAGCCAAACTGTTGGATCTAATCTCAAATGACCTCCCTCTCACTTGCGGCCTGACTATGGGTGATGCAGCTCCAGCTATGGTGGGGCGAAAATGACTATCAACCCCTTGAACTATAGCTTGGTGTGGTTGAAGCCCGGGGTTTGGATTTGCCCGAGGGAACTCTTGCCTTCGACCTTGACCTCAGCCCAGGTTCTGCCTTTGCTGCCTTGGTTGTTCATTCTGTCTATACCGACCTGGATTGTTATTGGGTTCATTGTGTTGCACCTCATCTTCAGCATATTGCTCTTCATACGCATCACTTCATCCATCTATGTCATCATCCCAAGTATGGATACTCAGCCTGTCAAATCTATCCTCTTCCTTCTCGAACCTGTTACCCCCCCTTTGTTGTCTTAGATTCTGTCTTGGAAGTCCATGTTGGTATGGGTTCTGCCTTGGTTGAGGATATGGATTTTGTCTTTGAGGTTGCGGATTCTGGCCAATTGGGTTTTGTGCTTGTGGCTGCACATTTGGGTATTGTGACATCCGTCACTTTAAGGTCCGTCAATTGACGTGGTTGACCGTCATCTTTTATATACTTGGTCATTCCTCACCATTATTTGACTCTTTATGTGGATCTCATGTGTGCAATATTATCATTGTGTGTGCATTCGTTATAACCGTGTGTGAACTTTAAAAAAGACCTATAAAACTTTCATTTTTGAAAACGTTAAATATATCATTTTATAAATATAATAAATGTTTTAATATAACCATTTCTTCAGTCATAATGACATTAAATGAACTTTTACAATTAATATAAAACACCTAACGAAGTCGTTTTTCAACCGAACAAAATTTGGGAAAACTCGGGGGTTAAGTGCAGGGACTAAACTTGTAATTTTGGAAACTTGGGCTGGGTATAAATACCCCATTTCCAGCCCTAAACCCCCATTTCTATCATCTTCTTCATCTTCATCTCCTCTTCACACACTAAATCACCATCTTAGCACCGAATCCGACCCGAGAGGTCTCGTTTTCTTCGTCTTGACACCGTCTACAGCCTACACTACCCCTCTCTAGCAGGTAGTTGTCCTTGGTTGTCCATTTCTTAGCCTTTTCACGGCTGTCCAAACTAGGGTTTCGGGTGTTCGGGTCCAACCCGAACACACAAGGTCGTATGGGTGCGTGTGAGGTCTCTTTGCTTGTGTTTTATGCTTGTGTATGTTTGTTGAGTGTTTCTGGAGGTCTATGTGGTGTAAAACCCGCGTTTAGAGCAGCTCGGGGGCTGCTCACCCCGACCACAGTCGCGATTCTGCAGATTGGGCGACTGGGTCATCCATGCGATTGAGCCGTGCGACTGAGTGGGTCGTGCGACTGGATCATGCGTCTGAGTCAATCGCGCGACTGAGTGGTGCGACTAGGCATGTCGTGCGACTGAGTTGTGCGACTGAGTGTCTGTGTGCGATTGAGTCATGCGTGCGAATGAGTGTATGCGAATGAGTCATGCGATTGAATGTTTGTGTGCGATTGAGTCAGGTGACCGACTGAATGTGTGCGAATGAATGTGATTCGCACGACTGGAGTCCAATCGCACGAATGAAGGTTCAGTCGTACGAAAGTAGCTAATTCGCACGACTGAAGGTTGATTCGTGCGCATGGAAGTTGAGTCGTGCGGTTGGGTGTTGTGTGGTACGACTGAAGGCCAATCATACGAATGAAGGCTCAATCGTACGAATGAAGCTGATTCGCACGATTGAGCGTTGATTCGCACGAATGGAGGTTGAGCCGTGCGTCTGGCCTTGTATGCGACTGAATTTGTTGTGTTTGACCCTTGTGCGTGGCGTGAGTATGTCGTGTGGTGTCGAGGTAACACTAACACAATTATGCCATTGTTTGGCCACAAAGATTAAAGTCAACGTGAGAAAGGGCACAGAAACTATTTTGAGCAAATTTAACTAACACTTTACGAACGACTAAATTGACTTATAACAATTGACACTTATTCAATATTCTTTCGATTAACAACGATACTTTTACTTAAACATCATCATTAGTGGCAACAATGTCTTGTACTTGGATCCACATAGGAGCTAGTACGCGTGTCAGTCTGTGTGTGTTGTGCGTGACCCATCCGATACGACCCGAGCCGACCCATCATTATTGCGCGCTTATACATATATCATATCATTAATGCTATACAATAACTGTCAATAGGTGTTTGACTGTTTATTTGCATTCAACATTTGGGATACAACGCTCATACATACTTACCACTTAACAAGTGAGTTTCGTGGCCCCTTTTTACGCTTATACACTATTTCAATCATTTACAAATTGGGGGAAAAGTATGCTTACACAATTTTTATGCTGTACACTTACATACATTTTACATACAAGGAATCAACGTGATACTGTGTTGCAAGTACTATTTGATACATGCTTGGGTCTGCTGTGTGGTTCTATCTTTGCAACTATTTAATTCCAGTGTGGGAACCGACGGTTAGGTATTGGTAGTACTACTGGGTTGACACCCCCACCCTCGTTCGATAGTATACTAGTTGGTACTATCAGTGGCCAGGAACGGGCCCTTGGGTGAATATATGCCGACAATTTCTTTGTGTACGTCGCTAGGTTTGGTTGCAAAGCTCATGTCATGTGATATTTACTTGTGTAATAACTGTATTCACGGTATTCCGACGCGCTATTATATACAGCATCACTTACATTTTTATTACATAAACCTGCGAGCTCACCAACAATTATGTTGACTGTTTTAAGCATATCTTTTCAGGTGAACATGCAAGTCCAGGAGTCTAGGTGTGCTGCCTTAGTGGAGACCCTAGGATGCATTTTTGGGACTTAGCTCTTTTTGATAAACAATATTTTGAACAATGTTAACGCTTGTAAACAATTATCATCTTTTGAAACTTGTTCCCGGGTTGTGGGAATTAACATTTACATTTTCATCATATGTGTATATGTGTTATCATTATCATGTTGTTTATGGCTATGTGTTGTGGACATTGACTAAACACGACACAAGTCCCCTTGTTGTCGGGTGTCGTCATGACACGCATGTCATCATTTCTTTATATTGCTCTCTATCGCTTACCATGTGTTATGACGATCCCGGTCTCGTTACATCCCCGTGTTTCCGCTTTTAGCGGGGGTGTGACAGATTGGTATCAGAGCCATTGGTTATAGAGAATTAGGCAATACGCTTGACCTAGACTATAACCTAGGAACCTTCATGTAGATTTGCATGCTAGGACTCTGTATGCATATTATATCTCATGTATGTGTTCCTCGCTGCTTGATTTGCTCATCTATTTGTTATGTGATCTTTCCACCCTATGAGAGAGCCCTTGTGCTCACTCTTTTATGGGGATACTTCTATTGGATCTTCCGTTCCCTCTGCGCGCCGAGTTAGCTTATCAGATCCGGGTATTAACCCGAAGTAATCTACACAAATCATACTATTGTGCTTGACCTTGGACATTGAGATAACTCTAAGGAGGAATATGTCTGAAACCTCGAAGGATGAGGAAATAGACAACCTCCGCTAGACTAAACGTGATTGTATACATGGACTTACAACTGTTATGATGGATTATTATGGATATGATGTAAAGGAAAGTCGGATGTCATGTAACCGGATCAGGCATCATTCTCGGTACATCGTGGGTGTGGTGGGAACGCTGCGGGGAACCCTATATATAAACATCACTGGTATACCGAGAATATGCTTGAAATGGGCTGCATGGTGGTCTGGCTGACCGGAACATGAACATTGGAATTTGATAAGTGGAATACATTTGTATCTTATGGTGACTAAAGCTGATATGTTACCTCTTTTATGATTAGAACATGCCGCCTCGAAGAGTCACCCGTAGCAGTAGTGGCGGGAGTGAAGCCCCAAGGGGCAGAGGCCGAGGCAGAGGCAGAGCACCAAGAACAAACGATGCTCCTGCCAGCAACAGTCAAGGAACAGGGAACGCCGACATGGCAGCCCTGATCGCTCAACAATTGGCCGCACTGATTCCTACTATCGTGGCCCAAGTGAGCGACGCACTTCAACAACACCACCCTCACGGGGATGGTGGCAACGATGATGGAACCCAAGGTGGGATAGAAACTGAAACGGGAAACGGGAACCCGACTGGAAACGAGAGCAACCAGGAAACCGGGAATGGTGGTACTGCCGGTATCGAGACTGGAGTGGTCAATGCTCGTCGGGGATGCTCGTACAAGGAGTTTGTGGCTTGTAAGCCAAGGGAATTCGATGGGAAAGGTGGGGCGATAGCCCTAACCAGGTGGTTGGAAAAGATGGAGGCAGTAATCGACATCAGTGAGTGCCTCGACAGCCAGAGGATCAAGTATGCTACTTGTTCTCTACAGGGTAAAGCCCTAACCTGGTGGAACACCCAGATTCAAGCAAGAGGAAGAGAGTCCGCGATGCAAATGTCGTGGGACGAGTTCAAAGCTTTGATTACCGAGGAATACTGCCCTCTCAACGAGATGCAGAAACTGGAGCATGAGTTTTGGAATCATGCTATGGTGGGGGCAGGGCATGCAGCTTATACTGATCGTTTTCATGAGCTTGCAAGATTGGTTCCGCATCTAGTCACGCCGGAATCAAAGAGGATTGAAAGGTATATTTGGGGACTTGCGCCTCAAATTAGAGCGATGGTCACAGCAGCCGCTCCTCCTACTATCCAGAGCGCAATTCTGAAAGCTGGCGCTTTAACTGATGAGATGGTTAGAACAGGGGTATTGGGCCGAGGGGCCGAGAAAAGGAAGGACGTTGGGGAATCGAGCCGGTCGAATGCCGGAAGGTTTGAGAAGAGGTCTAAGCCGACCAGGAATTTCGTGGCCGTGTCTCAGGCCAGAAGAGAGTATGTGGGGCCGCACCCCAAATGTGACAGGTGCAATTATCATCATCCCCCAGGGACACAGTGCCGGGTGTGCGCTAACTGTAAGCGCCCGGGTCATTTGGCAAGAGATTGCAGAACGGCACCAAATCTTGTAGCACCCGTCAACGCGGTTAACCCCGCCGGGAATGCAAGGGCTTGCTTTGAGTGTGGGAGCCCCGATCACTACAGAAATATGTGCCCCAGGCTGAATCGGGCACCGGGTCAACAGGGGAACAACCAGCAGCAGGTGTTGGCTATCGCTGGGAATCAAGGCCCGGCTACTCAGGGGAATGCAGCTCGGGGACGTGCATTCGTCATTGGAGCTAATGATGCTCGTCAGGACCCGAATGTTGTCACGGGTACGCACTTACTCAATCATCACTTCGCATCTATATTATTTGATACTGGAGCAGACAATAGTTTTATTTCTTCCGAGTTTGTGCAATTGCTTGATTTGAGTCCTAGTAGGCTAGAAACTAGCTACTCTGTAGAAATGGCCAATGGTAGGGTTGCTCAGGCCGACGAGATTATTAGGAAGTGTTCGTTGACGTTGGAGGATCATACATTCGACATAGATTTGATACCCTTTGAGTTAGGAAGCTTCGATGTGATTGTGGGTATGGATTGGTTGTCGCAGAATGGAGCAGAGATTGTCTGTCGAGACAAGGTAGTACGTATCCCTATGTCTAACGGGGAAGTACTCAAGGTTCAGGGAGAACGACCGGGTAAGAGCTTAAAGTTGATTTCCTGCATGAAAGCACGCCAGAGTCTACGAAAGCAGTGCTACGCTTTTCTGGCCCATGTAGTTGAGAAGAAAGACGAGGAAAGGAAACTGGTGGATATTCCAGTAGTACGGGATTACCCAGAAGTATTTCCGGATGACTTGTCTGGTCTACCTCCTCCACGACAGGTGGAATTCCGTATTGAGTTGGTTCCTGGAGCTACGCCGGTAGCGAAAACGCCTTATCGACTAGCGCCATCCGAAATGCAAGAGTTGTCTAGTCAGTTACAGGAACTACTGGAGAAAGGTTTCATTCGACCAAGTCATTCACCGTGGGGAGCACCGGTACTGTTTGTCAAGAAGAAGGATGGATCGTTCCGTATGTGCATCGATTACCGTGAACTGAACAAGTTGACGGTAAAGAACCGATATCCTCTCCCCAGGATCGACGATTTATTTGATCAGCTGCAAGGAGCTTCGTATTTTTCAAAGATCGATCTTCGTTCTGGTTATCATCAGCTAAGGGTTTTCGAGGACGACATACCGAAGACTGCGTTCAGGACTCGTTACGGACATTATGAGTTCTTGGTCATGCCGTTCGGGTTGACCAACGCACCCGCTGTTTTCATGGATCTAATGAATCGGGTGTGCAAACCATACTTGGATAAGTTCGTGATCGTGTTCATAGACGATATACTTATCTATTCCCGATCAAAAGAGGATCATGTAGAACATCTTCGGGCTATTCTGGAGCTACTACGGGAAGAGAAACTTTTCGCCAAGTTCTCAAAGTGCGAGTTTTGGCTGCGAGAAGTGAAGTTTTTGGGTCATGTGGTTAATGAGGAAGGGATTCACGTAGATCCCGGCAAGATTGAAGCGGTGAAGAAATGGGATACGCCCCAGACACCATCAGAGATACGGCAATTCTTAGGATTGGCCGGTTATTATCGTCGCTTCATCGCGAATTTCTCAAAGATCGCGCAACCGTTAACCCTGCTTACTCAGAAAGACAAAAAGTTTGACTGGGGATTTGCACAAGAACAAGCGTTCCAAACGTTGAAAGAGAAGTTGTGCAATGCGCCAATACTGTCTCTCCCAGACGGAACAGATGATTTTGTGGTCTACTGCGATGCCTCACATCAAGGATTGGGATGTGTATTGATGCAGAAGGACAAGGTGATTGCCTACGCTTCGCGACAACTTAAAGTGCACGAAAAGAACTACACCACTCATGATCTTGAGTTGGGCGCTGTAGTATTTGCACTCAAAATTTGGAGGCATTACTTGTATGGCACCAAATGCGTCATCTTCACAGATCATAAGAGCCTTCAACATATTCTGGATCAGAAGGAACTCAACATGCGCCAACGACGTTGGGTAGAGCTTCTTAGCGACTACGATTGTGAAATCCGGTATCATCCGGGGAAAGCTAACGTGGTGGCTGATGCCTTAAGCCGTAAAGAACGTGTGAAACCACTGCGTGCACGAGCGTTGGGATTGACAATTCAAACCAACTTGAAAGCTCAGATTCAAATTGCACAGAGTGAGGCATTAAAAGAAGAAAACCTTGCGGGAGAAGAGTTCCGGGGGTTAGATAAACAGATGATACGCAAGGATGACGGTATTCAGTACTTCATGGATCGCATATGGGTACCCAAATGGGGAGGTGTTCGAACCTTAGTCATGGATGAAGCCCACAAGACGCGATATTCTATTCATCCTGGTGCAGACAAGATGTATCATGATCTTAAGGATCTATACTGGTGGCCAGGCATGAAGAAAGACATTGCCTTATACGTCAGTCGATGCTTGACGTGTTCGAAAGTCAAAGCTGAACATCAAAAGCCATCGGGATTATTACAGCAACCTGAGATTCCCGAGTGGAAATGGGAGAACATAGCTATGGATTTTATTACCAAACTCCCTAGAACAAACAGCGGTCATGACTCGATATGGGTCATTATTGATCGAATGACGAAGTCAGCACATTTCTTGCCTATCCGAGAGGATTACAAGATGGATAAGTTGGCAAGATTGTACATCAAAGAGGTCGTGACACGGCACGGGGTGCCGGTGTCAATCATATCCGACCGAGACAGCAGATTCACTTCACGTTTTTGGCAGACACTACAGAAGGCAATGGGTACTCGGTTAGACATGAGTACAGCCTATCACCCTCAAACAGATGGCCAAAGTGAACGCACTATACAGACGCTAGAAGACATGTTGAGAGCGTGTGTAATCGATTTTGGTGGTAGTTGGGATGCTCATCTGCCATTGATTGAGTTCTCTTACAACAACAGCAATCATACAAGCATTGGATGCGCACCATTTGAAGCGTTGTATGGAAGGAAATGCAGATCTCCCGTATGTTGGGCCGAAATTGGTGAAAGTCAACTGACAGGCCCAGAGATCATCCAAGAGACAACAGACAAGATTTTCCAAATCAAAGATCGACTTAAAGCCGCGCGAGATCGCCAAAAGAGCTATGCCGACAATCGTCGGAAGCCTCTAGAATTCAATGTTGGGGATCGTGTGTTACTCAAGGTTTCCCCTTGGAAAGGAGTCGTTCGATTCGGAAAGAAAGGGAAGTTAGCCCCAAGATACGTTGGACCATTTGAGATCACTGAAAGGATCGGTCCAGTGGCTTACCGGTTAAGGTTGCCACAAGAGCTTAGCGGTGTACACGATACTTTTCACGTGTCAAACCTCAAGAAATGTTTGGCCGATGAATCCCTTCACGTGCCAATCGAGGAAATCAAGATTGACGACAAGCTTCATTTTGTTGAAGAACCCATTGAGATCATGGATCGAAAGGTCAAGCAACTGAAGCGCAGTAGGATACCTATTGTTCGCGTAAGGTGGAATTCAAAACGAGGGCCAGAGTTTACATGGGAACGTGAAGATCAGATGAAACTCAAATATCCACATCTTTTCGAGGATGACACTCTTGGACCTAACTCCAGCTGAATTTCGGGACGAAATTCTCTCAACTGGGGGATACTGTGACATCCGTCACTTTAAGGTCCGTCAATTGACGTGGTTGACCGTCATCTTTTATATACTTGGTCATTCCTCACCATTATTTGACTCTTTATGTGGATCTCATGTGTGCAATATTATCATTGTGTGTGCATTCGTTATAACCGTGTGTGAACTTTAAAAAAGACCTATAAAACTTTCATTTTTGAAAACGTTAAATATATCATTTTATAAATATAATAAATGTTTTAATATAACCATTTCTTCAGTCATAATGACATTAAATGAACTTTTACAATTAATATAAAACACCTAACGAAGTCGTTTTTCAACCGAACAAAATTTGGGAAAACTCGGGGGTTAAGTGCAGGGACTAAACTTGTAATTTTGGAAACTTGGGCTGGGTATAAATACCCCATTTCCAGCCCTAAACCCCCATTTCTATCATCTTCTTCATCTTCATCTCCTCTTCACACACTAAATCACCATCTTAGCACCGAATCCGACCCGAGAGGTCTCGTTTTCTTCGTCTTGACACCGTCTACAGCCTACACTACCCCTCTCTAGCAGGTAGTTGTCCTTGGTTGTCCATTTCTTAGCCTTTTCACGGCTGTCCAAACTAGGGTTTCGGGTGTTCGGGTCCAACCCGAACACACAAGGTCGTATGGGTGCGTGTGAGGTCTCTTTGCTTGTGTTTTATGCTTGTGTATGTTTGTTGAGTGTTTCTGGAGGTCTATGTGGTGTAAAACCCGCGTTTAGAGCAGCTCGGGGGCTGCTCACCCCGACCACAGTCGCGATTCTGCAGATTGGGCGACTGGGTCATCCATGCGATTGAGCCGTGCGACTGAGTGGGTCGTGCGACTGGATCATGCGTCTGAGTCAATCGCGCGACTGAGTGGTGCGACTAGGCATGTCGTGCGACTGAGTTGTGCGACTGAGTGTCTGTGTGCGATTGAGTCATGCGTGCGAATGAGTGTATGCGAATGAGTCATGCGATTGAATGTTTGTGTGCGATTGAGTCAGGTGACCGACTGAATGTGTGCGAATGAATGTGATTCGCACGACTGGAGTCCAATCGCACGAATGAAGGTTCAGTCGTACGAAAGTAGCTAATTCGCACGACTGAAGGTTGATTCGTGCGCATGGAAGTTGAGTCGTGCGGTTGGGTGTTGTGTGGTACGACTGAAGGCCAATCATACGAATGAAGGCTCAATCGTACGAATGAAGCTGATTCGCACGATTGAGCGTTGATTCGCACGAATGGAGGTTGAGCCGTGCGTCTGGCCTTGTATGCGACTGAATTTGTTGTGTTTGACCCTTGTGCGTGGCGTGAGTATGTCGTGTGGTGTCGAGGTAACACTAACACAATTATGCCATTGTTTGGCCACAAAGATTAAAGTCAACGTGAGAAAGGGCACAGAAACTATTTTGAGCAAATTTAACTAACACTTTACGAACGACTAAATTGACTTATAACAATTGACACTTATTCAATATTCTTTCGATTAACAACGATACTTTTACTTAAACATCATCATTAGTGGCAACAATGTCTTGTACTTGGATCCACATAGGAGCTAGTACGCGTGTCAGTCTGTGTGTGTTGTGCGTGACCCATCCGATACGACCCGAGCCGACCCATCATTATTGCGCGCTTATACATATATCATATCATTAATGCTATACAATAACTGTCAATAGGTGTTTGACTGTTTATTTGCATTCAACATTTGGGATACAACGCTCATACATACTTACCACTTAACAAGTGAGTTTCGTGGCCCCTTTTTACGCTTATACACTATTTCAATCATTTACAAATTGGGGGAAAAGTATGCTTACACAATTTTTATGCTGTACACTTACATACATTTTACATACAAGGAATCAACGTGATACTGTGTTGCAAGTACTATTTGATACATGCTTGGGTCTGCTGTGTGGTTCTATCTTTGCAACTATTTAATTCCAGTGTGGGAACCGACGGTTAGGTATTGGTAGTACTACTGGGTTGACACCCCCACCCTCGTTCGATAGTATACTAGTTGGTACTATCAGTGGCCAGGAACGGGCCCTTGGGTGAATATATGCCGACAATTTCTTTGTGTACGTCGCTAGGTTTGGTTGCAAAGCTCATGTCATGTGATATTTACTTGTGTAATAACTGTATTCACGGTATTCCGACGCGCTATTATATACAGCATCACTTACATTTTTATTACATAAACCTGCGAGCTCACCAACAATTATGTTGACTGTTTTAAGCATATCTTTTCAGGTGAACATGCAAGTCCAGGAGTCTAGGTGTGCTGCCTTAGTGGAGACCCTAGGATGCATTTTTGGGACTTAGCTCTTTTTGATAAACAATATTTTGAACAATGTTAACGCTTGTAAACAATTATCATCTTTTGAAACTTGTTCCCGGGTTGTGGGAATTAACATTTACATTTTCATCATATGTGTATATGTGTTATCATTATCATGTTGTTTATGGCTATGTGTTGTGGACATTGACTAAACACGACACAAGTCCCCTTGTTGTCGGGTGTCGTCATGACACGCATGTCATCATTTCTTTATATTGCTCTCTATCGCTTACCATGTGTTATGACGATCCCGGTCTCGTTACATCCCCGTGTTTCCGCTTTTAGCGGGGGTGTGACAGGTATGGTAATGGATCATTTTGTTGGTTTGGTGGAGGTTGATCAAGTGGTGGATGTGGCGGTTGGTCATCGGGTGGATTTTGGTTAAGTGGTGGTGGTGGGTTGTGTTCCATCTTGTACTCTTTGACTGCACTTGATGATTGGGTTTTTGCACGGGATTGTGCTCGATTTCTTCGAGCGGTCTTTTCAACTTCTGGGTCAAAAATTAATGGAGAATTATTCCTTGCGTACCAGGTATGCATGCACGGAGCTGTCACCTGCACACAACAAGCACACCTAGCGTAACAACGAAAAAGAAAGTAAATAAAATAAACAAACTAAACTAAGAATCAAACGAAACACTTTGCGCACTAATTCCCCGGCAACGGCGCCATTTTGATATCGGTTCGTCAAGCCTAATCAAAAACAATTTATAACAATCCAAACTCACCTAAGATAGCTAGGGTAAGTCGGGTTAGGGCCATTCTGTTTATTTTTGAACTGATGCACCGTAAGTCATGTTTCCGCCGTAAGTCATGGCCAATCAGCTTTGTCCGATTCTTGTTTTCTTCGTAACTTCTTCGTTCGAACTCCGTTTTCCTCCCCGTTTGCGGCCATGTTCTCGTAATTGAATCCTCTATCACCTCATCTATCATGATCTTCATTTATCAACCATATACATTCTTCAAAACACGTAAAATCATCGTCTTTAACCTTCAAAACACCAAATCATCGTAGTTAACTTATTCAACACAATACTTTATATATAAGCTCATTAAACACATTAAAGTTAACTATTTAATCATGATAAACATCGTTCCAATCCCCTTACATCAGTGGTGAGTATAGGTGTTTAAATTTGGATGTGTGAAATTTTTGAATAGTTGATTTCATCATCCTGCATTTGTTTTCGAGATTTCGGATATGAATTAGAGTAGTGCAAATGGTAACCGACATAATAATAAAGTTATATATAAATGTGATATTTTTAAAGTATAAAACCATTTAAAACGTCATATATGTATATATAAATTTTAGGTATTATATTATAGAATTTTCAAAATACAAAAAAAAGTATTTTGGATGGTTCGGATATCGGAATTATCCAAAATTTGTTAAATAACTATCCTAATTTTTGGATAATGAGTTCGAAAGTTTTAGATTTTTTATTCGAATATTCGTTTTGGATATTTTTAAACACATATACCTGCTAGTTGTAAGTAGTAATTGAGTTTGAAAAAAATATTATTTTCAATGTACTCCTCTAGTTGTAAGTAGTAACTGAGTTATTATTAATGGAGTTTTTACCGATGAGTTTTTCCAACTAACTGTTAATTGTCATACTCTTTTATCAAGAGTTGTAATGTTTCAACAAATCTGTGTTGATGCCCACTTATTAATAAACAATTTAGTTGTTCTTACATACGTTCAGAAATAAGTATTCTAGTATGTTATTTTATCATAACAGTTTATTTGTACTTAATATTCTTCTTGAATTATTTGAATGCACTTTCGTGAGTGTTATCAAAATATTTCAATATGAAAAAGATAAGTAAATGACAACTTAACTACAACTTAGGAGTAACTGAACTGTGTAAAGCGGACGTCATGAGGTTATGTTGTTTAGTTCTAACCTTTGACACAGTAAGATATGAGATTAGGTTTGAAAATTTTAAAATATAAGTTTAAACATTCAAAAGTTTATTTCTAATGAAAAAGTATTTTGAATTGAGTGATGCTATACATACCATCTTTAAATTATTTTTACTTGTTATACTTCTTACTAAAACTTTTTAAACACTTTTTATTTTATTTTTTTTCATTTATCATATTACTATAAACTTTTAAGTTTTATCTATTTATTATTTCTTTTTGTCTTTATTTTTTCTTTTATTATTTTTATTTGTAGTAATAGTGTTCAAAACATGGCCAAAAACATAAAAGAACCAAAAATCAAATCGTATCCGTAATAAAGAAACCCGAATCGAATCATGAATTCGGTTTTCAGCTTGGTTAACGGTTACATAAAATCTTGTTTATTCGGTTCGGTTATCCGTATAAACCGAATAATAAACGCTTTAATAGGTTTGATTGGATAACTGAATGGAATAAATTGGTTGAATTCGGTTCGTTTAGGTGTGATTCCAATTCTAACACATATTAAAAACAAATATTTGAAAGTTTATCTTCCTATCTTCATGATAGTTTATATTAAATTTTTATAGAACTTTTTAGTTATTTTTAGATATGGTTTATATCTTTATATAGAAAGTGATTTTGAAACTTTTACTAAAACTATTTTTTTCCGAGATAAAATATGATAAGTTTTAAAAGTGGTTTTTGAGAGGGAAAGTATAACAAGTTTTATGTGTATCCTAACCCTTTGAATTTTCAGTTTCATATTATTTAAAAGATGTAGTAAGTAATAGGTTAATAAAGTCAACGACTTAAGAAAGTCGCCCACGTAAATTTTCAGTTAAGAATTGTTCAAAACAACTTTGATAGAGCAACTAACAATTGCATATAAATTGTTAAAAGAAATAATGCAACTAACAATATATATTAAGTATTCACCAATTTATCAAACAATTGGCAGGTACAAGTTAAAGCCTCCTGTTTTTCTAACAAAAAGTCAAGGAATCTGTTGTCATAAAAATCAAGAGTCATTTTCTAGAAGGAAATGTGTATTCCCAATTTTTGTTAATATTTTTCGAAGTATAAAGATGGTATAAAAGCTCATTTTCTCATATTTTAGAAATCAAGAGTCATTTTCTGCTTCAAAATACAAAGATAGTTTATTTTATATTTATTTAAAACCATTTCTTCAAAAAAAATGCCAAAATACGATATTATATTTATAAGCATCTAGAGATCAGTATTTTCAGTATTTTTCTAACATACTGATCAATTGATGTATCTTGAATGTTAAAATTGGTACTTTATTAAGATAGTTTTTGTTATATTTTTAGTTTTAGGTAAATAATTCAGTGACGGAGATGATGAAGTGCTTAACTCGGTTATGGTTTTGATTTTTAAACTTTAATTTGTTTGTTTAAAAATTTAAAGTTTAAACTAAAAGTTTTAAAAATTTGTGACTTTATTTGGTTTTTCAAATTAGTTGTATTGGTGTAGCCTTTTTTAATGCTAAATATTACTATACCTATTGTATTTCAGTTCATTTGCATCATAATTAATTCATATTAATCTGTTATACACGTTGCTCGAACCCTTAACCTCAAAAGAAGATTCACCACTTTAATACTAAATACCTTTTTCTATCGGTCTAGCTAACTAGTAAACTAGTAAGCGTAAATAAAAACATTCATGTTAATTTATATAACAACTACAATGCAAAAACTATATGCATCTTATTGCATCATATCTAAAGATTCTACGAAATTGCGAAGAGTCATCAAAATAACTTGATAACTACTACTAATTAATAGGATAATATCGTATGATCAAATTTTCAAACTGCATCTTTCTGTACGTAACAAACCAACTATTTTAATTGCTTGAAAATGAACTACTCTAAAAAAATTGAAAATTTCAACGTGTAGGTAAAAGAACTAAAATTAAGAATTAAAGTAATCAATTTATGTTAACCAATGAATATTCCAATTATAACTCTATTCTTAAAAGTGAAGGGCTTTTTCTTACTATTTTCGTATTTGTGTTTTTTACCGCAAACTCTCTAGTCTACATTTATTCTACTTATTAAAATCGTTGCACCTACAATTTACAATTTGTATGATATAAACACACTCCCGTTTGCTTTTAGCGTACACTATTTTACTACCAGAATAGCCACTTGGATACCTATATGATTATTTTGTATCTTATGAAATTAAACTTACATATATACCACTTATAAAACAAGTGGGTATCACCAATGACTGTATCCATTCGTCATGTTTTAGTAAAAGTTAGTGAAGTTCTGGGTCTCTCTATGATCTAGATTTTTCGAGTGGAGAAAATTTCTTGCTTTCAACAATCTCTTTGCTTTTAATGCCTTATCTCTTTCGAAGGCATTTTGCAGATAATGTCTTTAATACTATCGAAGGCCTCTTTACTTCCAATATCATTCTCACTTCTTAACGCTTCTGGTCTTCTTAATTCCTTAGGCATTCCTCATTGCTTCGGGTTTTCCTTTCATCTTCCAAACACCCCTTTTGGCTTTGAAAACCTTCATCCTTCTTAAACTTTTTCTCCCTTTGATTCATTTTAATCTTTCTTTATCCTTTCTCATAATGATGATTTGTGTTCACTAGATTGTAATAGCAATGCGTTTCATGGTGATCAGATTCACTACACATTAGTCGGTGATGCTCTGTCTAAGATATGGTGCGACACATTACCGACATGCACAATGTAGCACTTTGAGTACATTGCCGCCTAATTAGCAACTGTTGTTTACTAACTGATTACCGACTAAATCTTTTTATATAGGATGAAGTTTATTTCAAAATACTAAATTATTACAAGAACAAAAAAACAAACCTAAATTGTAAAAAAAATTATAAGTGGTTTATTTTATGTTAAAAAAATAAAAATAAATAAACTTGTACACACAAATGTGTCTGGTATGGCCATAAAAAACATTAAGGTAATCATTTTCATATGTTTTATAAACTTTTAAACGATACTTGCACATGTATAGGCTCTATCAATATTTAAATAAAAATTTGCTTATATTATTCTATAAATTTCAAGATAGATGAACAAATATGCACGAAAATCATTCTTCTCATATTTTAAAACAAATTAGATTTAAGAAATAAAAGAATTATTTTGTATGTTCTACATAGATCTCTCATGTGTATGCGCGCACAAACAAACACACACACATGACACACAAGGCTAGAATACGTGTGTTACCGGTTGAATAAAAAAATATTAGATAGTTGGGTAATAAAAATTAAAAATTAATAAAGAGAAGTGATAAAAAAAACTTAATACATAATGTAGGAGAAGGAAGAAAAGTAAATAAGCATTCGCAAAATTGTAACATATGAAGGAATCATTTATTTATTTAATACATTTCAACCCATCACCCCTTCAAGAAATAACCAAAGAACATAACAAATTTTGAACAACCTAAAACACAATGTTGTATGGTAAACATTTGAACAGGTACCACCATAACCTACCCTACACCATCTAAATAAAAATAAAAACACTATTTACCTCTTTAATGTTTTCATTTCATGGTTTAGTCCTATATCATTACATTAGTCTGAGCTAAACTTGTGCATAGAATCATACTTAACTAGCCGCAATTGACGGGTAACTTCGTTAGCTATTTTAATTGCATCATATGTCGTGCCAAGAAGGCCTCTTCGAGTAAACCCTACTGTAAAATAAACAATTAAATGTGTAACTTGAGGTGAGAGATCGATCAATGGATACACCTTTTTATTGTTGGATATTAATATGAAGTAAGATAAACATGGCTATGAAGTACACCTTCATCTAGCAACAACCTAGCCTGGAATTCTTGTCACAAGACATTACAAGACATGGTTTAAAAAAATTGCGGAGACCCTCGAGGCGAGGCGGTAAGTAAACCGTACATGAGGTGGCGGTCTTGCAATGGTGAAACCCGGTGAACATTAAGATGGTGGGGATAAAACACAAAGAAGAGTGTTAGCTAATTGGTTATGTTTTTAAGGGTATGTTGCTCTGTAAATATGTATATCGCGTCTTGAACCATGCTAAATATGTCGGATAAGGCATTTTTGGAGTTGGTTCAAAACACCATAACCTACTCTCTTTTAGGAATAATTGTAGTTGTAACTCATAGCTTTAGCTCTATAAAGTCAGGATTGTGTCTTGCTAGTTTATAGATGAGAGGTATTTACTTTATTTGGTAATGAAAAATCAGACCTTTATAATCATATTAGTTATAATGCCAAATTAACAATGATTCAAACAATTCAAAGTGCACCATTTCACACATGTTAAGTGGTTTTTTTTCTTCCTAATCTTTTGCTTTTTGTTATACAGTAAACAAATTAAGAGGTGTTAAAACAAATTGTAAATATTGTTTTTTTTTCTTCCTAATCTTTTGCTTTTGTTTTTTTTCTTCCTAATCTTTTGATTTTGTTTTTTTTTCTTCCTAATCTTTTACTTTTCAGTGGCCGCGTAGTCGACGCGTGTTCGACCCCAACAACTTCCCATTAAGGCTTTTCTTAATTGACACTTGGTTTAGAACTTTCTTGATAATTTTATTAACTTTTTTATTATAGCAACTTGGTTTCTCATGGTACATTTATATTTCTTTCTTTGTTTACCACAATACACTTGGGTTATATTTAATTGTTTTTTAATCAATTAAATTTTTAGCATGGATTCTTCGGACACTCGGGTTAAATTTTTTGTATTTTTAATTATTAAATTCTAAAATAATTTTTAATGTTTGAATATAAATTTTATTAAATTCAAGGCGGGTTAAAAATAATTTATATTTAATTATTTTTTATTTTAAGAAAATTTAAAAGCTATAATCAAAAGCAAACTTTTCAGACATAACGTCGCAACGTGCTTATTTATGCAAAATACATTTACTTCCTAGTATATGTATTAAACGGTGTTGTTACAGTATTTTTAACTATGTTGTTATAAAGATCTAACTATCCGATTATACTGGTAAAAGTTATGCATGACTGTAAATGGTATGACAACATATTTATCACAAAGTGCATTAAGTTTTTCTAAAAAGGATATTCTTCTTGTAAAAAAAATAAAAATATATATATATATACACGCGGGCACACACATATATAAATATATATATATATATATATATATATATATATATATATATATATATATATATATATATATATATATATATATATCTATACTATATATATATAATATATCTATCTATATATATAGATAGATATATCTATCTATATATATCTCTACTATATCTATATATCTCTCTCTCTATCTCTCTCTCTATCTCATCTATCTATATCTCTCTATCTCTCTCTCTCTCTCTCTATATCTCTCTCTCTCTCTCTCTCTCTCTCTATCTCTCTCTCTCTCTCCTATCTCTCTATCTTCTCTCTCTCTCTCTCTCTCTCTCTATATATCTCTATATATATCTCTATATATATATATATACACGCGGGCAACTCATATGCAACATACACGAACAAAAGTATTGGTTTCTAAAAAATTATGATGGTAACAATGGCACATTAATTGTTTAAAAACAACTATTGCTGTTCTTCATTACTTCATAGGACAACTCAAGCTCAACAAAGAGCTTCTAGAAGCAATAAGGAATTGTGTTGATGGAGGAGAAGAAGCCATGTCTTCCAAGGTGACATATGAATAGGGTTATATGTATGACTTGGTTTTTATTAATATTTGTTATAATCGTTTGTAACAACCCCTATTTTTTTACAAAAAAGTATTGTATAAACTATATTATTGATGGTATATGACAGAATATCATAATTACATATTGTATAAACTTTGTAGAATATTCATTTTTGTGGAAAGTGGAAACACCCTTACACCGAAAGACGTAAATAATAAAAAGTTATGTTCACATAGCAAACCATGTATATTGCTCATATCTATTGCAGCTACATGAAACTCAATTGTCAGTTTTCTAAAAAAGCACCTAATAAAAAAATAGATAGATTTAAATCTCCAGCATGGTGCATTTCAGATAATAAAACTGTAACATTTAATTCATGGGTACATTATTACCAGCACAAGTTGTTGCCACAAAACGAGCATATTATTTTTCAATTAAATACCAGCATAATGCCACAATGTGTGTTTTAGATAATAACAGAGAATAATATTCAACTTAACAACAAACTATTGAATATATTGAGGACTCGTAAAGATTTGATGGGGTGTTCTTTGCTTACATTATGAATATTAAATACCAGCACAACGTGTAGTTAAGATAACAACACAAAATAATATTTTAGATAACATCACATATATAATATACATGTGACATGACATTGTAACATACCCCCACATTATAAATATATACCATCACACTGTAACATACATTGCAAATTGTAATTGTTATCAGTGTTATCCGAATTGGACTGAAGATTTAACGAACCGATCATCTTATCGATCCACTAGTCGGATTGGTCAAATCAATCGAACTGGATTTAAGAAGCAGATGGATAATAGAAAACTTACAATTATTCATATATAAATAATTTAAAACTAAATCTATTGTTTTTGTGTGGAATTATAATTTTCATAAAATATATATGAAATCTTATATAACTAAAATATAAGAAAATGAGACTTTAAAGAAAAAAAATATAAAATACTCTTGAATTCCGGTCTGATCACCAGGATTGGTTCAACCAATCATAAGGTAGACCATTAACCAGTCGGTTCAAACAGAAACGACCCAAATAGTGATAATCAGACTTGTTCTATATAAGATCATTTCCCGGTTTGACTATCTGGCCTGCTCGGGTTTTGAAAACAATGACTTAGATGCTATATAATATATTTATAACTATATAAAACATGTGGTACACTTTTCTAATACCCAAACAATAATCAAATATATCAAGAAGATACAAACAAATGGAAATTAAAAGTATATATAAAGAGAAACAGCTAATCTTTCCCTCTCTTTTCTATCCATAAGAAAGAGTTAACCTTAATATCACCCATAACTTCTGATTTGCCCTTCACCTTGTGTTAAATGTTAAGACATGTTCTCTCATTTCTATATATCTTCCTCTAGAAGCACTAATGTTCATAAACCATAGTTTTTTTAATATATATTGTTGAAAGAATCGCGTTAAAAGTCTAAAATTATTGAATTTCAATGTACACAAGAAAAGCATTGAAATCATTGAACTGATCAACTTAAATAAGATAATGACTTATTTCAGTTAAAATTTAAATGATACAAAAAGTAAACAAATAATTTTATTTTGCATCTCACGAGATTCTACTAATATAAACATACACGCAAATATGTTCAAACTAAATTAAAAACTAGGGGTGATATATGCTTAAAGTATGAACATATCTTCATCGATTCACTAATAAAGTGATCAATACGTGAGGTGATCGTGAAAAGCATAATCTGAATGTTTCAGTTAATTGATAAAGTCAACTATAATGATTTCTTTGCAAGGAAGTATTTTCAGCAACAACTATCAAGATGTTAGTTTCAAATCTAATAAATTAATATATATTTCATTATTTATTAGACATGTTATAAATGACAATAACATTCCATCTTAAATATATTTAGACTTGTACTTCAACATAATAATATACAATAAACTTTTATGTATTATACAAATATGAGCATGTATCAAGTGAGAACTTTTATATTTCGTGAGAACCTTTTGTTACACAAGTAAAAAATAAAACTATTTTACACAAATGTATATAAAGTTTAATGAGTTATTATGAAGTTAAAAGCTAATATTGTTGTATCTAGAACTTATAAGAATTTATTTATTTTACATATGTTTGAAGATGTGTCAACATGTATAGGAATTTATACTATTTTTACACATGTATAAACATATTTAAACAATAAGATTTTAGAGTTCTTAAAATAAGTTTTTAAGATAACTTTACCCATAACCAATGTTTTCAGAACCGGATCGGACGTCGAACCGGACGCCTTACTGGTTTGGTGGTCGGACCGGTCGGACCGGTTGGACCGGATTTAACTATATTTTAATTATATTTATATATGTAATTTAATATATGTTGGAAATAAGGGTGTAAAGGGAGTCTCTCTAAGACTCTAACAACTTTGTCCCACATTGGTGTGACAAATGAAACATTATGTGTTTATATGTGATAACAAGGTGAAAGGTATTGAATGTCTTTATGATACCTTTTACACCATGACCTACCCGCGCGCAGGGGGGGGTGCAAAAACGGGTTCCTGGCTGGAAAATTTGGGTCGCCCGCGCACGACATGCGGACACGAATGCCGTTCGAAATAAACCGGGTCCGCGTGAAGCCGGTTTTTTGCTTTTTTGCTCTTAATTTATGGTTTAACTTCACGTTTTTTTCTCTTAAACCCGGTCGAAACCGGTCCGGTTTTCCCGGCCCGACCGCTGGCTCGGGAAGAACCGGCCGGTTCAACCCTTCAAAAACGATCTACCCCAGACCGGACCGGTCCAGGGGCCGAATCCCGGTCGAACCGGTCCGACCGGCCGGTCCGATCCGGTCTTCACAACAATGCCCATAACAAGTATTTAATAACGACGTTTGGGTTTCGAGCTTGGTCCAACCACTAAACGAGTAGTGTGGCCTGGCTGATTCGATCACCGTGATGTGACAAATAGGTTTTTAAAAATGATGTATGTCAACTTCAAAATATATATTGAGACATGGTACACCAACCTCCTTCTATATATAAAACCCCATTTTGCTAAGTTACACTTGCACCAACTCTAACACAGTTCTTCATCTTGTTGATTTGCACCAATTTAGACATGGTACACCAATCTTCTTTCACAATGAAGGTTATTGACAAAGTATTGGTGCATGCAGAAGAACCATGGAATGACCACTGGTTACCCTTTACAAACTTTGATTTGCTTGTGCCACCATTTGATGTTGGCTCAACATTCTTCTACAAGAAACCCTCTCATGATACCACTTTCACCACCATTGTAAACACCCTAAAAGCTTCCTTATCGCAAGTTCTCGCGCTCTACCCGCCCATGGCGGGTGAGATAGCGTGGAACGGAGATGCGGGAGAGAATCAAATCCACTGCAATAACCTAGGTATCGATTTCATTGTAGCTGATGCTGACGTAGAGCTCAAGGAATTGAATTTGTACAATCCAAATGAGTGCATTGAGGGTAAACTAATGCCCAAGAAACTACTACGTGGAGTTCTAGCTATTCAGGTAACCACTAACGATACCATATCATGATAAACATGTGTTTGAATTATTGGAGAAATTGTATATATCTTCTTCTAAGCTTGTAAATCGTATTTTCTTTAAAACAAAAATTTTCAATACATGTTTAAGGATGATTTGAGAAAATAAATAATTTTATAAGGTTTTAGAGAAATATACGCAATTGCCCTGATAATAAACTTAATTAATAATCAATGTTATTAACGTAGTAGATTTGTTATTGTGTTTATCTTTCTCATGTTAAAAGCTTAAATTAAGTTTATAATCCATGCTATTGCTTGCATGGACGATATGTGGTAACTTCCTTTAACTATGATATTAAATATTAATTAATGCATATTGGTTCATCTTATAATAATGTTTATTTTATATCTTATATATTGTCATGTATCGAGTAAATGGAGCTGTTGTAGAATGGTAGTGCGCTTTGCCACAAAGGCAGAACATGGTGATTTTAATATTGTTATCATAGGTTTTCTATTTTTTTATATTTTATTTTCACGCTGACTGATTTATTATGCTTCGTTTTATTATCAATAACATTTAATAAAAACATTTTTTAAAACATGTGTCATTATTCTAACATATCAAATGACACTTGTCATTATTCTAGCATATAAAAAATCATTTTCTTGCCTCTCTATTATAATAAATGTAAAATTTATAATAACAATCAATTGGACTTTTGTTTTTTATTAAAATATGTTAAACAAATATATATATACTTGTGTTTGTTATCTCTCTCATATTAAATGATAATTATTTTAAATAAGTAAACTAAACTATTAAGCATCTAAAATATAAATATTATTATTTTAATAATTTATTAATACATACTAAATTATATGATTTTAGACATATTTTATCTTTAAATATAGAGTAATAATTATTATCTGTATAACTTTAAATATACATTATATTTTTGTTTCACCTATGGCTAATAACATTTAAAAAATAAAATATTCATAAAACTTATGATTTTAATATATTTTATTTATTCTACTCATGTAATACATAGGCTCTAACCTAGTATCAAAATAAATAGATTTTTGTCTGTAAATTTTTCTCCTTTTTGAGTTTCCATAAGGTATTATTATTATTATCGTTTTGTAAGATTTTGTAAATACCTATTTACGGTAACAATTTCTACTTTTGTAAGGTTGTACTTTGGATTCAAGTTTGTGCTCGACAAAATGTATATCCCAAAAATCAGATTATATAACATAAAGAATTGCTTTGACGTGTTCTTAATAACCTGGATAACATAAACTAATTTTTATGGTGTTAGTTAGTATTTGGGTCGACATGAATTATGCATATCTTTAACCTAATACCTAAATATGTGTGATACAAGTGTTTTGAAATGGTAAGATGGAGTGGATAATGTTAAAATGGTTGAAAGTGTAGAAGTGTAATCAAAAGAGTTTTTATTTCAATCTTTAATTTTTAAACTCTATTATAATTTATTATTTTCATAGAAAAATTATACAATAAAATCAGGAACATTATTATCTAATTTAAGTGTACTATTTTCATATATTAATTTAAATAAAACCAGCATTTTTAGAAAGTGTTGATACACTATGATTACAACAGTACAATTAAGCTAGTTACAACAATAAGTTAAAACCAAGTACAAGAGTAACTTTAATTAATGGGTCGCTCATTTAAGTAATATTGCTAAATTATAACTATTTTTTATTAATAAACTTTTACTATAACAATCATAAGTTTTTGAAATACTATTTTTTAGATTATGAAAAATAACAATATACATCAATAACTAGTTAAAAACCTTAATTAATATACTTACACAAACACTTATTATTATATTAAACTATCATGTTTTATCTTAAAATTTTTATTATGTTTTCGTAATTTATAATAATTGAATCTCATTTGAGAAATTTTGAAATGTTAAAACTTTATATACCTACTTCAAAATAGAAATTTAGACATGTAAGAAACTTAATAATTTAAAATAAACTTTGGATTCCACAAGTACCTCATTAATATGTAAGTTTTTAAGAAAAAAAATAGAGCTAGATCGGACATATTGTTAATTATATTTAACAAAATTATATAATATGAGATATTGAAAATTTGAAGGGATATTTATGATACTTACGAAGTTTTAGGTTATATATGATATTTTAAATTTTATTTGGGTAAATATGATATTTTCAAAGTTTGTAAGGATATATGTGAAATTCTTTTTATTTAATTTATAATTTGAACAAAAAAAATCTTTTATTTTTTAAATAAGTCAATTTTTATATGATGAATAATTTAATATTTTTATTATTTTAAAATATTATTAAAATGTTCATTTATACATTTTATTTTTAGTTCTCTTTTTATTTCCTATTATTATTTAAGTATTTTTTATTATTTAATAAATGATTTAAATACAGTAGCCAACAAACTATATTTTGAAATGATAGCTTTGTGTAGGTTAAAATTTAAAATTTTATATTTTATTTATATGATTCTTTTAGATTCGCTTTTGTTTTTCCTAACATTCGTGATGAAACTTTTCGTGTGTCTTGGGATGCGAATTTTTGACGTTTCGATCTCCTAAATCGAGTCAGGTCAAGTAAATATCTTTTTATTTTATTTTATTTTATTTTATTTTATTTTATTTTATAACCTATTCAACAACTTCAATTTTACAGTTGTAATGCGCGGCCGACCACCTACTAATTGATTATGTGATTATGTTTTACAGGAGCTCCAAGTTTTGATTTTTAATTATTCTATAATTAAACCTTAAACCATGTATATACATATTTAATTATTTATATATAGTATACTAAAAACTGAATGTTTATTGAAGTTAACGATTTAGTTATAAAATATTATTGTTAAAAGTAAGATCCAATTAAAAATTTATGAATATTAATTAATTATGCTTTTTTATATAAAGTAGTGTTATTTAAAATTCTTGTGACTTTTGTTTACAGCACCCAAGGGCTGTAATCGGTGTTTGGTTTATTGATTTTCTTTATTATAAAAACAATTGACAATTGAAGGCATTAAAATATGTCAAAGAAATTAGAATTTTTTCTTTATCTTGGTTTTGTGATTTGATGCTAACTAACTTGAAGTAACATTTCAACAAATTTACTATATAAACAATTATCTGCTACCACGTTTAATTAGAATAGAAAAAGTTTAAACTAACTAATCAACGCTTAGGCTACATATATTAAATGGGTAACCTGATCCCTTATAGAAATTACAATGTCATGATTAAACTGTTAAGTTTTAAGACAAAAAATTGGTATATCATTTGTCTTTGCTTTAAAAGCCTTTTATCAGTTTGATCTTTTTATGAATGAATTGATTAAATTAATTTTTCCTCAATATAATGCAGGTAACAAAGTTGAAATGTGAAGGAATAGTGGTAGGAGTCATGGTTGATCATCGTTTAGTAGATGGTTACTCAGCTAACATGTTTATCTCATCATGGGCGGATATGACCCGGTCCATAACCCCATCCATTAAACCCTCATTTGGGAGGTCCTACCTTAAACCAAGGTCCCCAACTATTTATTCGCCTTTTGTTGACAATGTGTTTGCTCTCTTTCAACCGCCATCCAACCCTGGTAATGACTTAAGTGATCAAGATGATGATGAGTATGTACTTGTTAATCGCATATACTACATTAAGGGTGACCAACTAAAGAGGCTACAACTGTTGGCGAGCGAAAATGGGAGTCAAAGGTCGAAGCTAGTGGCATTCACCTCTTTCTTGTGGAGGGAAGTAGCATTGAGTATGGAGGACTCGGGAAAACACAATGAAGCGTGTAATGTGGTTGTTACTGTCGATGGACGAAGAAGGTTGAGTGAGGGAGAGGGAGAGGAGAAAGAAAAGCTAATGGCTTCGCACTTTGGTAATGTTCTATCGATGCCATATGGGTCAAAAAAACCACAGGTAATAACCTTATTTGAGGTTAAAAGCTTAAATAAATGTAACATACCTATTTATTGATCTCTTTAACACCAACACCTATAATTTATATGAATAAGTTATCATATATTGTAATCTGCATATATCACTTACCACCAAAATGTGATTTATATTTGACATATAACATAATTAACCTTAAAAAATTTTAACCTAATGAGACAAAGGTTGTGAATCTAAATAACTTTTTTTTGTCTCGTTAGGAGCTAAAACAAATGTCACTAAGCAATGTAGCTACAGAAGTTCAAGAGTTCTTGCAGCCTGCCACTACCAAAGAGCATTTCTTGGACATAATAGATTGGGTGGAAGAGCAAAAGCCACAACCGCTAATATCAAAGGCTTTTGCAGGTGGAGAGATGTCGTTCTCAGTGTCAGCAGGACAACGATTCAAGACTATGGACGAGATAGATTTTGGGTGGGGTAAGACGATGTTCGGATCATGTCATGTCCCATCTGAAAGGAAGGATTGCTTTGTGATGACAATGGGTAGTCCAATGAACAATGAAGATTGGGTTGTCTACACTCATATGCCAAAGAAACACATGAAATTCATTGAGTCACATGCTAGTCATATCATCAAGCCCTTAAATGCTGATTACCTCAAGATATAGTACAACTTATGTAATTCTTTAAAGTTGTGAAACTTAGTGTAATATGTTTTCATTTTGAAGAATTGTGGTCATTCCCTATTAAACATATGTTTCTTTGTTGTAATATATACAAGCTTATAGCTTCAAAATATGTATTTGAATTATAAATAATAATAATAAAAATACTTAAGTATTTATAATGCACGCCTCCTCAACCACATGACGAGGGTGTCTATGCCGACATATTTGGTGGTATGTGCTCTCCACGAGTGTTTGGTTTAATGTTTTGTGGTTGAATAGGTGTCGTATTGCACTTCTTGTTGATAACCAGTGGTCTGGGTGCGTTAAACGCTTTAAAAGTACTATCCCAAGCGTCAAAATCTACTATGTTTGAGGAAATTCAACAATTTTCTTTTATTTGGTTTGAGAGTCCTTGTAATAAGTTCATTAACAACTGGATCCAGTGACTAAATACTCCTCTTATATAATGTTTTGTTTTTTTCTCAGCCCTTGTTTAGTGTCTTGCTAGTTTTGGGCTTTTTTATTTTTAAAATTTATTGCCGTTCAAAAAAAAAATATTATCCCGAGCATGTATAGTCTACACATTTAGTTTGTGATCATCACAAGTCCCCCAAATTATATTCTGATTCGTTACCCAAAGTTATTTAGTTTTGCTTTGGATCCGATATACGTATTGGGCTTAGTTGGGTATATTCATTAGTTGAGCTTCTATTAAGCCTAGTATATTTACTGGTATTGAATGCTGATCTACATCTCTTATACCTTGCTATATTCAATCCTAAATATAGTTATAGACTTATAGGTCTTTGAAGTATGAACCACTGGGTAAAGATGCTCAAATCGGGTATTGGCTCGTACCCGTACACCGGTAGAAACCGGGGATAGGCCCAATGAGTACAACCGGACCGGGGAGCACCTAGGAACAGGGTAGAAACAGAACCGAGGTATGAGTACCCCTATAGCCTACCCGGTGTACTCGGTTTAAAGTAGAGTAGGGCCCGATTCGGGTATTTGTATTTTTTTTAATATTTTTGAACGTTTAGCAATGACTATAAATTATACCATTGGCAATGGCTATAAATTAGACCGTTGTGGGTTTTTTCACTATAAATACAACTAAATAACTTTCAGATTTTACACTCTAACTCATTCTTTCTTTTCTACAACAAATTCACAATCAAAACACAACTGAAAGTTTGAAAATGTTAAGATTTTAGTATGAGTAAGAGTACAACTTCGCCATTGTTGTGGTTAGCGCCCCGGATGGCCTGGTATTCCTCGACGATGGCCCGGGGATGAAGCCCATCATGGACCAAGGCAGCTTCCACGTATCGTTCCACCGCCGCCTGAGCGTGGATAATGGAGACCATCCGCTGGAGGCCGTCGTCCCCTCCCAAAACCGACCAGCTGGTTTGAATTTCTAGGAACTCCTTAAGGAGAAATTCGACGAGAAAATAGATTATTTGGGCGAAGAGTGTAGAAATGATGAAATTAAAATAAATGGAGAAAATTATGCTAGTTGTTGAAAAATTTAACACAATATTCAGAAGACGGATAGATAATTCGATAGAGCCTGATATTCAGAGAATAATTAAAGAATCTTTAGTTGAATATTCATAACTTTAGGAAAGGCCGCTTGCAAAGTCAGGAATTTTCGAGCTTCTTCAAGAAAAATGATTTATAATATTTAATTTGAGTTTTGTTCTAAGTTAGAAAAAGTAATTTTAGTTTTATTCTTAAGTTAGTCAAATATGCGTGGCAGGTTTTAATCTAATACTTTCCTTCACGTATCATGTATCTATTACATATTTACATATGTTTGGCTTTTAAGTAATTCTTCCACGTATCAATTACACCTGTTTAGAATGGGATCATATACATTAATATAAGAAATTAGAGAACTCTTGATTTGCTCGAAAATGTTGGGACTTTGACGGAGATACATATTTATATAATTTTATCGTTAAAAAAGATTATAAAGGAAAAAAGAGATTGTAATTGAAGTTCTGTATTATGAAAACCTAATTAAATAATTTGAAGCCGTTCCGATTGTTGGAAGTACATGAAAATAACTTAAACTATAAAATCGTAGTGTTCTCTTTGTGTAATTGATATTCGTTTATTATTTAAGAAAGCAAATATTTTGTTTTGAAATTTAGTGACGACTAATTTGAGAACTACCTAATATTTATATGAAAAACAAGAAATATTATATGTTCTATTAAATGACAACGTTTTACGAGGCTGACACTCATCAACAACGATTTTACTAATTGATAAATCAATCAATTTTAAGAGAAGCCCTCACATAAGTCCAGCGGGAGACGATCTACCTAGAGGAATGAGGATAAAACCAAGAAAAAACGTAGAGATGATGGGCGTGATGATAGCAGTGAAACCCTAGAGCATTCACCTGTGAAAATGGGTTATAAAAAAAACATAAGCGATCGATGATGCCTGAAGAAGTAGATTCCGGGAAAACCGGAAACACCATCCCGTGTTTTTATGGAGGATGAGGAAACCCGTTGAAACCTAATAATCTATTCCTCGATTACTACTCTGCGAACTCTACATAAGAATGTATGCTTTCTAATTCTAAAGAAATTTTAAGTTGGGTGAAAAGTAAGAAATAAAAAAACAAATTAAATTTTAACAAAAAACAAACAAAACTACATTAAAAATAATTTTATATTATGTTTTGCCCAATATTAATTACGTCGCCACGTACAACATATAAAAAGATCGGTGGTCTTTGCAATCAGCCATCTCTTAACACTCAAACTTTTGAATTTTATACTTTTAGCCTCTTCAAATTTTAGAAGTTCATAATATGTCATTTTTAAACCCTCAAGTATTAAAATTTAGGGTTTAGCCCCTAAAACTAATTTCTTAAATACTTATTTTTACGTACGCATCGTTATAAATTTTAGTCTCTTGAAGTTTTGACGTAAATTTTCTTCGGGAATGAGCTGAGTCAAATATAAAACGTTATCGTGCTCATTTTAACATAAGTTTTGTTTGGAAACGAAGCTGGTCAAGTATAATATGTTTTCATCGACCGTATAAATTCAAATTACTATACGTTTTGATGTACTTTTAGTTCGTGAACGAGTTGAGTCTATTGTATCTCATACTTTATCACGTCACACACGACGTCTCTGCATGTGTTTATCTTTATGTACTTTTTGAGTTTGTCTACATTTCAACGTAAAGTTTTTTTTATTCGATAGTGTATATTCGAATTACTCTACGTTTCGACGTAAATTTAGTTCGAACACAAGTAGGGTCGTTTGTATTCTATATCTTATCACGCCGTATACAGTGTCGCCGCAATGCGAGGCGGGTAAAGTAACTAGTTGTAATTTTAAATTTAAGTTGAGTATTTTAATATTAACTAGGATTGGATCCCGCGTATTGTCGCGGGTCTTCTTGCAATGTGGTGAAAACCATATTATGTGTGTTGCAACAGACTCTTACGTAGAATAGTTCACCAAAACCAATTCTTGAATACACTTAATAGGTGACCACAAACAATGGTTAGTACCAAAGAGCTTGTTAATATACTATTCTTGGATTATAGAATCGGAACTGGGGTACTTTTTTTCGTCACCTGGAAACAACGGAAGTAAACGAACATTGATTTCATGAACAATTTTATTTTTTTGAGCAGAAGTTACCCTTTCTTGAAAGAAAGTTGGTTTTCAGAATTACTAATGATATAATGATACACAAACTCGATTAAATCCGAGATAGCATCAACCGAATTAGTAATAAGAAGTTCGTGTGGTGTATCTATCATAGCCTCCCCATCATTCGATCTGCAGAGGTCACCTTCACCTAATTTTAATAGCCAATTTGCAAAGTTGTTTGTTTCTTTTATATTGCATCGGCTGACACCTATAAGTAATAAAATAATGATATCAATTTTTTAAACTTTTATTTTTGAACTTTTTTTCAAAGAAAATGTAAACATTTTTTTCAAAACAAACCATTAAAAATATCATTTTTAAAATTTTGTTATTATAACTCCTAATTTTGAGTATTTTTAGTTTATAAAATAATTACTTCTTAAAAAACAATAATTCTATAATATTTCATATTTAAAAAAGTTTGATGTTTTGGAATAAATCTTATTTTATAAAAAAGTTGTTCTCTAGAAATAAAATTAATAAAAAGAAATCTTTCTTAATTTATTAAAAAAATATTTTTAATCTATACAAACTTAGAATTATTTAATCTTTTTTAATTTAATTAATTATTTAAGAGAAAAGAGAGGTGGAAAAAATAAACTTAAGAGGTCTAAAAATATATCAAATAGTCCCTCAAGTTACTCTTTTAGTATTATATTTCGATAGATTCTAAATACAACACAACGTGCGTTAACATAGAAATAATATTCAACGTAACAATATAAATATTAAATATTCGAGGTCTCGTAGAGATTTGATGGGATGTTCTTTGCATATATTATGAATATTAAAATATTTAAAATACCAGCACAATGTGTAATTAAGATCACAAAGCAAAATAATAATATCACATATATAGTACACATGTTATATCACATTGTAAGTTGTAACATACTAGCACATTATAGTTATAACTTATATTAAAAAACAGTTAGGTTGCTACTTCGTGTTTTTATTTCAGCAACTAATTAACTTTTTCTATTTTCTGTTTTAATAATTATTACTCTTTTTAGCCATTAACTTTTTACATTTTGTTTTGACCACAACTTTTTACATTTTGATAATTATTTCAGCAACAAATGGAGATACATACTATTATCTTTCTACTTTTCAAACTCTAATGGTTGTTATCTATTAAGTCTTAGAATTTGTATTTATATACCATAATCATGAGATAATCTGATTCACTTTTTATATAAAGTATTTAATGTTATCAACGCACGTTAGGGTTTCGTTTTTCTTATATATAATTATGTATATTATCAACTACCCTAAACATGTTGTTGTGTTACTATGACGAACCGAACCAATAAAGAGCGAACATCATCATTGCATGTATAGGTATTATCGGAACCGTTATCGATATTTATTTTTATTGTTCTTGATGAGACAAGCTGACAACGAACAAATCCACGTCGCATAAGACCGGGGAAAGCAACAAACTCCCGCGCGCATAGCTCGAGAGAAAACACTAGTTATAAATATTTACCATCACATTGTAACATACATTGCAATTAAATTGAACTTATCATCAATGTTTGTAGAATTGGACCGATGAAAAACGAACTGGTCTTCTTATCGGTAGTCAAACTGATTAAATTAGTCGAACTAGAAAAACAGATGAAAAACTCAAAAAGTAGTCATTTATTTAAAACTACTTTTGTTTTTGTGTGTATTTGTAATTTTGATAAAATATATATGAAATCTTATATAATTAAAATCTAAGAAAATGATATATATATATATATATATATATATATATATATATATATATATATATATATATATATATATAATAAAAATATAGTCTTAAAATCCGGTCTGACCACTGGGTCTGATTCAACCAATTAACGAGGCTGATTTGTAAACTGTTAGTTTAAATGGAAACGATCCAAATACTATATATATAATTGGACCGGTTCAATGATTGTTTCCTAACCCGACGGTTGCTCTAGTCCGTTTTGAAAACACCGACTAAGATGCTATATAATATATTTTTGACTATTTAAAACATGCGGCAAATTTTTTTTATACCCAAACAATAATCAAATATAGAATGAAACTAACAAACAGAAATAGAAAGAGTAACTACCTCACATTTTCCGATCAATATTACTGATAATCTTTCATCTCATTTTTATCCATAAGAAAGAGGTAACACCTTAATATTACCCATAACTTCTCATTTGCCCACCACCTTGTTGTTAAGACATGTTCTCTCATTTCTATCCTTCCTCTAGAAGCACTAATGTTTATCAACTATAGGTTTTATTAAAATATATTGTTGAAAGAATCGCCTTAAAAGTCTAAAATTATTGAATTTCAATGTACACAAGAAAAGCATTGAAATAATTGAACTGGTCAAATTTTAAGTTAGATAATGACTTATTTCAGTTAAATTATTATTGATACAAAAATAAACAAATTTTATTTTGTATCTAACGAAACTTAACTAATATAAACATACACGCAAATATGTTCAAACTAAATTAAAAAATAGGGGTGATGTATCCTTAAAATATGACATATGTTTACAGATTCACTTTTAAAGTGATCTATACGTGAGGTGATCGTAAAAAATCGTAATCTAAATGTTTCAGTTAATTGATCAAGTCAACTATAAAGATTCCTATCCAAGGAAGTATTTTCAGCAATAAATGTCAAGATGTTAGTTAATCTAATAAATTAATATAGGGTTGGATTATACAAACATTTATTTTTTTATTTAAATACTCTTTTGTCTCTATCTCTCTCCATCTATCTATATGTATGTATAGAGAGATAGAGAGAATGAACAAAATTTGATTGTATTAATAACATGGGTTGTGTTATACAAACATATTTTTTATTATTTAGACACCTTATATTGTTTCTATCTTTCTTCATATATCTATATGTATGTATAGAGATATAGAAAGTATGAAAATAAATATGACGTACTTATAACATACCCTTTAATTATTAGACATGTTATTAGTGATAATAACATTCCAGCTTAAATATATTTAGACTTGTACCTCAACATAAGAATATACAATTAAAATTTTATGTACTATACAAATATGAGAAGATATGAAATTGAAAACTCGATCTTATATTTCGTGAAAACTCAAATAACCTTTTTCTACATGTGTAAAAAAATAAAACTATTAAAAACATATATGTAAAAAAAAGTTATTAGCTAGAGTTGTCATGAAATTAAAAGCTATTATTATTTTTTCAAGAACTTGTGAGGGACTTTTTTAACATTTGTTTAAAGATATGTAAACATGTATAGAAAAATATAACATTTTTACAAAATATAGAAGAAATGTTTATAGATTTCTTACAAAAAATAAGAGTTGTTAAGATAACTCTACCCATATAAATATAATCAATAAAATGTATATATAACGATATTTGGTTTTTGAGCCTGGTCCAACCACTAAACGAGTAGTGTGGTTGATTCAATCGTCATCGACAGGCCGGTTTTTTCAAATGTTGTATGTCAACTTGAAAATAAATTGAGACATGGTCACCAACCTCCTTCTATATATAACACCTCATTTTGCTAAGTTACACTTGCACCAACTCAACACATTTCTTCTTGTTGATTTGCACCAATTTAGAAATGGTACACCAATCTTCTTTCACAATGAAGGTTTTAGACAAAGTATTGGTGCATGCAGAAGAACCATGGAATGACCACTGGTTACCCTTTACAAACTTTGATTTGCTTTTGCCACCATTTGATGTTGGCTCAACCTTCTTCTACAAGAAACCTTCCCATGATATCAGTTTCACCACCATTATAACCACCCTAAAAGCTTCCTTATCGCAAGCTCTCGCGCTCTACCCGCCCATGGCGGGCGAGATAGCGTGGAACGGAGATGCGGGAGAGAATCAAATTCACTGCAATAACCTAGGTGTTGATTTCATTGTAGCTGATGCTGACGTAGAGCTCAAGGAACTGAATCTGTACAATCCGGATGAGTGCATTGAGGGTAAACTAATGCCCAAGAAACTATTACGTGGGGTTCTAGCTATTCAGGTAATCACTAACTATATCATATTATGATATGAGTAAGGCCTCAAGATCGCATTAGTTAAGCATGTTTTGGAATTACTGGGAAAATTATATATATATATATATATATATATATATATATATATATATATATATATATATATATATATATTCTTTTTAAACTTATAATTTGATAATTATAAAGAGATATATGCAATCGTTCTCTGATAAAGAAATAATTAATAATCAATGTTAACTTAACTTAGTAGATTTGTTATTATATTTATCTTTCTCATGTTTAAAGTTTACTTTAAGTTTATACCCATGCAATTGTTTGCATGGACGATATGCGGTAACTTCCTTTAACTATGATATTATTCAATGCATATTGGTTCGTTTTATAATAATGTTAATTCATGTATTATATATTGTCATGTACCAAAATGGAGCTGTTGTAGAATGATAGTGCGCATGGACGGACGTACGTGCAATTGAGGGGTAGCATCCGCTACCCCTCAACTTGTTACGGGTAGTGTAAAAAAAATTTATGGTTTTATTTAAGAAGAAAGTTTTGGTTTTACGTTACCCTGGAGAAAAATTACGTTACCCCTAAAAAAAATAAACTCAACACTTCATAGAAAATTTTAAATTTTATAACTAAAAGTCTAATAATTTATAAAAAACAATACATTCTATAAAAACATAAATAACTATTACCCATTATCAAATAACATAAAAACTCAAAATACCTATTACCCAACCCAATACAATAATAACCCAAAAATTAAAATTATATATATACTAATTATTTGTATGCATTGTAAGTTGTATTATGTGTTTTATGAGATGTACCAACTTTTTTTTAATCTTTATCCTTTTTATTTTAGCCAAATACTTTTACCTATTTTATAATTTAGCCTGAATATTTTTTTTTACTTTCAACTTTGATCCTTTAAACTTTTCAAATTTTACAAAATTTTCATTATACGTTTCAGTTTAAATTTTACGAGTTAACACGCCGCAACGTGCGTGTGTGGTTCAACATTTTTCACTTATTTTTCCCAATTTAACGGCCAGTTCATAACGCCCTGGTCCTAGATCAATTTAGTTATTGTTATATTTTTTTCTTGTATAAGTGTATGGTTCAAAGTTTTTACGTCTACTTTTCATTTGATTTATTTTTTTTCGTTTATTGGTTTCTTCGGTGTTGGTGGTCACTGGCGGCGGTGTGCCATTAATATTACTTGGCATGGTTTTACGCCTCCCGTTGCAACGCGAGTGAGCTTAATACTAGTATATAACATAACAAAACAATACCTTTTTTTCAATGGTCATACACATTTTTATTTATTCTTTTATGCAAAAAAAGGAAAAAAAAAAAGAAAGAAAATAAAATAATTGATGTTTATGTTATTTCTTGTTTCTGTTGTTTTTTGTTTAAAAACCTTGACAATTTGTATCGAATCCTTAGGAATGTTGTTAGAATGATAAGAGTATGACTCATGTTCAAACTTCTATAAAAAATTATTAAAACTCAATTTTTTAAAAGTAAATGATATTAGAATAAAATAGATGACGTAAAGAGTGCATGAATATACTATTAATGCTTTTATATGGTTATTTGTTTATCACGAACATTTTATGTTTAATTTAATGATTCTAGTTATTATTTAAACTCAAAATTTATAGAACATGAATCGTTTTACTGTGAAAAGAAAACATCAAAAGATGAAAACGTGTATGCAACACTATAAAATGTAAGTTTTATTTATTCTTTTGGCATTATATTTTTGTAAACAATTCAATGCAATTTAATTACGTCTATTCCGACCAGATCCGACTCAACTCAATCGGACAACCCCAAATTTTTTATATTGATTTGTTAGAAGCTTATTATAAAAATAATGACACCATGGGAAATAATTAATGATTTCGTCATTGCATGCACGGCAAAAAAAGAATTTATGTCACCTTTGAACTTATTTTTTAGATCGGCCACTGATAGTGCGCTTTGCCACAAAGGCAGATCGTAGTGGTTCTAATATCCTTATGATCTTATCATAGGCTTTTTTTTATTTATTTTTTATTTTATTATCACGCTGACAGATTTATTATATACTACTTCTTTTTATTATATAAAATATATAGATTTTGTCTGTAATTTTTTTTTCTCTTTTTTGAGTTTCTATATTTCAGGTGTAATAATTATTATCGTTCATTACTTTTTGAGCTAGATGAGGTTTTTAAAATGTTATTTTACGTTTAAAATACCTATTTATGGTAATAGTTTATACTTTTGTAAGGTTCACTTTGGATTCAAGTTTGTGCTCGACCAAATGTTTATCCCAAAAATCAAATTATTTAACATAAAGAATTGCTTTGACGTGGTTATGAATAACCTGGCCGGATAACATAAACTAACTTTTATGATGTTAGTTAGTATTTGGGTCGACATGAATTCTGCATATCTTTAATCTAATACCTAAATGTGTGTAATACAAGTGTTTTTAGACCATTATCACGTTACTTAAATGCTTAAGATGTAGTGGATGATGTTAAAATGGTTGAAAGTGTAGAAGTGTAATCAAAAGCTAGAAGTTTTTATTTAAATCTTTAATTTCTTAAACTCTAATATAATTTATTACTTTATAACATAAAATCAAATCAAGAACATTATTATCTAATTAAGTGTAATATTTTCATATATTTTTCTAAATAAAACCAGCATTTTATAAAATGTTGATACACTATGCTTACAACAGTACAATTAAGCTAGTTACAACAATAAGTTTAAACTAAGTACAAGAGTAACTTTAATTAATGGGTCGTTCATTTAAGTAATTCCAAATCGTAGCTCATTGATATTTTATATTATAATTATACAAATATTTTTAGTTGCTCTACAAATATTAATGTTATTTATATTACTATGTTGTCCCCTACTCAATTATTAGGTTTCTTTTTATTATGTGAAAATATTTCATATGTACTGTTTTATAAATATTATATATATATATATATATATATATATATATATATATATATATATATATATATATATATATATATATATATATATATATATATATATATATATATATATATATATATATATATATATATACTCAATCAAATTTTAAATTATCATATATATTTTTAGAAAATTTAGTGAATATCATATATATCCCTAAAACATTCACAATTCATATATACCTAAATTAACATTAAATATCATATATATATATATATATATATATATATATATATATATATATATATATATATATTATATGTCTGTGTGTGTGTGTGTGTGTGTGTGTATTTTCTTACAAAACTTATAAATATCATATGTATCCGTATGAGCAAATCAATTTAAAATGTATATCTACCCCTAGAAATCTTACTAATATCATATACTAGGTTAGTACCCCATGTATTAAACGAGTTGAATAAATAAAATATAAAATAATTAGTAATAAAAATTTATTGATTATAAAAGGGTTATTGGATTTTAATAATCCCAAATTTCATTTATTGAGCGAGATTAATCTCAACTCAGTAAATGTTTATAGTTATTTCTAACTTTGAGTTTATTTTCCTCTAACGATCCATTACTAACTAAGAGTTAACCTCGTTACTTTTTTGATAATGTGGACTGTTATTGTTGTCAAAACAGTAAACAGAAAGTTCAAATCTATCATCAGGACCGTCAATTTAAAACTTCCGCACCCAAAAACCCGTCAATCTCCACCTCTTGATTTGAACAATTGAACTCGTTAGAGGTAGATTTTAGTTGATGATGGAGGTTAGATAATGGAAAACTGACCTAATTGAGACTAGACGCTTCTAGAGTTGAAAAATGGCTCAAAGTTGACCTCATTTCATCAAACAAACTAATGATGGTTAACTCTCAGTTAGTAAGAGATCATTGGAGAAAACTAAGTTCAAAGTTAGGAGTGACCGTAAACATTTCCTGAGTTGCGATTAATCCCGGCCAATAAATGAAAGTTGGGATTAGTAAAATCCAATAACCCATTATAAAACGATATGATTGAAATTGAATATGAGTAAGAATATAAATAATAAAATAATGATATCATTGTTTTAAACTTTTTTTAAACCGTTATTGCTTTTTAAATGAACATTTTGTTCCAAAACAAATCGTTTAAAGAAACATCAATATTAAAAGTTTCCTTATTATAACTCCTAATTTTAGTTATTCTTTTTGTAAAAATTCATTTAAAAAATTTTAAAGTATTTCATATTTTTTAAAATGTTTGTTGTTTTAGAAAATTTCTTACTTCTAAAATTTGTTTATTTAGAAGTTACATTTATAAAAACATCTATTTCTTAATTTATTAAAAAATAATTTCTTATCTCAGAATGAATTACATAATATTATTAGTATTTAAAGTAATTATTTAATTGGAGAGAGAAATGGAAAAACTAAAACTAGATGGTTTAAAATTGTGTCAAGTGACATATTAAAATCTTCTTTTATAATAATAGATAGATACACGAATTGAAATTAAAATACCATATATATCATTCTTAAAATATCAAATTTATTATTTTACTTAAAAATGAAAAAACTTAATCTTTTATTTTCCTGAATACATCAAAGTTTTAGTTTACTACTTTTATTTCGTTCATCTAATTATGAATATTGCAAGAATTATAACACTATTATTTTTTATTAATAAACTTTTACAATAACAATCATATGTTTTAAAATACTATTTTTAAGATTATGAAAAATAACATTATACATCAATAACTAATTAAATACTTTAATAAATATATGATGACATGTTGTTCGTATCATGCAGGGCCGGCTCAACGTTTTTAGGGGCCCCAAGCGAACTAAAAAAAATTAGGCCTCTTTTACAAAAATTTGATTGAAACCATTGTTATTCCCCGAGATGTAGAACCTATATTCCTTATTCAATAAAATAACAAATAAAAAAACAGTTAAAACATCTTATGCATTTATGCCTAAACACTAAACACCAAAATACTAATTAGCAAATCATAAAAAGCTAGATTCTTAAATTACTATGCCTAAACATTAACCCACGAAATACTAATAATCAAACAAAAAATAAAGATTGCGAGCAGGCAGAAGCTAATTGACAACCTAACTAAACATTGTCAAAACAATGTATCAACAAATTGTCAATCAAATATGAAGAATTTAAAGCAGCCAAAATCAATAATGCCAAGCCAAAGCAGTAAATCACAATAAACAAGATATCGGTAAGCTAATCTAAGTTAATGATTGCAAAAGTCAAAAGCACAAACTAGCCTTGAAAGAGAAGCTGATCGACACCGCCTGAGATGCTTGACCGCCGCACCGAGAGCCTTCGTCCTCATAAATTCCAAATTTCAAATCTCAAATCCAACCATAAGTAAAGAGTAACAAAAACGGAGATTCAAAGGAGGCTTAAGATCCGGAATAAGAAAATTTTTAGATTAGATCATAAAAAAATCAAAATACAAGAATCATGATGAGTATGAGTGTTCGTCTCTTCAAGTTCATTTGAATGTCTAATCGTCTCTTTGTTCTAACCTATTTGTCATTCCCGGCTTCCCGCTTTGTAAGTTGGGCCAATGAAAGTCTGAAATACTATACAAGAAAAGCCCATATAATATCTAGGAGAAGTCCAATTATATATAATTCTAAAAAACGGGGCCCAAGTTTTTTGGGGGCCCCAAACCCTAGCCTCAACTTGGGCTGCAATTGGGTCGGCCCTGGTATCATGCTAAAACCTAATCTACCTAGGTAGATATGGTAAGTCAGTTAACGTATCCATGAGGAGCATATGGTTAGTGATACAAGATTCGTTTGATTATTTAATTAAGTTACTTAACTAAAACTAAATCAATGAATTACTAATACTATTGTCTTTTGGTTGTGAAAAATAGATTTTAAACAATTAACAAGTTAATTAGGAAAACAAATTGTAAATGATAAAAATTAATTAAAAAATTATAAGAAAATGTAATCCACCCTGGGATCAAGGTTTGATTTTCGGTAGTTGTTAGTCCAACTTGGTGGAAAATCATTAACGGATATTCTATGTGTGTAATGATTAAATGATATTGATAACCAAGACTTAATGGGTGTTTGTACACAATACCAATTCAATTATTAACTAAAACTTTGCAACCATATAATTCGCGCAAGATTATGTGACATTCAAATAAAGTTAATGAGGATAATTGTTTAAATAATCAAAACACAAGTTAAACTTATAAAAAACTTAAGAGATTCTAACGTTTATCCCAACACAAGTAGAACGCGAACAAAAACCTCACTATAGTCTATACAAACTTGTATTAAAATAAACTAGAATAATCAAATACGTGAATCGATGAATTCCCCCAGAAAACAGCCGTCCATCCCCTATCAAAGTTTCTGCCGTCATCCATTTTATGCGACCCCAGTTCTTTACTTGGGCCTTAAGCCCATTTACTTTCCAAACAAAAACTTATAACTTATGAATATGATAGCTTATAATTATATAAAAGCGGATTAGACCCGCATTTTGGCGCGTTATGATTTAACGTATACGTGAATGTCGTAATGATAGGTTTTTGGGTAATGAAAGCTGAAAATTTTAATATGATGATTTATACATTATTACTAACCACCAAAAAAAACTACATGAAAAACACTAATAAAAATGTAGCAGGAAAAAAAGTATAAAAAATATATACCTCAAAACAGCTAAAAAATAATAAATGCATATATGGTGACTTTTATTATAATTAACGAGCTATATTGTAAATTGATTAAAATAAATTTTTGACATAACTCGAAGGCTTATATATAAAACTTTAAAAAAATCAATAAATGTAAATTTGACAAAACTTTAATACTTATGTATAAAATTAAAAAAAAATTATGATGATTAACTTTAAATTTGACATAACCGAAAAAAGAAAGAGAGAGAAAAGTGTTATGGTGATTAACTTTAAATTTGAAAAAAAGAGAGAGAGAAGTGTTGGTGATTAATTTTTAAAAAAATCCTCAAAGGGCTTAAATATAAAATTTTAAGAAAAAACAAAGTATGTTTTTATTGACTTGTGGAAAAGAATTTCGTTGTGATTACATTAAGTAAAAACATTAACCTACACTTCTCATAATCTTTTTTATTTGTTATATATAGTAATGTGGTGAATTGTATCTAGCTAGTTTTTTCTCCGACCTGCCTTACACACTGATATATTTGGGTATTGTTATAGTAACTATATAATTATTTAGTGATTATATATTTAAGTTCTTAAATAAAATAATACTTAAATCAAATAGTATTAAGTTATAAAAATATAATAATAAATGTATGTATTTCAATATTAATTTAAAGTATTATAAAAAATACTTAAAATAAATATATATTAAATAACATATTAATTAGGATAAATTTATTAAATAAGGGCAAATTAAAAACTATTGTATATAACAGTTGTACTTTGTGTTTCAAAAAATTATATTAGGTGCATTAAATTTTGAGTAGTATTAAAAGTGTGTTATGCTCAAATACTTTATATAATAGTATAAATAATATAGATATTGATTATTATTATTATCATCATAAGTATAAAAGTATTTGATAATTATATAGTTAGGTATTCAAATAATATACTAATATATAAATTTTATTATAAATAATAATAATAATAATAATAATAATAATAATAATAATAATAATAATAATAATATAATAATAATAATAATAATAATAATAATAATAATAATAATAATAATAATAATTTATATTACTATTACTATTATTAGTATTATAATAAAAGTATTTGTACTTATATAGTTAAGTATTCAAATAATATAATATTAAATTTAAATGTTAATTTAAAGTATTATAAATAATAAAATATATAATATTTTGAATTAAATAATCTTTTATTATTAAATAATGTATTAATTATATGAATTAATTAATGTATTAATTAGAAAAAGATTATTAAATGAGGGGCAAAATAGAAATTATTGCATAGAACACTTATACCTAAATACCTAATGTTTAAGAGGTTCTATTAGGTGTCTTAAATTTTTGTAAAATTACATTTCTGTCGTATGTTTATGTTTTATATAGTAGTATAGATATAGATAGTATACTAAAAACTGTATATTTATTATTGAAGTTAACGATTTAGTTATAATATGTTGATGTTAAAAGTAAGATCCAATTAAAAATTTGTGAATATATCAACTAATTATGTTTTTTATATAAAGTAGAGTTACTTAAAACTCTTGTGACTTTTCTTTACAGCACCCAAGGGCTGTAATCGGTGTTTGGTTTATTGATTTTCTTTATTATAAAAACAACTGACATTTGAAGGCATTAAAATATGTCGAAGAAATTATAATTTTTTTTCTTTATCATGGTTTTGTAATTTGATGCTAATGAGCTTGAAGTGACATTTCAATAAATGTACTATTTAAACAATTATTTGCTACTATGAACTCTTTTTCAAGTTAAAAATATTAATATACTAGACATCTGAATTGTATACGTGATATGTCACGCTTAATTAGAATATAAAAGTTGATACTAATTAATCAACGGTTAGGTTTCATATTAAATGGCTAACCTGATCCCTTATAGATATTACAATGTCATGATTAAATTGTTAAGGATTTAAACAAACAAATTGGTATATCAGTTTTCTTTGCTTCTAAAAGCCTTTTACCAGTTTGATATTTATGTGAATGAATTGATAAAATTAACTTTTCCTCAATATAATGCAGGTAACAAAGTTGAAATGTGAAGGAATAGTGGTAGGAGTCATGATTAATCATTGTGTAGCAGATGGTTACTCAGGTAACATGTTTATCTCATCATGGGCGGATATGACCCGATCCATAACCCCATCCATCAAGCCATCATTTGGGAGGTCCTACCTTAAACCAAGATCTCCAACTATTTATTCACCTTTAATTGACAATGTGTTTGCTCTCTTTCAACCACCATCCAACCCTGGTAATGACTTAAGTGATCAAGAGGATGATGAGTATGTACTTGTTAATCGCATATACTACATTAAGGGTGACCAACTAAAGAGGCTACAATTGTTGGCGAGCGAAAATGGGAGTAGAAGGTCGAAGCTAGTGGCGTTCACCTCTTTCTTGTGGAGGGAACTAGCATTGAGTATGGAAGACTCTGGAAAACTCAATGAAGCGTGTAATGTGGCTGTTACTGTTGACGGGCGAAGAAGGTTGAGTGAGGGAGAGGGAGAGGAGAAAGAAAAATTAATGGCGTCACACTTTGGCAATGTTCTATCGATGCCATATGGGTCGAAGAAACCACAGGTAATAGCCTTATTTAAGGTTAAAAGCATTAATCAATGCAACATTATCTATTTATTTTCTTTGTTACAACAACACCTAGATTTTGTATGATAAATTCATTTTATCTTGCAATATGCATATATCGTTTACCATTAGAATGTGATCACTATAGGACATGTAACATAATTAACCTTTGAAAATTTTAACCTAATAAGATGACGATTGTGAATCTAAGAAACTCATTTTTTGACTCATTAGGAGCTAAAACAGATGTCACTAAGCAATATAGCTACAGAGGTTCAAGAGTTCTTGCAGCCTGCCACTACCAAAGAGCATTTCTTGGACATAATAGATTGGGTGGAAGAGCAAAAGCCACGACCGCTAATATCAAAGGCTTTTGCAGGTGGAGAGATGTCGTTCTCAGTGTCAGCAGGACAACGATTCAAAACCATGAACCAGATAGATTTTGGGTGGGGTAAGTCGACCTTCGGATCATGCCACGTCCCATCTGAAAGGAAGGATTGTATTGTGATGACAATGGGTAGTCCACTGAACAATGAAGATTGGGTTGTTTACACTCATATGCCAAAGAAACACATGAAATACATTGAGTCACATGCTAGTCATATCATCAAGCCCTTAGATGCTGATTACCTCAAGATATAATAAAACTTATATAATTTCTTAAAGTTGTGAAGCTTAGTGTAATATATTTTTTTTTTGAAGAATTGTGGTTGTTCCCTATTAAATATATGTTTCTTTGTTGTAATGTATGCAAGCTTATAGCTTCAAAATATGTATTTGAATTACAAATAATAATAATAATTATTATTATAAAAATACTTAAGCATTTATAATGCACGCCTCCTCAATCACGTGACGAGGGTGTCTATGCCAATATATTTGGTGGTACGTGCTCTCCACGAGTGTTTGGTTTAATGTTTTGTGGCTTAATAAGTGTCATATTGCACTTCTAGTATATAGTCTACACATTTAGTTTGTGAATTGTGATCATCACAAGTCCCCTAAATTATATCCTGATTCGTTACCCAAAGTTATTTAGTTTTGTTTTGGATCGGATATACGTATTGGGCTTAGGGGCTGTTTGGCAACTTCTGAATGGGTAAGTGCTAAATCAATAAGAGGTCTGAACCAATAAGAGGTCTGAACCAATAAGTGCTGAACCAGATTAAGTCTGTTTGGTTGGATATCTGTTTGGTTATAACTCCTAATGGGTATAGGTCTTTGATTCCACACAGTCCCTAAACAAAGAAGATAACTATACAACCAGCCCCAATTTGATCATCATGAATCATATGGATATACATACAAACACAAGATCAATCTAATGGATCTACACAACCCATAAACAAAGAAGATAATTATACAAACAACCCCAAAATTTGAGCACAGATCTAAACCAAAATTTAATCATCATGAAACATTATGAAACATATACAAACAACCAAAATTTGAGCACAGATCTAAACCAAAACCAAAATTTGAGCCCATAAACATATAAACAACCCCAATTTAATCATCATGAGACATTATACAAACAACCCCATTTTGAGCACAGATCTAAACCAATATTTTCATATAAACACAACTTCTTATATTTTCATACTTTCAAAAAACAGCCCCTTTAAACTTCTTTCAAAAAACAGCCCCTTTAAACTTCTTATTTCAGTTTCTTCTTCCTCAAACAGCCCATAAATGAACTCTTCACATTACCAAGATCACAAACTCCTTACTTCTAATGATAAAATGTGTAAATATTCAGTACAAAAGTGCTCTGCTTTTTCTTGATTTTCAAGCAGAACATCATTATGTTCATGGGACATGTTGCAAACTTCCATTTTTTGATGATTTTTTCTCTGAAAGCTCAAATTCATATCATAATCTGAAGTCCAAAGTAGCCAAACTCCAAGTTCAACTCATTTTTCAGGGGTAAAGGAGCACATTTACGTTTATTTTCATAGCTATCATCTATTATTAAAAAAAAAGACAAGAATCGATGGTGAGAAGCAACAATCTCGGGTAGTAAAATCGATCTACCAATAGCCCACTCAAGAATCGATGGTGAGAAGCAACAGTACCTGAAACGAAGACGAAGGCCTGCTGGTGGTGCGGTTGTCGGGCGCGGTGCGGCTGGCGGTGCGGCTGCCGGGCGGCTACTGGTGGTGCGGCTGCCAGTGGTGCGGCTACCGGTGGTGCGGCTGTCGGCGCTGCAGATGGTGGCGACCAGTGGTAGATGAAGGGGAAGGTGAGTTGTGGGTGTTGTTTGTGAATGGAGGTGGTGGTAGATGAGTTAGTCAGATAGGAATATATGTCTGACCTAATAAGTGGTCAGTCAGACCTGATTTTCATTCAGATGTGAACCAACCAAACACTCATGTCTGACCGAGTCAGACATTAAGATCTGAATGGGTTTATTAAGACCTAACCAAACAGGGCCTTAGTTGGGTATATTCATTAGTTGGGCTTTCTATTAGGCCTAGTATGTTTACTTGTATTGAATGTTGATCTACATCTCTTATATATTGCTATGCTCAATCCAGTATAGTTATAGGTCTTTGAAGTATGAACCACTTGGTAAAGATGCTCAAATCGGGTATTGGGTTGTACCCGTACCGGACTACCGGGTATAGGCCCAATGAGTACAACCGGACCGGGCCGGGGTGCACTTAGGAACAGGGTTGAAACCGGTCCCGGAGTACCCCTATAGCCTACCTGGTGCACTTGGTTAGGGTAGAGTAGGGTTCAGGTCGGGGATGAAATCAGATACAATAGGGTATTTTGTATTTTTTTATATAAAACTTTTTGAACATTTAGAAACGACTATAAATTGAACCATTGGCAATAGTTATAAATTAGACCATTGTGAGTTTTTTTCACTATAAATACAGATAAATAACTTTCAATTTTTACAGTCTAACTCATTCTTTCTTTTCTACAACAAATCCACAATCAAAATGCAACTGAAAGTCTGAAAATGTTAAGATTTTTGTATGAGTGGGAGTACAACTTCGCCATTGTTGTGGTTAAATTCGTAACCGACTCGCTGGTTCGAATTTCTGGGAACTCCTTAAGGTGAAATTCGACGAGAAAATAGATTATTTAGGCGAAGAGTGTAGAAATGAGGAAATTAAAATAAATGGAGAAAATTATGCTAGTTGTTGAAAATTTTAACACAATATATAGGTAGACAATTTGATAGAGCCTGATATCAGAGAATAGTTAAAGAATCTTTAGTAAAAAATTCATGACTTTAGGGAAGTCTATTGCAAAGTTAGAATTTTTCGAGCTTCTTCAAGAGATATGATTTATAATGTTTAATTTTAGTTTCAGTTTTAAGTTAGAAATTGTTATTTTAGTTTTAAGTCTTAAGTTAGTCGAATATGCGTGGCATGTTTTAATATAATACTTTCCGTCACGTATCATGTATCTGTTACATAATTACATTTGTTTGGCTTTTAAGTGATTCTTCCACGTATCAATTACACCTGTTTAGAAATAGTTTTATACCCGTTCGGTGGTCGGGTATTGAAATATAATAATTTTATCATGTATGGACTTGTTATTAAAAATAAGTCTATTAGGGTAAATAAACAACCGACAACAACCAAACAACCACAACTCAATGGTAAAAAGTAATTGTTAAACATATAAAACATAGCAACGTAATTAAGTAAGAATAACGAAAAAGACATTACGTAAGCTGAAGAAAAAGAAAGCATTTAAATTTCACATACAATGCAACAAATATATTATTTTTCTAAAAATCTTGCCATAATCTCCAACACTACTATCACAAACAATAGTTCTACCATTATGAATTGTATGTAGGCGGTGTAGTTTGAAGAACAACAAAGCATTCAACAGTTTGTAAACACTAATGCTTACAAGATACAAGATAGAAATAATTAAGACGTGCTTACATGAAAATAACTTAAACTATAAAATCGTAGTGTTCTCTTTGTGTACATGATATTCGTTTAATATAGAAATTATTTAAGAAAACAAATATTGTGTTTTGAAATTTAGTGACGACTAATTTGAGAACTACCTAATATTTATATGAAAACAAGAAAACACGTAGAGATGGTGGATTTGATGATAGCGGTGAAACCCTAGAGCATTCACCTGTGATAATGGGCTATAAAAAACATAAGTGATCGATTGTGCCTGAAGAAGTGGATCCCGGGAAAACCAGGAACACCATCCCGTGTTTTTACGGAGGATGAGGAAACCCGAGGAGACCTATTCCTCGATTACTACTCCGCGAACTCTACATAGGAATGCATACTTCCTTAATCTAAAGAAATATTAAGTAGGGTGATAAATAAGAAACAAAAAAGCAAATTAAATTTTAACATAAACCAAACACAAACTAAATTAAAAATGATGTTTCGCCCAATATTAGTTACGTCGCCACAACTTATAAAAAGATCGGTGGTCTTTGCAACCAGCCACCTATTAACACTCAGACTTTTAAATTTTATAGTTTAGCCTCTTTAATTACTAGAAGTTCATAAAATGTTATTTTTAAACCCTCAAGTATTAAAATTTAGGGTTTAGCCCCTGAAACAAATTTCATATATACTTATTTTTACGTATGTATCAATATAAAGTTTAGTCTATTGAAGTTTTGACATAAATTTTCTTCGGAAATGAGTCGAGTCAAATATAAAACGTTATTATGCTCATTTTAACATAAGTTTTGCTTGGAAACGAATCCGGTAAAGTATAATATGTTTTCATCGACAGTATAAATTCAAATTACTATACGTTTTGACGTAATTTTAGTTCGCAAACGAGTTGAGTCTATTGTATCTCATACTTTATCACGTCACATACGACGTCTCTACACATGTTTATCTTCATGTACTTTTTGAGTTTGTCTACATTTTGACGTAAATTTTGTTTTTATTCGACAGTATGTATTAGAATTACTCTATGTTTCGACGTAAATTTAGTTCAGACACAAGTCGGGTCGTTTGTATTCTATATTTTATCACGTCGTCTACAGCGCTGCCGCAACGCCAGGCGGGTAAAGTAACTAGTTTTAATTTTAACTTGAAGTTGAGAATTATAATACTAACTAAGATTGGATCCCGCGCGTTGTTGTGGGTCTTTTTGCCATGTCGTGAAAACCATTTTACGTGTGCTGCATCAGACTATTACGTAGAATAGTTCACTAAAACCGATTCTTGAATACACTTAGTAGGTGACCACAAACAATGGTTAGCAGTAGGGAGCTTGTAGTATGTTTGTTCTAGAGCTTGACAATGCCCACGTTATAATCCGTAAGTCTTGAGCTACCTGTTGATATATCAATGTGAAAGAGACTATCTTTCTACTCTTGGTTGTTGTGATTCATAGTGGTGGAGCGCATTATATGTATGCCATTGACATGATTCCCTTTTTCTGGCAACTTGAAACTTAGGTGTGTAGCACCAAATTGAATAACTCTATAAGCCTATACGAGCACCACTTATGAGAAGGTATAAGGTACAATCATTGACATGTGTAATGATACATGGTTGTAGTTAAAAAAGTATAAGACTAGGGTTTATTTGTCATTTAAAAAAATAAAAAGAAGTTATGCATCTTTGATTCTTAAAGCATACGTCAGATTCGTCTATATTAAACGGATTTAATGGCACTTTAACTAAAAAGTTTAAATCAGGTCTAGTTTTAGGGTTGTAACATAAACAGAGACATAAGAGCATTCATAATAGGTTTCTAAGATATTTGTGAATGTGTTCCCTATATTATATGAAATAGTTGTGAGTTAGAAAAAATTAAAACTGTTTATTTTTATATTTGATAAGACATTGTTAATCCGTATAATTTTTTTTAATATTTTAAAGTGGTTGTGAGTGAGTTAGAGAGAAAATGTAATGATAAATGTATGAAAAGTACTATTTTATTGAAAATTAGAGAGAAAAAATGTTGATTTTTAATTTATTTTTAAGTTTAAGGATAAAAAATCGATTTGAATTCTTTAAGAACATTTATAACCCATCTCTCATCCCATCTCTATAATTTACCAAAATTTATATCATTTTTCATATTTATCTTTTTTGTTAATTAATTATCTTTTCTCTTTTAATGCTTCAAAAAAAAATAAATATTTTTCTTTCTTTTTCACTTACATCTACTCATAAAAAAGTTAATAATAAATATGAGGTATTAATAGTAACACCTTAAATATAAAGGATGAGTATGTTTTTTTCTTAGAAATATAGGGTTTGAGTAACACCTAAAAGTTTATGTTTTAATATAAATTCAAAATAATAAAGCTTTTGGATTAAAATTGAAAAAAAATTATAAAACTTTTGAAGATAAATTGATGTTTCTAATTTTTTGGATGAAAATAATTACTTTTGTCAAATCTTGAGGAACAAAATTAAAATTAACTCTTTAATTAATTTCCTTCCAGACGTAAATACTTTTTAATAGGTTTATATTTCCGTTTTATATATATATATATATATATATATATATATAATGTTCGTCGCTTCTTTCTCCTATGAAATAATTATATTAATTACTAAATAAGAAATAATCTTTTTATTAATGTTATTTCTAAAGAAATAAATTTTTATATAATAAGAAATTTTTCTACATCAAATACTTTGTAACAATATCTTATTTTTAGTTCCTCTAATAGCGGCGATTCATCAACTGTAACATGTCGAATACTTTATATACATGGGAGGCCCTGAGGGTGTGCGGAGTGGGCGACCGCCCTGGGCCCCATCTCATCAAGGGCCAAAAATTGAAAAAAAATAATTACATTATATATGTATGTATATATAAAAACATCTATAGATTATAAACAAACTAATTAACAAACCCAATAGCAATTTAATTATCTTGATTAATTGAAACTTAGGATCCGTTAACATTTTAATTAGTTTAATCGATTCAATCTAAACTCAATTAAAAAACGCGAGGGGAGTCTTACGATTCGGTTAAGTAAGTAAATTAGATTATTTTGCTACAATATTTTTATATATTGGTAAAACAATTATTGTCGTATTATAGATTTTTAACATACTAGTTATTGACACTATATTTATAGGGCCTATTTTTTCTACTCGCTCAGGGCCTAAAATTATTTGAACACTCTCGGGACCGGCCCTGTTTATATATAAGCCAATATTACTACCATTCAAACATAACACCGCAACTATAGATGCTAATCTGTTTCCTTTCTTTCTCAATATTATCAAACATATTGTTCTGTGAATAAAAAAAGTCAAAAATCAATGTCAATCGGAGTTGGTTTTTAATAATAAGATACAATTTGTAAACTTGAAAACCAAAACCATTAAACCAATGAAGTTTAATTTGGACTGAGCGAAAATTTAATCAGGAACACGTACAACTCTCAGAACAAGCTTAATCACATGAGTCAAACTACAGAAAATAATATCTAAATCATATAACAAATAAAATAATGACACAAAGATTCGAAATTATAAAATTATCACACCAACCCTCAAATCTGAAAACAAAACGAACGATATATATATGTATATTATCTACCATAAACCATTGCTTCTCTCTATCTACCATACATACATACTAATTAAAAGTTTAAACTCCATCTTGATATCTCTTTCTTGTTCTTCAAGAAACTATAATGGGCAATATTAGCAATGATTACTTCTTCGTGAAGGTGATTAACAAAGTGGTGGTGCATGCAGAACAACCATGCAATGACCAGTGGTTACCCTTTACAAACCTAGACTTGCTTGTGCCACCTTTTGATGTTGGCTCTTTCTTCTGCTACAAGAAACCTTTGCATGGCGGTTTTACGCACGTGCTAAGCGCCCTTAAAGCTTCGTTATCTCGAGCTCTTGCGCTGTATTATCCGCTTGCAGGTGAGATCCTGTGGAATGCAGCTGCGGGAGAGAGGCAAATCCGCTGCAATAACCGAGGCGTTGAGTTCGTTGAAGCTGTTGCTGACGTGCAGCTCAAGGAACTGAATTTGTACAATCCAGATGAGAGCATTGAAGGTAGACTGATGCCCAAGAAGATGCATGGGGTGCTTGCAATCCAGGTAATTTCTAATTAAACTTGATAGTCTCACATTTTCCATATTATTATTATTATTATTATTATTATTATTATTATTATTATTATTATTATTATTATTATTATTATTTATGCATGGTGCGGGCCCAAGCGTGGAGGAGCAAGTATCTCGTTTGATGAGTTTTTTTTAACGTTTTGTCTTATTTTTTAGTTTTTGTTGGACTTTGTTTGTGGACTAGTTTTTGGTCTGTTTATGTTTTGAGCCCTATTAGACTTTTAGCTTCTTTTTTATATTCACGTAATCTCTGGGAGATAGACAATTTTCAATTTAATGAAAATTTATTTTCTCCCTATTACAGAGTGTGTTAGTGCGTGAATATTCTCGTTACGTGAATCAACAATAATTAGAAAAATTGTTCCTACCATTCATTATGAATCAACAGGTTCAATTGTTATCTTTTGCTTCTACTTAAATCAATTTATCTTTTTAAACAGTTGCTAATCTACAACTATTAATCGGTAACGATATATATTGTATATTGTAGGATTTAAACTTTCAATCTTTTAAACAAAGGGAAGATACCTAACCACTAACCATCAACATGTCCACCTCTTTTTTGTTATTAAATAAATATATATCTAACAGAATAATTTCTACTTAATTTTAACCACATTACTGACTTAATTTGACCCATTTTTGTAGCATATGCCCACATTTTAGTAATCAATTATCTTACAAGTCAAGCATTATATACATATACATACATATATATATATATACACATATATATACATATATATATATATATATATATATATATATATATATATATATATATATATATATATATATATATATATATATATATATATATATATATATATATATATATATATCATGACAACTACCATTGAACACTAAATTTCAGCTTTTGATCAATTATATTTTTTTCTTTTTAAATATACTGTTTCCGTAAAAATTAAACAAAGATTTGGGTTTGACCTGATTGTAAGCTCTAACAAGGAGTGTAGTGACGCGAGTTCTGTCCTTGTTTAAACTATCTGAGTTTCCAACCAATAATTTAAACTATTGGTGGGAAACTTGATTCAGTCTAAATTAAAACCCGAGATGAATGTATTAGTGTTATGTACCATAAAATGCAGGTTACGGAGTTAAAATGTGGAGGAATAGTGATAGGGTGCATGTTTGATCATCGGGCCGCTGATGGGTACTCAGCCAACATGTTCATCTCATCATGGGCCGACATAACCCGATCCGAAACCCCATCTATGTTACCCTCTTTTCAAAGGTCAATCCTCAACCCAAGGTGCCCAACCACCTATTCGCCATCAATCAATGATGTGTTTGGTCTATTTAAACCACCAACAAAGCCGGACCATGATCAAAACGATAACAATGGTGACCATGTACTCATTAACCGCATATATTACATTGAGGGCGAGCAGCTTAAGAAACTGCAAGCGTTGGCAAGTGAACATGGTGGAAGGAGGTCGAAGCTAGAGGCGTTTACCTCTTTCTTGTGGAAGATAGTTGCATTGAGCATGGATGACTCGGGTGAACATAATAGAAAGTGTAATGTGGCTCTTGCGGTTGATGGAAGGAGTAGGTTGAGTGAGGGAGATGGAGAAGAGAAAGGAAAACTAATGGCTTCACATTTTGGCAATGTTATATCAATACCATCAGGGTCAAAACTTTCAAAGGTAATGAACTTTTTTAGAATGATCAAACTTGTTTACTATTGGTTTCGCCACAACATTTTAAGTAAATGCATGGTTGAGTCGGTTGTAAAAGAGCCGAGCTGAGCCGACTGGGGTTGGGGTTGCCTCGTTTAAAAGCCTCTGGCTTGCTTATCTTACCAAGCTTAAATAATTATGGGCTCGAGCTTGGTTCATGAGCCAACTTGTATACATTTTAAAAAAGAAATTTTGTTATTCTTTACACATCCTAACATATATAAAAATAATGCATAATATTTATATATTTATTTGTCCTAACTCGTTAAAACAACATCACAATATTGCATATTTCTTGAATTATAACATCCTCTATATTTTTAGACTTGGGTTGTTAATTAGAAAATGTTAAAGTGATTAAATGTGCATGATCTATTTAATTAATATGTCATAATTTTGGTTTATAATTTATATAAGTTATAATTAAAACTAGTCATCAAACAAGAAAACGAGTCAACTAACAAGCCGAGTTAACTTTGACTTGTGATTGGCTCTTTTACAAACGACCCCATTTCAGGCGAGTCACAAGACGTGAGCTTTTTAAATTGTCATGTGTGAGAATCTCATTTCACTTTGATATGAAACATTAGGAATTGAAGGAGATGTCATTGAGTGGCATAGCTACAGAAGTTCATGAGTTCTTGCAAACAGCCACCACGAAAGACCATTTCTTGGACCTAATAGACTGGGTGGAAGAACGCCGCTCGCAACCACTAGTAGCAATTGCGTTTGCCAACAAAGAAACATCGGTGATGGTGTCATCTGGAGCAAGGTTTCGAATCATGGACAAGATGGATTTCGGGTGGGGTAAGGTGGCGTTTGGATCATGTCATGTCCCATCTAGTAGGAACGACTGTTATGTGATGACATTACCTAGTCCAACCAACAACAATGATTGGGTTGTTTACATGCATTTGCCGACCAAACACATAAACTACATTGAGTCGCATGCTGGTCACATGTTCAAACCCTTAAATTCTGATTACCTTCAGATTTAACATGTGTTGTATTACTCTCTACAATTTTATTGATTTGCATATTGTTTTCTTTCCAAATGTTGTACGACCTGAAGTTCATGTACGCAACACTTCGCTTCAGGTTTTCTCTATCATTATAATAATATAAAGAAATATACAAAAGGGATATAACCATGATATATGTGTATATAGGGAGTCTTGTTAAAGATATGAAAGAACACATTAAACCACTATAAGGGGTTGTTTGATTTTGGCTGACCGGGCTGACTCGGTCAGCCGGACAGCGTGTTTGATGTGCCTGTGTTGTGGGCTGATCGGGTCTGTGGGTTCTGACCCAGACCCTAAACTAAAACATGCTGACCCCCACATGCGTGACCCATCTCCTCGGTCGATCCCCCCACCTGCGCTGCCCATCTCCTCGGCCGATCCCCCCACCTGCGCGACCCCCTCCTCGGCCGATCCCCCACCTGCGGTCTCCCCTCGGTCTCCCCGCCTACGCGACGGTGGTGAAGGTGGTGGCAGTGGTGGTGGGGGAGATGAGTGGAAGAAATGATGAAGAAATGATGAAGATGGAGATTAGGGTTTGCAGAGAAGACATTTGGAGATTTTGGAAAAGTCAAAATTGTTGGTTGGTGGAAGTGGGATTGTGGTGGTGGATGTTATAAATTATATATTTTTATCATTCAGTAGAGTCAGTCAGATACTGAATCAAACAGTCAAGTTTCAGTCAGATGCAGACTCAATCAGAACTTCTAACTGGGTCAGCTTCTGACTCAATCAGATCTTACTGAGTCAGTGTAATCAAACAACCCCTAAATATGAAACAATCTATCATATATACAAATATCTCTATCATGCTAGTTCACTTAAGTTGGACAACGACGAGATCGATCTAGAGCTTGGATATAAGGCATGCAATCTAAGCCGCCCGCTTTAGCATCTAACCTATTTTACATGTACCACTTGTTATTGAAGTTATGAACAGAGTTTGGATATAAGGCATGCACCACTTCTGGTGCAAAAGGTAAGACTGAAGTGTAGATACACCTCCTTGTAGTTAAACTTTTAACTTGTTATTGAAGTTATGAATAGAGTTTTTCATATTTTGTAGTATTTCAATTAGACTTCTCACGTGAATGAACAAAGCATTTTATTTTTGAATAATAAGCAACTTAAAATAACATTTAAAATCAGCTTACTCCTTAAAAAAATTACCCAACAGCTACCACACCACTTTAACTATTTACCTTTTTTAACCATTAATCACTACCAGGTTATAAAAACATTTGTTATCCAAAGATATTAAAGACAATGGTAAGCATTACCCACTTATATTTACCCTCAAAATCCATTTTCTTAGTAATCAACTTCATATCTACTTCCCCAAAACCTCAATTGTAGCTCATTTATGAGCTTAAATAGTAGAATTGATTAAGTTTTCATATAATTATGAAAACTAGTTACATGATGCCGGTTTGAGCTTATTCAGAGGAAGCAATGGTTTAGTTATAATTATAATTACAGTTGCAGCTAATCCTCCAAAGGGGGAAGTACAACGTCTTGAAGCGCCACAAGCTTTGCACGCCCGCCAAATTCTTCGGGCAAGACATCTTCCCCAACTTCTCTGACAAATTGTTCTTTCTCTTCCTCATTGGTAACTATTACAATCTGCATTGTAACCAAAAAAACAATTTTTATTTTTAATTTCTGATTTTCTGCATATGAAAAACTGAAATTTTGAGGCACATAGGCATAACCATGGATAAAGAAGATGAAAGTAATCAACTTTATTGTTTTTATTATGCATACCCGAACAAAAAGAAATAGTAAATCACATACTTCATCATGTTATCAAGTTTTGATGTGCATTTGCCATGTTGAATAAGAACATTTGCCTGATGAAAACTGCAGCATTTCCTTATGTAAACTAAAGTTACTGTTATATTCATCATTATCATTTTATATTATTTAAGGTATTGGTGCCTTGGTTTTATAAAGCATGAGGCAAGAGCTTCATGTATGCGAGGCGTTGCTTTATGCACTGAGAGTCGTGCTTTTTTTAACTATGGTTGGTGTTGGCCAACGTCATTTGAATTTGAAACCCTTTTACAAAATACATGGAAAGAATAGAATGTATAAATATACCTTCTCTAGAGTTGCTTTCTCCAAGAACCGAGAAATCATCTTCCAAACACTCACAAAAAACCACGGCATATTTAAAATGTAACACTTTTTTAACCTCTCGGGGTAGTATGCCTGCAATAAGTGAAACCAAGATAAAATGAAAACCGCTAAATTAAGCATGGTTTTTATATGAGTATGGCAATGACTTGAGTGAACATAGGAAAATGGAGATAAAGATTTACCTGTAAAAACTGAAATCCAGTGATTAATCCACGAGCATCAATGTTTTTGTAAGCAATTTGATCTAAATCAAGAACACCAATCAGCTTCTCGTTTCCTATTTCTTTTCCTTTGAAGCCACTGAAATGAGCAAAACAAGATTAAGACTTTATGGTTGGATACTAAGTGTATTCCTGATGAGTAATTTCTGTGGAAAAATAAATAAAAATCTCAATGTGCTTTCAAATGTTTTCCATTAGCAAACATGAACAAAAATATAAATTAATTACATTTGTGAATGATATCAAATACATCATTAGGTCCAACTTTAGTCAGATTAACTAACATAAACGATCAATCGGGTACTAGGAGACGTGTTGAAGAACAATTTGGTAAAGAGAAAGTCAATCATCTCAATGAGTTCTGTTTCTTCTTTTTCGTTCGATTATAGCTAAAATATACTAACTAAACATATTTTAATAATCACTTATCTTAGTAAAGAACATACCTTGCAATTACTTTGTCAAGCAGATGAACCACAAATTCTGTTTTTAAGAGAGACAAAAAGAAGAATTAGGTTTGCACTAGCTATGCATATATATCTCATAAATTTAGTGGTACATTCCTTTTTATTTTCTAGAGTTTATAACCTCCAATGAGTGATGCATGGAAAGTCAACAGTCAATGGCATTAGACTATTAGATGACTTCATTGCATATCTTCTGAACTTTATGTAGTACAACAAAAAACAAATATTGGGGAATCTATTCACATGTCTATATATTCTATTTAAAAATTCATAAATCTTGCCTTTCTAATTAAAAAATTGTAAATAAAAATGTTGGAACTTTTTACACCAAAGAGTCTTACTTGTAGTACTTCATTTTTGGTTTAGTTTATATACAAATTCTGTATCCCAAAACTACAAAAAGTCGAGTCGGTTTTGAAGATGAAAAGTTCTGTATTTGACGCTCGAACATGAAAAATGGGTACTTAAACAGAACGTAGAGAATAGTACTTAGTAGATAAAGAAGTAAAAAATTGTTTTAGCCAAAGTCAACTTAGAAGTTCCTATGCTTAAATCCATTATGTTAGATGTGAGACACCATCTGATCCACCAAACTCATTAAAAAAGCATATATCCAATTAAAGTACTCCATTATTAGGTTAATAAATCCATACACCTAACCAAAAATGCAATGCAGCTTTTAAAGAACCAAATTCATATGCTGATTTTTTTATTAAAAAAAACAATTTTGCTATGTGACAAGATAAGGCCTAGGGACACCAAAATATTTTATATTTTAAACTTAACAAGAACAAAAACATGAATATTACCAAGGACATGAGTATTTTAAACTTCAATTTGTCCCAATCAAATGAACTAACCAAGACAAAGAACGACAAAGAATTAACCTTTAAAAAGGCCTAGGAACACCAAATAACTATATATGTTAGAAAGAAATCATAGTTACAAATGAAAACAAGAATCTGAAGGAATAAAGTATACCGGTTAAACGTATCATTTCCAAAACACAAAACCAGCATAATTTGATGTCATCTTGAAATCCAGAACTGATAGACAGTCTGAAACACTCTAATATTCTTAATTTACATGTATTAAAAAAGTATATATTGGTATAGTAATTAAACATATCAGTCATTACCCTTAATTTCCAACAAATTTGAACAATATGCAGTAACTTTCAATTCTAAATCACAAGGGGTGTGCTTTTTATACTCATTATGATTCTAATCATCTAGGAATTAACATGAAAACCATATATATTTTTTTTTTTAAAGTTGCTTTAGTGATAATGATCATTGATATGAACAATATGAACCCAGAACATAGTTTACCTAACTACCTAATTATCCCAAACTCTAAGCACTCGTAATCTAATTACCAGATCACACGATTATAATCCCTTTGAAAACACACATACAAACACAAATCAAATTCAAATAATCAATAAAAAACAAGAATTTACTCTTAAACTGTGGCTGATCTTTAGCAGGAAAATGCTTGTAAGCTTTAAAAACAGCAACAGGGTACCCATCCTTCGATAACCCTTGTAAGAAGATCTTTCTATCCTCCAATTGATCAATCACTTGCGAATCAGGGATGAACCCTAATGGCACAAACGAAGCCCTCCATTTCTTCCAAGAAACAAACATCTTTGCAGCTTTAATCGGGTCCATAGATCTCGCAATCAAGAACCTTTCAAGTGTTGGGTCTCCGTAATTCTGTAAACAATCGAAACCCCATGAAAGATTCAGCAACTGAATAGCATTGTGTGTGAAGATCAAGATGTTCGTATGGATGATTAATTGCTTACCTCTGTAGAAGAATTGAGCTTTTGAACGCAATTCTTCATCTGGGTGAGCTTGAGCTGTTGATTATCGTCCATATTTTGTGGGATTTTGGGGATGAATCGTTAGGGAGATTGATTATATATGATATAAATTGAAATGTCAAAGTGGAAAATTGAGCATGCGGCGATGACTAACGCAAGAAATGAGTGGAAGAGACAATTTGGGGATGTCAGAGGGGGAAAAGTGAGTGTACAGGAAAAGATATGTAATTATATATAATAATTTAGAAAAGAAAATACCGTTAGTTGATTTAGCTCCCGTCTTGTGTACGATCAGAGACAAAGTTACGAGTTAAGCGCAACTTTGCTCAGAGCGGAAAAGGGTTAGGAAAGATACGCGATCTGACGTATGTGATGTATGTATCATTTACTTTGTAAATGAGGTGGTGTCTTATGATTTGTGTCTTATGATTTAAACATTATACCTTACGGTTTTAATATAATAATTTTATCTATTGCTTTAGGTTCTATATTATATATATATATATATATATAATATTAACGATAAAGATAGTGGCTCTTGATGGTTGTTAATGGTGGTACTTACAACAAGCAGAGTTGTCTTCTAGATGGGATTTTGTAAAACTTGTTCGTGAGTTGCAGTTTTGTGAAGATACTCACCAAAGATGAGAGGTTCATTTGGTTGCTGAAGGAAATACGTCTTGTGGAGTTGAGACGGTGGTAGTAGTGGATAGAGAATGGGAGAGCACGTGTCCCCTTAACAACCTTATATGTGATCAAGTAAGAGCAAGTTATTATAGACAGTAACTTGTAATTGTTATTATTATTATTATTATAACTCATAATAAATAGCGTGAATCCATTTCCGTTAATTTAATAAGTTTACATGATGATTACACATATTTTTATATACATTATATATCTATTAAGTAAGAATTTTATTTACTTTATATCATAAAATTAAACAGTTGACTACTGTTATACTATTATAGTTTATATATGGAAAAACTTCACGTGGAGCCCTCTCTTAATTTGTATGGACTACAAAAAGCATTATATAATATGTTTTTTATCTTTTGAACGGATTGGATGATATAAAAACATCAAAGGGGAAATTATATCATGCAACACAAAATTATCTTATTATTGTCATATTTAAATGTTCTTTTAATAGTGACAAAGTGTCTATATATATATATTTGGTATTATGTAAAGAGTGGGTAGAACATAGCGTGCACTTCACATTCACATTTGTCACACATTCAAGAAGTTAGCCCGAATGGGTCTCTTTTTACTCCCCTAAAACATTCAAGAAGTTAACATTTTAGTCCCTTCATTTGCAAATGATATGAATGATAGTGTTTTGAAGTTTGAAGCATAAAATTGTTTGCTTTTGTCTAACACCCATTTTAAAACAAGGATTTCTTTATCAACTCAGCGTACACTTTTAAGACTTCAAAAGATTTTAGGTATGTATATACAGTAAGATATAGAGATTTAAGGAAAAAAACTCGTAGTAGCATATGTTCAAACAAAGTAAGTAGCGACTATAATATGGTTTACTTGTATGTCCAACCATGTGTTACGGCCAAACTATGTATTAACCTTAAAAATGCAAGCAACTTATGTAAATAGTATATCCATTTTAAACCATCGTAACTTGTTTTTCATAGTGTCAAACATGTAGAGTTTGCCACCGACCTAGAAAAGGAGTCAACGAGTCAATCTCTTGCACAAAATGTGTGGTAAAGGTACATATGTCAATTCGTAAAGCAATCTGGTCCCTCTTCAGATCTTAGTAGAAGTTAAGTCAAGCATTAAATATCTTTATTTTTTTTAAGATGAGTTTGATCATTACACCCTAATATAAGCTACTTTTATGTCTAGATTCAATTTCTATTAAGTTTTCTCAAACTTACATTTCTATTTTGTTTTTTTAAACTTACAATTTCTATCAGGTTTCACATGACATACAATTTTGTTAGGTGGCATGTATGAACTGTAAGATGGTAAAATACTCGATAATATTATTGAACAGTTAGGTTACAATATATAGAGATAACAAGTAACCCTAAAAACCTAACTAGGTTTGTGGGCTCATTCTAATCAAACCCCTAATAATATATTCTAATACTCCCCCACAGTCGTAGTGGAAGTAACATACGCTAAGACTGGAAAACAAAAGAAAAACATAAATCAATAATAATAAGATAAACATGCTTCAATCGACTCAACTATCCAAACTTTTGCCAAAAGACGATGTTGTGCTTGATGTTGTCATTCATGTTTTGGTTGATTGTGTTACCCATAGTTGGCTTGATAGTTAATTGGTTCTTGATTCTCGGAATGATAAATAAAAAATTGACGACCATAGTCGTTCATTACTTGTCGAGGCTAGTAGCCGTGTCACGTGTATCCGTAGATCAAGAGATTAAAGCTAAAGGAATAAAAAGAAAGCAATGCACATGACCGCGTTCAGGCGGTGGTGTTTTGGATCCGTAGATCAAGAGAAAAAATCCGTAGACGTAAAAAGAAAAAAAAGAAAAAAAAAACAAAGAGAAAGGCCGGTGACCATGATCAGGTGGCAATCTTTTTGACCCGTAGATCAAGAGATAAGATCCGTAGATCTATAAAAAAGAAAAAAAAGAAAAAAAGTCAATCAAACCATAGTTTGAGATCGATGGCCGTGGACTGTGGTCCTTGGTACGGCTAAAACAACGAGATTAAGAAAAAGGGAAAAAGAAGTGATCGTTGCATTTTGTAAGTCATAATTCAAGAATAAACCAAGAATATGATTGTGAATCAACTAAAAAAATAGATATCTTGTTTGAATATATATCAAGTCGATAACGAAGCTTTATTCAACAAAAACTAGAAAACAGAGAAGAAACGAAACAGAAAACAAGAGGTGGAACAGGCGGCAGCGGTGGTGGCACACCGCCCTGTCTAGGGTTTGTATGTTTTTGTGGTAGTGCAGCGGAGAAGAAGGTAATCAGAACCCTAAGGCTCTAATACCATGTAAGATGGTAAAATACTCGATAATATTATTGAACAGTTAGATTAGAATATATAGAGATAACAAGTAATCCTAAAAACCTAACTGGATCTATGAATTCATTTTAATCAAACGTTAATAATATATTCTAATATGAACATGGTAGATTGTATGGTACATGTCTAATTTAATGGAGTACTTTCCTGGCGGTTACTCTGCGGTCCAACTTATTAAATGACAATTTATTTGAAGGGAACAAATATTAATTAAGCGCACAAGTTTTTTAATACACTCGACTACTATTGGTACTTTGCTTTACATGACGGTGCCAATATTTTAATTTTTATGTATTATAATATGTAAACATAATACTAAAAAACAACATACATTCGGTCAGAATGTCAGATTAAATTTAAAGTGCAATGTAAATAATAATAAAAATCTTGCAACCTAGTATTTTTGTAATATATAGATTAAAAAAACAAAAAATGTATAAATATAAAAAGATAAAACAAGTTTGTGAACATGTGTAAAAATAAATGTGTCACGTGTTGTACTCTCAAAAGATAAAGATGACTATTTGGGTTCGTAGATTGAAATAAGAATGTCATAACAATATACTCAAAATTCTAAAAAAATATATAAAGTTGGAGTGATTAAAACAATAACTTTTAAAAAAAACACTATTCCAAAATGGTATAAATTCAATAGAAATTAACAATAAGAAATATTAATATTCCTTTATACAATAAAACGAAAAAGAGAGAATAAAATCAAAAAGAAAAAACACAACATAAAAAAGCCAAAAGAAGAAACTAAAAGTGTAATGATGAATGAAACGAGAGACCAAAAGTGAAATAAGGCCAGAGAGACAGTAGTGCACGTCCTTACGAGTAGACCAAATCCACATTTGTTTTATGTAGCCGAAAAAAGGTATATAACATAAAATTAAATCGTAAAAAACCAAACAAAATTAGAAAAAAGCACCAATTGTTGGCCGCCATCTGTCTCACTCAAAGAACGCAATATTCAAGGGATGTAGGCCCTAAGTGAGATACAATTTCTAATTGTATTGTTATTATAACAATCACGCTAAAAACACCACGAACCACCTCTGTAATTTACTAGTTATTATATTCAAGAGATGCAGACAGTGGTGGATCTAGAGTTTTTGGCGAGCGAGGGCAAAAAAAAATAAGTCTTGGCTCAATTCAAGTTGGGTTAAAGTGGGTCGATTAAAATAAAGTCAGGTCAAAATGAGTCGCGTCAAAAATTAATCGGAGCAAACAAGTTACATGTATTGCTGAACAATATTGTAAAACAATTCATATTCATTAACTCTTTGATGTGGTGCATTTAACATATTTTGGCTAAACACAAATGTGTATGAAAACAATTATAAATTAGTTTAGTAATTTAACAACAAGCCACGTAAGCCCAAGTGTGACAGCCCCTGATAAGATCCAAACACACAAACATAGTAATAAGTTTTTTCAGTGGTAGCAAAAGTTGGTCGGTAATTGATGAAGTAGTGGTAAACAAAAGTTCGATAGTAATCTTGTACATGAGTAGTAATTAACTTTACTTCAGTAGCAACTATGAACATCGTTATTAACTAATGCTCAGTGTTACTGATTGTCAGTACTAACAAACTCACATGTTATTAACAAATGTTCAGTGTTATTGATAGTCGGTAAGTCACACTTAACACATAAACTTCTATATCAAAATCAATTAAGTTCACAATACAGTTGCTACAAATATTCAGAAATAAATGATGGAAATTGGAACTATGCTTAAAAGGGTTTTCTCTAAGTTCAAATAGTTTTGACGATTATGTCTAAGTCGTTTCCAATATCTAAGACAATTAAAAATTAGAAGGTCTTGGGCTCAATTTTCAATTTGAGCAAAAATATTAGGGTTAAGTCAATGGGTTTTTCTGGTTGTGAGTTTTCTCTTAAGGGGGTTGGGGATGCGGTTTTTACTGTGAAACGGATGGATGAACACGATTAATATAGCACCTACATGCATTTCGAAACAGGATAAAAAAAAACTAGCGCTCCGATGATGGGGTACAATTTCTTTCTAGGACAGTGATAAATGACAATGTCAAAAAATTTTCAAACACCTAATGGTGTAAGGTAAGGAAAATCCGTGACATCTGGTATTATGTATTTTTGTAAAACAAATTAAGCATTTTTTGTTACTAGTTTAAATAATTAAGCTTAATAACTTTTGTGTTTTCATTTATAATTTAGAACAAACCACACTTTACTATCTACAATCAAATCATGAATGAACAAGAAATTAAAGGTGGTGGTGGCAAACTAAAAATTCTAGTGAATGTAACACATGGACGAAAAATGTAACTTTACCCGTATTTTTACAAGTCACTTTAAATTTTAATAACTTTTTATGGTTTTAGTGTATGTGATAGAGGACTAAAAACAATATAACCTTAGGCATTAACCCGGGAATAGTTGATCAAAAGGTTTGGAAGACTTACATGTAATGTTCAAGCATCTGATAGAAAGACAAGTTAATACAAACAAAAACTAAAAGACAGACAGTCATTTTATTCTGAAGATGTTAATGAACATTCAAGTCGATCGGGGTACTTGAACATCTTGAATTGGCACAAGTTTTGCATTTCCACCGAGTTCTTTAGGCAACACCTCCACGCCAACTTCTTCGATTAATTGTTTTCTTCCTTTCTCATTTGTTACCATCACAATCTATATCCAAATTACATGTCAAAATACTAAATCTTTCCACAATTAAGTAATTAAGCAACATATCTTAAAGTATGTGATCGATTGATGTACCTTCTCTGATGTTGATTTTTCTAGAACACGAGAAATTATCTTCCAAACACTCGTGAAAAACCATGGCATATTAAGCATGTAAAGTTTTGCTAACCGATTTGGGTAGTAGGCCTACGAGAAATAAACCAAATAGGACTAATGTATACAAAACTCTTTAGCTGTTGGATTTAATTGAAATTCTTTTTTTTAACGTGATGGCTTTCTATGACTAACTTGAAAGTGCATAGCCGATGAATTCATTACCGGTGTATAAAAACATTATATTTTCCAATGAATAAGCTACTAGAAACTTTAGTTTATTCACCGGCAGACTCTTGACTGACGTAGTTTATATGACTCTCATTTATACCTGACAGAGAGCACATTTTATAAGGTAGAGAAACATAATATGTATAACTTGTACTAGTGTTTATGTGCTGTAGAGTGAAAGGCAAAAAGACACGGTTACATAACCTTTTCTTATGTATGATGGTTAAAATAAATAATTAGAATTGTTTATATGATTTTATAGATAGTTTATGGAGAGAAAGTTTACCTGCAAAATTTGAAACCCGGAGATAAATCCTTGAGTATCAACATTCTTATAGCCTAGATCGTTCATGTCCATGATCATAACTACCTTCTCATTTCCAATTTCTTTGCCTTTGGTTCCACTATACAAAGTATTTCAATCCATTAAAATTGCAACAATTAATATAATTATGTATTACAACATATAATATATGACTTTTACTTGATTGGTAAAGTGCTTTATATATGTTTCATATTTGTTTAAAATTTTAAGCCAAAAATGATAACTTGTTCTATACTCTATATATATTTCTTTAAAAAAATTAGCTAAAACTAAATTAATTATTATAAAAAATGAAGTACTAATTAGAACTTCAACCACATACCTAGCAATTGCTTTGTCGAGCATGTGAACAAGAAATTCTGCATTACGAAGGTAAATTAATTTACATTTGTGAACAATAAGTTTGACTAAATACAAAAAAATGAATACTAATTTGAATTTTGGTGATCAAAGCTCCATTTGGCAAAGGGTTAGCTACAAAAGATAGATAGATATTCCTATGTCGAATGACGGTCAGAGGAGAAAATCTTTTTATGTGACGAGGTTGACGGTGTATTATTTTACAATTTTTGCTTGATCATGGTAATAGGGTTAGCTATTGTTCTTTTTCTTGTTCAATGTTTTATATATACAATATTTGAGAGTTAAGTCGATTTAGTTTGTTATTAGGGTTAGTTTTAATCTGTATATATAGTCACATATATTGTTTGTTTTGAGACACATAAACTTTCAGTTTCATGAGATCTAACAATATTAACCAATTAAGGAACAAATGAAAGAGAGAAGAAACAATTACTCTTGTATTGATTTTGATCTTTTCCTGGATAATGCTTGCTAGCATGAAAAATCATAACCGGGCTTCCGGTTTTAGATAAACCCTGAAGAAATACTTTTTTAGCGTTTAATTGGTCAAGAATTTCAGTATCAGGGATGAACCCTAGCGGGACGAAAGAATCCCTCCATTTTTGCCATGCTACAAACATCTTTGCTGCTTTGTTCGGATCCATTGATTTTTCGATCAAGAACCTCTCTAGTGTTGGATCTTCATACTTCTACACAAAACCAAAAACAAATCCATGATCATTTTATAATACTTATATGTCACAAACCAACTATAATGTTTTGTTCAAGTGCTTGCTTCAATAGTAACAAGTCAAGAACCAAATTAATAAACATGTATATATGGATAATTGATTATTCCGATTTGAAAGGCTAGTTATGCCATTGTTAATACTCAAAGAGACGGAAAAACATGTTGTGTTGTGTTAGATGGGTCCCGTTTGTCATGATACATCTAACACATCTACTGAACTCGAACTTCACAAAACTGTTAGCTAAACATGTCATTAACATTCACACAAACATGTTTAATTAATGGTTGCGTTGCAAAACATGTTTTATAACACGATTAAAATAACCAATCCAATAACAGTACGAATAACACAACTTTACATAGTTAACACATTTAATATATGTGACATAACACGTTTACATATATTAATGAGACTCGCCATACAAGGTTAAGAAATTATAAGACATGATTAAAAAGATAATATAACTGTTACCAAAAACTACAATTCGTATTTAATTATAGTATTTTTTTTACAAAATATGTTGTTTTGATAAAAGGATGATAACATGACATGCTCACCTAGTAACATATTTGATTGGAGAAGATAAAACATGTTACTCGTTTCGTAAATGAGTTTAGAGGGTTGAGCATGTTTATACATGTTTCTAATCATATAATTAACATGTCCATCCTTCCATGAACCAAACCTATTTAATTATCCATGACACTAATCCATTTAATTCTTGTCGAGTTTTAACGAGCCATGTGTTAAAAGCATCTCCAATGCAGTGTTTGTGGCCGAGATCGTCCATGTGGATAGGGAGAATAGAAAGAGGAGAGAGAGGGGCGCTCATCTGGAAATTCATACATGCATGAATAACAATATTGTGAGCGGAAAGATGAGAGAAAAATGTGAGTCAGAGATGGGAACGGGGCATCTAAATTGGTTTAGCGTTGAAGATGCTCTAAATTACGAGGTTTTATTAATGTAAGATATGGAATATATATTAGCAAGTATAAAATACTATTTGCATTAGGTTGTTTACAAACACTTTTGTAAACTAAACCTTGTGTTTAGAAGTATATATTTTAGTGTTGATTTGGTAACTTTACTTTGTAATTCATTCATTCAGAGCAATATTGTTTGATCTAATCAAGCTCAATATCTTATTCATTCAGGTTTGATGATGGTGGGTTACAAAGATTTAACATCAATGATCATCAGATACACCGTACACGAGATCATCAGATCAAGATCAGTTGCATACCTCTGCGGAAGATCCAAGCATCTTAATATGTTCCCTCATCTGAGTGAGCTTAACTTCATGACTTGCAGTGGCCATTTTAGGGTTTATAGAAAGCAGTTGATGGGATGAAATTGGGTCTATATATATAGAGGCATGGAGGCTACATTAACTTATTCTTAAGGTTTATTCATTAATTTATAATATGTAGACTCAAAGTATTTAATATCTTATGTGAGACATGTTTAAAACTTTATTACACTTAATTTATGTTTTGTAGCATACTTATAACATATGTGTTTTAACTTTTAACATCAACATCAGCCAAAAAGCAGCTTGTCTCGATTGACTTTTGGGTGCAATGCTACAGTCAACATGGGGCTTCTTGCTTTTTCATTTTTTATTTCTTATCTTTTACTCTAGAAAGTATAATATAATAAAAATCATATAAAAGTTATCAAGTCCTAGAAGTTGTGTAAAGTATAATTATATAAACACCCACGCATCCATGTCAAGTCATGCACATGTAGACATACAAAGGAGGATTAAGAAGAGCTCTATATAACAAATGGTGATTTGAAACGATACTGTCAAACAAATAAGTATCATCAACTGAATGTTATCGACGGGTCATGTCTCTAAAGAATCGTTAATGGAACTCTGACAACCATACATTACCAAAAGAAGAAAAAATGTAAATAAAATAACGCGGTTGATAATTTGTCAATAAATTCTGATAGATTATAATCTATACTAACAATTTGAGTAACACTCCTAAAGTTCACTTTTATTATCAATAACAATCCAACTAACATAATTATCAAATATTTGCACTTGATTTTCGTTCTAACTCATTCACAATGATGATTATGAACGAAAAGGTAAAAGGTACAAGAGAAATCAAATGAAAAATAGATGAAAATGAAGTTTAAATTTCTAATAATTATGCTACTAGAATTGTTATTGACTATAAAAGTAAAAATTAAGAGTATTATTGGTAAAATAGTTAGTATGAATTATTATCGATCAATTGATGCTACCTTGGATTATTAATATCTAATTTGTAGTATTTGTTTAATTCTCTATTGTTTGAGTAAACTACATAATCAGCCCTTTGGTTCGTGAAAGGTGTAAAATAATCACTTGTAACACCCTGGTTTTTCATTATAAAAACCCAATTGATAAATAAAGAATAGGGGGCCGGTAAAAAGTTTTAAAGAAAAGAAAGAGGCTAAAGATGGGCAAATAAAAGTTAACACCCTAAACCTCCCTAGAGAAAGAAAGTTGTATTTCTAGAGAGAGAAAGCCGAGGATTTGAAGCAAAGATATCAACTTTTACGTATGAAATAATATATCTATGCTATTCGGGTGTTTTAACAACATTTTGATCGATAAAGTTGACACCTTTACATGTGTTATGAGTAGATCTCGGTTGTTACCATTTGGGTTAAGGTTTCATCGTGTTCTCCAAGCAAAGATGAGTTTTAGATCCCTACTTTTACGTGCTATTATGTAATTCGAGGTTAGTATACATACTATGAATGTTTTGTCAAAGATTAAAGGATATAAAGTGTGAAAAACCTTTTTATGTGTTTTACGAAAGTTGGTATGATTAATAATGGTTCACTTGAATCTAAATAGTATGCATGGCAATGAGATGGTTAAGTGTGTATGTTAATGCAGGTGAATCATCAACACCTGTATTCACTGGGAAGTCATCGGAATTAGTACATTAGTTCTCTAAGTGTACAAATGCGGACGTCTATATTTAACCCACATTGACTTCCATGAGGATGTTTTACTGTTGCCTGCATTTAATGATAGTGCTCGCATCTACCTCTGAATGTTTTAAGTATGGGAAATGCAGATGGCATATAGTTATCCGCATTTAGTCTGCTTTTGTCGTATTTTCTTGAAAGTTTCTAAGTGTAACTAATGTGGGTGGACTATGTGTTCATCCACATTAGTTGTTCACATAGTCCACCCACATTAGTTGTTCTGTTAGCCACATATGTTGGACTATGGTCCGCATTTGTTCCTATCCGCAATGACAGCTTATCCTGCTCAAGTAACCAAATGCGACTGAACATATGGATCACCTGCATTGGTTGTTACTATTACTCGCATGAGTCTAACCGCATTAAATCCAACAATTTCTATTGTTCGAATTTGTCTTGTCTTATATGTATTGGTAAAGTTGGTATGTAATGCCTTATACGTGATAGAGGAATGATGATAGATGCTAAAGTGATGTAAAATGGGTAGGGCTGATAAACTACCCTTACTGTATAGAACCTTTGATACTTATTATCTATGGAAAGTTAATTATGATGTGTTATGTGTGATAGTAGTAAAGTTTAACCATGATTATGATAAAGTATGAATGATTAATTATTATTATGGTAAAGATATAAAGAAAGAAAGAAAGAAAGATAACAGTAATTAAAGAAAGTAAATAGGCACAGTGTGCAGAAACTCTTGCAAGCACTGATAAAAGTCTGTATTTATTGCATTCTCACCTGATAGAAGTTGCATAAGTCACACTCAAACGATAGGGGCTTTGCATTGTGCTCACTCATCTTGACAGGAGTGTGACATTTACACTCAATCATAGGGGACCTTGCCTTATGCAAGTTTACCCTGACAGAAGTTATACCTTGTGTATGCTTACTTTGATAGGAGCTTAATACTTGTGCTAGCTCAAAGATAAAGTAAAAAAATAAGGATAAAGTAAACAAAAGAATAGAATGTTAAAGCATGACTACCTATGAATGTATGAAAGATGAAAAAGATAATAAATGTATAATGTATTGATGCTTAAAGTTAAAGGTTTTCAGAAATGACTAATATGCTAAAGAAATCTTTAAAGCTTTAAAACTAGAACTCACTCAGTACACTGACTTTTGTATGCATATTAACTTGACAGGTAAACGAAAAATAGAATAAGAAATGATAGATTGACACGGATGTAGAGTTACCCAACTACGTTCAAGGGTGACATTTTAATAGTTGATAGTTTTAGTTCATTCAACTGTAAGATTGCCTAGAAATAGAATATTACATCACTTTTTTTCCATAACTTAAACGAATTAATGGTAGACCCCAAACATTTTAGACCTTAAATGTGACTAGAACTAACCAAATCACAACTATTAATGTAACTCACTATAAATTATTAAATCTAAATATCAATTTTAAGTTTTAAGCCAGACTGAACCATTAAACCACCCAAAACGCGAAAACCAAAACATGAATCAAATCGTTTTAATCTCGAACCGGTCAAACTGGCCGATTTGCTTTAATATGAGCGGTTCAGTAGTTTCAAGGGTTGCCTCAGCAGCTAGTTTAAAGTGAACCACTAACAAACTGTTTAGTCAAAGTCATATAAGGCTCCCTGTTTTAGCCTTCTGGGTCCGACCCACCTGGCCACATATACAAATTTAATTAACCCGCACATTGCAAGATATGAACCCTTAACCTCAGAGAGGGAGCACCAATCAATCACTCAAATACCATTGCGCCAAATGCTCGTTATTTAACAACATTGATCTCCTCCTACTACAAGCAAATCGATACTAAACCCACGAGCACAACCAAATCATACTAATTAATGAGAAAGCTTTGTTTGCCATGACACAATCACACTAAACACAATAAAAAGCAACTATCCTTCCTATACACATCCTCAAATCAACTCTCAGAAAACAAAATAAAAAAAGGTTAGCTCAGCTTCACACTCACCTGCTGCTGATATCTTCTACACAAATATTAGTCAGAAAAGCATACCCACCCATCTACCCATGGGTATGCAAGTTACACCATTATATAATCATCGACTAAAAAACAACCGTAATAATCGTTCCTCCTTTCTTTGTTATTCAGTGTTTCGTGTTAATCCCCCTCGTGCTACATTCCTGCATTCATCAATTAACATATACACACTTATTGATCGATTCACTAGCAGTGTGGAACCGGCCCAACCCATTTTGAGAATATGATTAGCATTCCCAGATCGTCAGTTCAGACATGATATAACATACCTGGCTGGAAGTGGGTGCGGTGTGTTCACATGACCCTTTGAGTTCCCAGCCCGTTTGGCACGATTATCCTGTTCCTTATCAACACGCATAGCAGCTACCTCTTTCTCCAAAACAGTTACTTCCCTTCTCATCTTTTTCGCCTCGACCTCCATTGCCTTTGTTAAAGTATCTACTTTCTTTGCTAACATCTGAGAACCATTATAATGTTACAGTCCAAACAATGAATAATATCTTCTTATGAAGATGGAAAACAGGTCGGCTTAACCCAAATCGTTTTTTGTCCAAATATTTAAGGCTTTTTATAAACTAGTGTCCCTGGTGTAATTACAAAAATGACATTATTTAAACTAACTTAACTTTTTGTATGAAATGATTTGTGAAGTCTTATGTATTCTGAAAGAACACTTTAGGTGGCTTTCAACTCGTTTCCTAATTTTGCTTAATGTTACATGTGTGACCCGTTGAAAATTTGGCATAACCCAAATCATAGGTGCACCAATTCAACAAGACACAGACCCAACACAAAATAAACGGCTTAGGGATTGGGGGCTAAGTGTGGGTAGATATGACCAACGGTTTAATGAACAGATTGGGTTCTTGTTTACTAGAGTACTGACCATCCCGTTTAATCTATCTACAACCCTTTGACCTGACCAACTGATTAAAGCCCATTTAACCCATAACCCTGTTTACATAAGCAGGTTACATGGGCCGTGTTTGGGTTACACATGTCAGGGTCAGTGTTCAGCTTTTTGAAACGATTAAGTAATCAGGCCGGGTTATACAAACCCGACACGAATTGCCACTCCTACCAAAGTACCCCAGTCATAAGTGGATCGACATTGCCAAATCTACTTACTGAGAAGAGAAAACAAGAACTAAAAAAATAAGAGAAAAGAGATATGAACCTCAATGGCATCGTCCTTATCTTTAAGGCTCTGGTCCTTTTCATGACAAGATTTCCTCAAAGCAATAACTTCTTTTTGCAGCAAATCATACAATAATCCTGGGACCGTATCCTCAGTTTCGGGTTTTTCATCTGGATTATCTTTCCATGAACCATCACGTGCCTCGCTATCCTTACTTCCATCACAAGATTGCTCCGCATTAAAAGTAGGACTATTACCACCACTGGAGACGAGTTTACCCCGCTCAAGCAATCGGGTCCCACCATCAAACGACTTTGATGTACCTTTAGCATGCCTCAAAACTGAACTTGAACCAGAAGGAAGTGTTGATCTTATCTGAAAAGATGGTGATCTTTTGGGTAAAAATCCATTCGAGGGCAATTTAGCGAAGTTATCAGCTCCACCTAATGATTGGCGGCGTGAAGAACAACCACTGTTTGGTGATCTTAAAGTATCTTCTAGGACCCTCAGTCGTAGTTGATACTTTTCCTACATTTTTATAAAATTAACTAACATTAAAGCTGTGACAAAATAATAGAAATACTAGAAAAAATTTGAGAGATAATTAAAAAGAACATTACTTTCAGTTGTGCTTCAGATTTAGCAGCACGTTCGGTTATAGCTAGTTTGTCACGCAATTGTTGCATCTCCCCCTATTAACAAAAGGGTGAACTTCAAGTCAATGATTAAATAACAGATATATAAACAAAATATTTACGGAAAATTTAAACAAAAAAAATTAAAAAAATAATGACACCTGCAAGAACCTTCTTTCTTCAAGCCATTGCTTAACAGGCATCACCTTGTCATTGGCATCTTTCCATTCATTAGCCACCACTGTTGCCACTCTATTGGCTGTAACTTTTGCACGAGCTAGCTCTCTGTCCAGTGTCTTTCTTTCTTCCTATTTATTAAAACATTGAATTAGTTAGTTATGACTGTTGACCGAAGCATATCCTACAAAAATGTGAACAGATGGAAAGATGAGCTGATCTAGAAATGGGCTGTAATTTTGTACAGGTCACACAAGCCAGACCGAGTTGGTTTGACCTGCAAACGCTTTTGTTGCCGTTTTTTAAGTTTTTATAAATAAATAACAAGTTAATAGTTTTTACAAAATAATTTGATTAAAATAATAATACAAGTTTTTCTAAAAATAAGAAGGTTGTATGTATTAAAAATAAACTTTGGGCAAGTAAATGGGTCGAAATTGCCAAAATGCCTCCCTCTAAATATGCATCAATGTTAGTTAAAAAAAATGAATGGAATCATAATATGTTTTACATTCATTTCTTGAACTTTTCGTTGATAGTCCCTCACAGCATTTGCAGCTGCACCACCAGCAAGGACAGCTTCTTCAAGTTCACGCACAGTTTGGGTAAGTTTTTCCACCTCAGCAACTTTTTGGCGATGCATTTTATCCAAAATTTTGTTTTCTTCCTGCAAAAGAAGAAAGAAAATTCAGCAAATGAAACGTGAACTGGCCTTTCAAAAAACTAGAAATGACCAATTAAAGGCATTCTTCAATGTCTAACCTGGCAAATTTCTATCTGCTTCATCAACTCCTGATTCTTGTTCTGAAGGTCATCCACCATAGACGCCTTGGCCAATGCAACCTGCACAGTTCTCTCAGCTTCAAGTAAAGCAGCCTCTTTTGACTTGGTCAAACGGTCTAATGCTTTGTTGTCATCCTGCAGCTTTGCAATCTGAAATCCAAAACCGTAAGAAATGAATTTTGAAATTATTCATCACCACCGGCATTTACTAGACAAATGATATAAGCCAAACCTCTTGTCTTGCCAGCTTGAGCTCAGCTTCTAAAGGTGCAAGAATGGCTTCTATTGGAGGCATATCATCATCTTTCTGAGCTGCATGAACCCTTCTTAGAGTAGCTTCAGCTGCAAACTGAGCAGCCATTGATGCTTTCTTCTCATCGTTGATTTTCTTGATTTCAAGATTCTAAAAAGCCCAAAAAAATAGTGTATAAAAATATCTGATGTTGTAATGGAAAGAGTAAATTTTGGTTCATTTACTTATGAATGGATCTGTTTGTGTTATGTTCTATCTCTAATGAGTCAAACATGTTAAATCTTAAAAATAGCTTAACAGAAAGGTAGAATGAATCAAAAGTTGCCTAAAGTGTATTTCTAGCGAATATAGCCATATAAGGCATATTAATTATTTATAAAATATAAAAATTTTGTAGAAAAAGTATGTTGGGTCACCCTTTTCAACAGATAACCTCTTTAACTTGTTTTGACACGTTATGAGACACGATCCATTAGCCACGTCTAGTGAGAATAGGCGTGATTCTGTGAATACCTTGCTTTCAAGAAGAGATTCGGTCAACTTTAACTTTTCGTCCACTTTTGACAATTCTTCAGTAAGCTAAGGGGCATCAATGATACAAATTAGTCAGTACAAATACAAAATACAAGCTCGATAAACTACATAATAGATACAAAAGTGCAATGGAAAAGGCACCACCGCACCAATTAAATGAATGTAATATGAAAACAGCAAGATTACACGCTCTTTTGTATCAACTACCAACACACATTGAATCTTAATTGTAATTCTTTACAACGTTGGAACAATATACTTGCTCAATTTCAAATTTAGTTTCCTTTTATCTAGTACAAAAGTTTAGACTTTCATTTATTCTCTTCCAAATTACAATATTCTGAATGTAACAATATTGACTATGATATAAGCACCCACTAAATGCTAAGTTAATACAAACAAATATTAGTTTTTCTTTATAATTAAGAACAAATATTAAAAAAGAGGGTAGTCTGGTGGTAATATTTGTTCCATACAAGTATAGTCACAAGGTTCAAGTGTTCAACCAATTCTCATTCCTTCTTTATGCTAATTAAAACAACACTAATCAACTTTTCACAGAAAGTAACAAAAAGTGCTGCTGATTTAGGAAGCATTACTAACATATGGCTTTTTGGCAGACAGCAGATCATAACGATACCATTAAAGCCATAATATTTGCAAATGATAAAGAAAAATTTATGCTAAAATAACAAGATCAAAATCCGGCTTACAACTATGGTGTACAAACACACATCTTTCACATGAAACAAAGAAACAAAACATTAACCCAATCCTATCCAATGAAATGGCAGATTAAATGTGCAAAAGGTTAAAACAGGACATCAATACAGGATATACACTCAATTAAAACTGCTAATTTCAGAAAATATCAAAATAAATCGAAATTTCTAGTTAATTATCTTAATTAGCACAAATTCATCGGTAAACATACAGAATATACAATGTTTAAGAAACTAATACCTCCTCAACAGCTTTCTCTCTCAGTCGTTCAGAGAGCCGTAGCGCTTTGATCTCCGCTTGCGCTTCACTCAACTCCCGATCCTTATCTACACAACAACAAACAACATCAAGTTCAACATATTATACAACATTCAAACAACCAAAACGATTCAATCATTCAATCATTCAACTATTCAATCAATCCATCAGATCATATCGCAGTATCGCACAAATCACCTCTAACTTCATTCTCCAACCGATTAAGCTCAACCTTCACCGGATCCGACCCGTGGAGCAGATTTATAACATCATCAGCATCCAAGCTCGGCCTCACCGTCGCCCTCCGACGACCACCACCACCACCACCGGAGCCCCTACCTCCTTCCTTACACGATCCCGCCACCGTCAACGGCGTCGTATCACCAACCGGACGCCGTACATTGCCGCCGTTGTACTCTCCGGCGTACGCCGTCTCCGGCGAGTCGGTAACTCTCGCTGCATCACCGTCGCCTGATGCATCCTCCATCATTTGGATCTGAGCTCAATAACGCATCAATTGGCTCCAAATTGAAGCTGTGGTTTTGTAGGGCTTGTGAAATGGTGAATTGAAGTAGATTGTTGGAGAATTGTGTGTTTGTGTTGATTAATGGTGTGTGTTTACACCTGCATCTTCGAAATGTAGTGAGATTTTTCAAAGTGTTTTTCGTTTTCTCTCGCTATTATTGTGCGTGTGTGTGTGTGTGTTCTTGATGAGTGAAAAGTGACCGATGTTTCTCTCTCTGGATTGTAAACAAAATTAGAAACCGTAAATTTTAAGCGTGATATTAATATGACGATTTAATTCTAAAGATTAAAGATAAATAGAAATAAAAAATAGTTATATAATGATACCGTCAATCTATATAACTTATGATATAATAGAAATATTTTATTTCTAATACAATTTTGTTTTTAACAAATTTATATTGAAACGGCTAGAAAAAATATCAAATACAGTCAGAAATTAGTTTTTTAAAACACAGTTTTCGATATTTTAAAATTTTGAAAATTAGAGATCAATATTCGTTTCTGAATCCATAATTTCGGATATATGAAATTTCGGACATCTTTTCAATATAATTATTTATATTAGAGTTTAATATTTTTATTAAAAATTATTCCGTATATTTGAATTTTAAAAAAAATACACAAAACTGATATTTACTATTTAATATTTTTAGATAAATATTTTGGATAATTCAGGAAACCGAAATATCTAATATCTTAGATTTTTCAAGTTTGAAATTTGAATAATTAGAACTCGATTTTAGATTCAGATCTTTTTCACACTCATAACTATAATTAAATGGGTCTATCCACGTCTATAATACAAAACCTAATGAATTTTATTCATCTACGATAAGCGGGCTCAGGTTTAAGTATACCTTTTACCTAAACTTACTAACTTCTCTTCTAAAAAGCACCATCTAGCTAACTTTTTCACACCAAATGCACAACTTAATATTGTAACTCTTATGTTACAAATGTCTAAAACCTATAGCAAAAAAGTTCAAAATCTATGTGTAAAAACACAAACAAAGTAAATAAAGTAAAAGGTATTTGTGTTTAGCTCATTGGACATTTTGTTTGTAATTTCTTAGAAACCGAATATGTAAAGAATAAGCGAAACTCGATAGGTCTGTTGACTATCCCATCGACCAGTTTAGCAACCGATATAATATGGATATAGTTACACCGGGTTTAAAAATAAAGTTTATATTAGTTGTTTAAAAGATTTTGATTCCTCTAGTGTCGTAAAGTTTATTGTAAGTTGAATGATTATGTGAATAAGAAAACAATAATTGTGTAGTTGAAGGGAAGTATCAAATAAACAAAGTGGTGATGGGAAAAAGAGTGGAATTAAAAAGCAAAGGCTGCAGGCTTATCCTTCTGGCAACGTTGCTATGCCTTTAAGCATCAATATCCAGATCACAAGTTGTTACCAATTATTTTTATTCTGTTTTGAATTTTTTTTATAAACATAGAGTTATTAATTCTCTTATATATAAAATAAAAGGTTTTATTTATGTCAATACTATATGACAGTTAACTAAAGTATGATGGCATAAATGTAATATAATATGCATTAGGTTAAAGAGACAAAAAGCCCTAAGACTAAACTTAAATAATAATTATGCTTAAAAAGTATGATTTGATATTTGAAAGTGTGGTTGTTCCCTAACTAATAAAATTGACTTTAAATTTCACAAAAGGGATGGTCAAATTAATTAGTGTGGGATTAAGTGGAATCACATGTTCCAAATCATTAACACATGATGATAAAGACACTAATTCATGCTTTGCTAGTTCATGCTCTATCACAATTATGTTGACACTTTACCTAATCCCTTTAAAACCAAATTATCCTGCTAATATATAATTAAGTTATTTAGTTTTATATGATATATACTACTTTAGTAAACCCGTGTGTTACACGGGTTGAATAATAAAATATTAATATAATAAATTTATTAATTATACAATTATTGATATGACTGAAATAATAAAACACTGATATCAAATTTTTAAAATTTTGTTTTTAATTTTTTTTAAATAAGCATTATATTTTAAAGCAAATCGTATAAAAATGTCCCAATTTTAATTTTTTTTGTTTTTAAAAATTGACTTTCTAAAAATACCAATTTATTTAAAAATAATCTTAATAAATAGATTTCCTTCTTAATTTATTAAATATTAAAAAGTATTAAAATAATATTATTAATAATTAAGATAAATAATTAATAAGAGAGAGAGGCGCACAAATTTTAATGAGGATTATTGTGGTGCTGACACATGACACCTAGAGCAGAAAATTGATGGTATTAATGAATTAAATTATTTATTTTACTGTTGTTGAGACAATTATAAATTAAGTTTCAAAGGTAAAATACACTTAAGATAGAATATTCTTAAATTAAGAAAAGGATATTAAGTTTAACAAAATGAAATTGAACTTAACTTTCATTTATAATACTTGGATTCTTTTAAACACACTTTTAGCTTAAAATATGTAAACGTAACATCCATTTTGAATTATAAAATGTTTACTATATAATGACATGGTTTATTTGTAGTAAAACCGTGGCAATACGAAAAAGTTGAGAGATATAATATTCTGAGTGAAAGAATAATTATATTTTATAATCTATATTAACATAACATCCACTCAAAAAAAGAAAGAGCTTGGAGGGTAACTGGTGGTGATTATGTGAATATGTGATATGGGTTTATTAGAAGTTTAATAAGATTAATCTTAGACTTAATGACATATTAACCACTTTTTTTATTAGATTATGATCTAAAAGAAGAGCTTTATTCATTGTGTTGCTATTGTTTTTCTTGTTAGACATGATCTTCCATCTGTTCAAAGCATTAAGAACATATACAAGGTAATTACATTCTTTTATAGACTACGTGACTTGATTTACATTTATCAATTTGTGATGGATTTTTAAAACATTTTTGGTAGATTTTTCTTTTACCAAAACCAAGACAGCATTTTAATACTTAATGCACTTATTGGATCCACTTTTGTTATTTTGTATAAACATCTTTTTCACGTCATTTGTGTTTGATGTGTTCCCTTCTTTTGGGCTGATTGTAAGGAACTCTTTCGAATTGAAATTATTTGTTGACCCAGAAATAATTCATGAGGTATTAAAATAATCTCAATAACCTTTTAGGGGTTCTTTAAAATATTTAAGCTTTTTATTAGCAATCCAAATAAATAATGCAACAATTCATATATATACACTTTTTAAATATTTTTGTTAATAATAGACAACCCTAATTGCATTAAAAAAATTGAACATAAGTTTTTTTACTCTAAAATGTCACACACCTTTGCATTTGCAAATATATGAACTTACACCTTCTTTGATAGAAAACAATTAATAATATTACTAAACTACAAGACCATGAACAATGTTACATAAAATAACATGGATGATTTTTTATCATCGAACTATTTGGTTTTTACTTCTGACTTATCATATGTTTTGGTGTACAAAGTTACGCCATTGGGGCATAAATACAATATATAAAAAGCAGATGTGCATGATATAATGAACGACAACTCGTGGTCTCGTGGTACTTTCCTATGCTATCATCGTAAATAATCATGGTGCTTGCTTTTCTTGTCAATGGATAGTTATTATCCATATAAATTATAAAATTATCTCAAGAATAATAAAAAAACCACAATGGTCGTTAGAAGAGGGTTGTGATCGGCATGGGAGAGCTGGGGAGGTGAGGTAGCACAAGGGTCATTAGCGGTAGCTTATGGAACACCGTTACACCCATTGAATAAGCTAGTGCGAATGAGGGTGTTCATGAGTGTGGTGTTGTGAATGAGGTGGGAGAATGAGTGGATGTCTTGTACATTGTTGTTTAAAGGTTGTACATTGAATAAGCGACTGAGAATGAGAAGTACATGTACAAAGTAGCGTATTGAATTTTATGGTGAATTACATTCATTGAAGTACACACACTTTTGATAATATACATAAGTTGAACGCACCATTCTAATGGGTCAGGCACACTATTTGAACACATAAATATAAAAACCAACGCATCTCAACTCATTATAAGAATAAATGTTGGAATAGACACACTATTGTGATTAGGGGTGTTCATCGGATCCATTTTCAAGTTATTCGAAACAGGTTGTTGGGTTCTAACATTTTTGAAACTTAATTTTAACTCAAACAATTTGAACTCAAAAAGTTAAACTTATTTGAATTCAAAAGTTAGAATTAGAATCCAATTCGGGTTGATTTGAATTCACCCAAGCTATGAAAGAAAAATCTCAACAATTTCATTTGTGAACGTAATTCACGAAAGTTAGCTATGTCAAGAATTGTTAAATTTTTTTAAGAAGTGTAAGACTAAGCATATTGTTTGAGCCCAAATGAAACTATTATAACTCAGAATCACAAATGAAATTGTTAGAAGCCCAAGTCACCAAAGAAAAATGTGTTTGTGTTTGTATTAAAAATTATGTGTTGGAATATACGAGTTTTTCTGTTTGGGAATTCTTATGTTTGAATTCGATTCAAAAACTTAATGAGAAATGCGGTTCGGGTAAAGACCTGATTCGAATGTTTGAACCTGAATAAAAATTCAGTTTTAATCAAATTTCAGTTTTTCAAAGCGTATTCGAACAATGAACACATGGATTAGATTAATAGCAACCCAGTAATTAAGGTCATTTTTTATGAAAGTAAGGCGAGTATATTTTTTTGTTTATTATATAATAATTATAGAAACCGTATACATTACATAAATGTTAATAGATGTTAAAAAGAACTAGTGTAAACAATTATAAAATGAAAAGTCGAATTTGTAAACTGTAATTCGTCTGTACCATTTCAATAATATTTTTTTTCGAATGACAAATGTATAATTCTGATTCGGAGGATATGTGTTATCTTAATCAGGTCGCCTATCCATTTCCCAGCCGGAACATCACCCTAACCCCTCAGAAGGAAACACATTGCTGGGAAAACCCTCTGACTAAACTCTAAGGGAGCGTTTGGTTGGAAGAATGGAATGGAATGAAATGGAATTGAGAAACTAGTATAATTTTCAAGTAAAATTATGTTTGAATGGGTAATAAATGTAAATTTAAGGGAATGTTTCACCTCAAATTCCCTTAGTTGTTCAAATCCCTCTCTAGGTGGAAGGATTTTGAAATCCCACAATCAAAGGAATTTGAGGTGAAACATTTCATTGGGTTTACATTTCATTACCCACCCAAACATAATTTTACTTGAAAATTATACTAGTTTCTCAATTCCATTCCATTCCTTCCAACCAAACGCTCCCTAAGTATTTTACTGAAAAACCTCCCTCCCCTTATTTCAATAATAATTAATTATCATTTAAATTGATACATGTATCATAATTTTACCTCACGGTTTTAAAGAAAACAATTTGACCCTTAATCTGTATGTATAGTTGTATACTGCATTAGACATGCATTAAATTTTAACATCTGTAATTTATAACTAATAATTTATTTCAGATCATCACAAGTTAAATACTGAGCATGATGGTGTAAATGACAAACATATTGATGTAACAAATAAAAGATCTTTAAATTTAATATATACGGATAACTTTCTTTCAGTGTTATAAAAACTTTATCATACTCTAAAATCAGCCAAAGATTGAAAAAAATTAAAAGGAAACAAAAACAATCTTTAATTGGTCAAGATAGGGTTGACTAAATAGTCAACGAGATAAATACTTTCACGATCAATTCATCTCCCGGAACTCCATCACCTACAACAAGCAACCAACAACGTTAATTAGCAGATTTTGATGTTTATAGCATCCTGCTTGTCGGGTCTGTCTTGACGATGTCGTGTTAGAGATCAGTTTGACTTTTTTTAGTCAAAGAAGTTTGTTTTGTATTCAAATGTTGGTATGCGAAAACATAATAGCAGTAGAAATAAAGGTACTCATAAGTAGAATAATATAAAATAAATAATGATACGTAGTTTTGAATCTAGAAAACTGAAAGAAAGTTAGTTTCATTCGGGAGTGAAAAATTAACCATTTGACCATAATAGTCAAAATGTGTTTTTAGTAATGAGCAAGAGATGAACAATAATTTTACCCTTAAACAACACGGACATAGTCCACTTCTTTCTTGCCAATCATATATACAACCAAGATGATAATGATGTGAGCATGTAGTTGTAATCTTCGGGTTTTCACTAGTATATTCTGCAATCAAATACGTTCGATACATGAAGAGATAATGTTTCATCTAGAACAACACCTGTTTGTCTTACAATAAGACATCGGCACTTTGACTTTCATGCCCAAAAGTGTGCACGTCAAAGGCCAACGTAATCAAGTTTGTAACATAGAGTCATAGACTAAAATATCGCATTTTGTGTAGAGATAACTACACAAAATTGCATAACATTTTCACACATTTTGCCAACAACAACAATGAAATTTGTTATTAGAAATAACAAATTATTGGCATTCTTTCTTGTTTTGCTCTTTAATCAATCTGAAACAACACGAAGGTAAACATTTATCACCAATAAAAAGAAACTATGATATCCTGTTTGGTGAAATATTAATACATGTTAATATTTTTCATAATTAAAAAAAAGTATAATCTTAATATAAATACTTGTATGCTACTATTTTATAGTATTAACTATTAACCTTTAGAATTTCACGTTACACCTTAAATATCAAAAGGTATTTTCTTTACGGGGTCATTAGTACTATAATGGACATAAATTTTACCTTCAAGGCATATAGGGCATTCTTCGTCTCTTGAAGTATCCTCATGTATAATAGAATTACAAGTGATCAACCCATTATCTTCAAGAACTGGTTCGTGCCCTTGCGAGGGCCCGGGCTCGTGTTCTTCTTGTTCACGAATTATAAAACCTTTCTTACCTCTTAGTTTAGTTGCTCCTCTTCCAAGACAATTATTACCCTAGAGAAAACAATAATCAAGAATTACAAATTAGTCAAAAGATTCAATTTTGACCTTTGAAGGTAAAATAATTTAATCAATAAAACACATCTCATATGTTATGATTTCACTCTTTCATGATTTCATCACCACACTTTGACATGACGTCACCATATTTGACTTTTGACGGTCAAAAATTAGTTTTTGAATATGCTAAGTATTGACTTTCAAAAGTCAAAATTCAAATTCTTTCATACCCTATTTACGACGTCATCATTCCCGTTAGAAACTTCATCTTCTTCATCAGCTGTACGCCAACACAAACAACACAACACCATTCCCATGGCTTTATGAAGCTTTATTTGTACGGAGATCTGAAGAATATTATTCAAAAATTAGAAATCACCATGAATATTGCAGTGAAAACGTTGACTTCAAGTCAACGGCAAAGATTTACATAATCACAAATCGAACAAAGAATCTTGAAAATCGAATAAAAAAGATTAAACTTTTAAAGAAAATATAACCTGTAATTATGGTGTATAAGGGTTTACCTTCATGGAGATATAAACCCTGAAGACGAAAGCATTATATATACGATAATAATGGGATTAAACGAATTATTGACTAAATTTTGACTCTAAAATTTTCCTCTTATGACGGAACAACTGTTTTAAAATTTAAACTGATAACTTTTTTAGATTTAATCTGTTTTAATTATTATTCTTATTATTATTACTATTTATTCTTTTTGTTATATTTAATTTAAGTTAATTTTGAAAGACTAACAAGAAAGTTTTAAAAACGATAGATATTCCATTATTTTCACAATACTAGCAAGCCCAATTAACAACCCATCTACGAACTTGTGTTTCTATATGGGCTCCAGTGGCTCATTTATCTTGCAATGAAATAAATCAATCAATTTATAATGATAAATCAAAATTTTATAAAGTAAGTCATATGATATTTTTCTAAATTATATACCTAGGTTTCAACTAAAGTTTAAACACATGTACTCACTACAATAAAAACTATAAATTAGTATATAAATATAGTTTTTTTTAAAAAAGGCCAATTTACTATTATGTTAACCAAATTAACTTTTTTCTAAAATAAATAAAATGTTTCATTAATAATATTTTACTAAGGGTTAATTTTGTTAAAATTAAATTTTATTTCTAGCTAATCAATACAAAAATTATAATACTTTAAACATTGTATTGTTTAAGCAAACATTTCAAAAAGATCAAGATTCACGAAGTTAAACACAATTACAATTAGTGATTACTCGCTATAAAAGAACATCTCCGTTTCAATGTACATCACGATTCAATCTTCTCATATCTAGGTATGTTTTACTATCTCACAATCTCATATTCATTATTTCAACCCGTGTAACACACACGTACCTAATCTAGTAATATTAATAAATAAACATAACAAAAATATTATAGTTAATTACACGATTGGTCCCTGTGGTTTGCCCATATTGCAATATTGGTCCCAACTTTTGAGAAATTACAGGTTTGGTCCTTACTATTTACTAAACCGTAACACAATTTGTCCTTACACTAACTTCTGTTAATTTTCTCAGTTAAGTGGATGTGAAAAGACCAAAATACCCCTTATTATTAAAATATATAATAAATTCTATATATTAATTCATGTAGGGCCCACTTTTTTAATTAATTATATTATATGTGTATATATATACACACACACATGAACTGCAGCATCGTCTTTAACATCTTGACACCACCGTCGCCGCCCCCGCCTGCGCACCACCCTCATTTCCCATCAAGTAAAACCCCCCACCAACCCATATTCGAACCACCACCATTGACCTCTATTTCAATGGGGTCGTGATTGCAGGTGGGCGACGAATCAAACGCCATCCGAACCACCACAATTAAGCGACAGCTGCTTGGGACGGTGCAGGTCGTGATTGCAGGTGCAGGAGGATGCTAACGGAGGAGGAGGAGGATGGTGACGGTGGGGAGGCCGGAGGAGGAGAAGGGTAATCAATGACGTGGAGGTTTGGGACGGTGGTTGTCTCCGGCGGAGGAGGACGATGGTGATGGATGCCCCGGCGATGGTGATGGACGATGTGTGTGTGTATATACACACACATATAATATAATTAGTTAAAGAGTTTAATTACATAATCGATCCCTATGGTTTGCTCATAAAATGGCCCCTACATGAATTAATATATAGAGTTTATTATATATTTTAATAATAAAGGGATATTTTGGTTTTTTCATAATCACTTAACTGAGAAAGTTAACAGAAGTTAGTGTCAGAGACCAATTGTATTACGGTTTAACAAACAGTAAGAACCAAACCTGTAATTTCTCAAAGTTGAGACTAATATTACAATATGAGCGAACCAAATGGACCAATTAACTCGAAATATTATTTTGGACTTGCTTGAGATAAAAAAAAAGATTTGTACTAGACATCTCTACGGGATTTCAAATATTTGAAATATCGTTATTCCATTTACAAGATCTCATATCTTTATACATATCACATATGTAGGGATATAGGTATAGATTATATTCCTGCCATTATACGAGCTTCAAAAAGTTATACCAATATCTTGTTATACACAAAAATCACAAACAACTATTTTAATTATAAATCTCAACCTCCTATTTTTTTACCTTCACAAATATTACCCTTACCAGTTGGACACTATTTTTCGTTCTCTGTCACTATTATTATTTTTTTAACTTTACTCTTCTTTTTTACAAGTGTTTTGCATATAAAAATTAGATTATGTTGTACTACAATAAAAAACTATATTAATAAAGTCTTGTCAACAAAGAACAAGTAGATAAAATTGCTCAGAGTTGAGGCATAAGATTTTTTTAATAATAAATTTTCTTCTGAGAGGGTTGGGGGTGTGGTTCCGGCTGAGAAAACGAATAAATGGACCCTGATTAAAATAACACATATCCTCCGAAGCAGGGTCGCACATTTGCCGTTAAAAAAAAGATAAATGTTATCATAGCATTGAAATTATATTTTTACTAAGTGATAAAGCTTTAAATCTTATGACTTAATTGGAGTAGATTTACGCATACTTGATGAATCAACCTAATAAATAATTGTAAACTAAGCATAAAATTGAAATCATAAGCCTAAGCGGAAAGTTTTGTCGATCATATCCCACTCTCGCCGTCGTCGCTCTCTACAATATGCACTCCGCCTTATCGGATGTAGTATTAGCCACATCATCAGTCACGTATTGTTATCCATGAAAATGTTATATTATGAAATGTGATGCTTTTTAAGTTATTATCACATGTTCACCGCAATATAAATCGTATGACACATAAGATTGTCTGGTTGTACAATTGTTTCGGTGCTCGTTTGCGCTCGCTCGAAAAATTAACGCTCGAAAAATGCTCGTTCGATTTTTCGCTCGGTTGTGAACGAGCCAAAATGGCTCGGTTCGGTTTGAAAACGAACCAAGTACGAGCAAAGGTCTGCCCAGTTTGGATCGGCTCGTGAAGAAGCCCCTGGAAATGTGAAATCAAAGAAATATTTTTGAAAGAATAAGTCTAAAATTAAAAATCCAATAAGACGGCCCAGTAGTTTGGCCCAATAAGCAGGTGCTTTTAAGGCTTTAAGCTCCCTAGTTGGCTAGTTTTAAGACAAAAAAGTTAAATATCAAAGATTATAAAAAAAAACTGAATAGAAGCTTTTGAAGACGAGACGTGATTTATACATAATTGTTTATTTGTATATTAGTGGTTGCTTGACCCCAATATCTAGCATACTACATTTAAACCATTTGTGTTCGTGAGTTTTTTTAAAAGGAAGTGAAATGAAACTATAAAATACGTGTGTAATAGATTTTTTTTATGTAAAAAAATGTAAAGACGATAATTTTTCTACCAAATACAATTATAATTTATAAGACTATGGTTCACTCTATCATATTTCATCCGCTCATCTTGGTAGAAGATTACAGTCAAAATCCCATTGCACCAACCGGTCCCACTCCTTTAATAGTTGTTTGTATAATATCTGTTCAAATAACTCGACATTCGAAACTAGCTCGGAACTCGTTCAAGAAAAAAACACAAAAAGTTGCATGTTCGATTTTGGCTCGGTTGCAAACAGCCGAGCGGCTCGGTTCAGTTTGTAAACGAACCAAACACGAGTAAAGGTAAGCTCGCTTGTTGATCGTTCAGTTTCACTCGAATTATTTTTAAATATTACTTTTTATATATTACATATATATATGTAATACGTTAGTTTATTTATTTAGGGATTAGAACATTACCATATTAACTATTTATCATTTTACCCTTGATCCCTTTTAATTTTTTTAACATCATTTTTTTTTGGTTTTTTTATATATGGACAAGGTTGTTAGATGGTCAAAGAAGAAAATTGGGTATAATGGACGTGCAGTGTATATGGTCGCAATGGAGGTGGTGGACGTGGTTTTACCGTGATTTATTAAAGCTTGAATTAAAACTTTATTTTTTAATTTTTTAATTTTTTAATTTTTAATTTTTTTTTTTGTGTTTTTAAACTTATTTTAAATGTTTTCTTTTTTTTTTCATTATTGAGTTTGAGTTGAAAATTGGAATTCTTGAATGAGTGTTGTACTAAATTGTAATATGATTGAGGCAAACCGAGCGGAACCAAGCGCTCGGTTATAAACTGAACCGAGTTCGAGCAAGTGTTTCTTGCTCGACTTCTTAAATTTGAACCGAACGTAGTGGCTCGGTTTGTAAACAAACCGAGCTCGAGTGATCCTCTATTCGGTTCGTTTCGTGACAGCCCTAATAATCAGCTTATTTATTTAATTAATCGAGATATTTTTGTTAATTTTGAAAGTATAACTTAAAAACTTAACGACCATCTATGTAAGGACTACCGTTGTTATCTTTTGACACATTATTAGGATCATGACTGTAATTTTAAATTTTGAAATAGTAAATTAGAACAACTAGAACAATTATGAGTGATCTAATTAGAACAATTCTGAAACTTGATTACTATTTTACAAAGTTACCCATTTCACAAATACTATCTATGTAATTAACTCTAATAAAATTTCAAAAAATCAAATATAAGCTTAAAACAAAGTGAAAAAGATGTCTGGTGAGAGATCGTTGAAAAGGCTATGAGCGCTTCACGAAACAAGATCCGTCATAGATCAAGAATGAACCGTGTGATACGGCTCAGTGTTAAAGATTCACGGCTAAACTAGGAAGACAAGTCAATGAAGACGGACATAAATAGTATGATTGTGATTATCAAAACAGAGATGAGGTTGCCAAAATCAAACGAGTCTAAAGAAGTGAATGGTTTACGTGACCAAAGAGCAGATCGAAAGGAAGAATGTAAAAGCAAACGACCAACGATTAAGTTGAAGAGCTTATGGTGTTGTTGGGGATTCAACATCAAGGTGGTACAAGAATCAAGATTACGAGGGCGATAAAAATCTAATCTTGATTTTTGTATTTATGAATGTTGAATGTCAAAAATTAAATCATGAGATGAAAATAGGGATTTTTTTTTAAATTTGTTTTCTTATTGTTACGTGTTAGAGGTAGCTTAGAAAAGTCGGTATAAATAATATAGGTATAGAATCTTTGTATAATGTGTTATGTGTGTTTTTTTTGTTTATGATAAATATTTAAGTCATGACTTAGAGATTAGTTCCCTTACAATCACAAAGTCCAAATCAAGATATTGACATAATGTCCTTCAAAGTTTAAACTAATCAATATTAACCAGCTAACAACTACATATTAAAACTTCTTATATGCAACAAAGTTAACAAAGAGTTCATCCAAGTTATGGCTCTAGTTCTAGTTCTCGTAATCGTCATATCGAGTCTTCTTCTCCTTCGAGTTCTTTTAAAACTTATTCGTAAAGCATGGTGGACGCCTATCAGTATCCAGAAAACGATGAAATCCCAAGGAATCGACGGTCTGCCTTACGAATTCCCTCATGGAAATACTCGTGTTATTTCTTCCATGAGAAACCAATCCATGAACTGCCCGATGGATATCATGTCACATGACATCTTTCCACGAATTCAACCACACGTCCATTCGTGGATCAAAACCTACGGTAACATTTTCATGTTTCACCATACATTAACAGTGCTAATCTTTTTAGAACATGTTATTAGTATTATGGTTTATAAGTATGAGCCGACGGGTCCAGTTAAGTTTATAGGGTTACTTGTGATCTTTATATATTATAACCTAACTATTCAATAAGATAAATTCAGTATTTTACCATCTTACGGATCTCACTCTTCAAATGTTTTAGCATCTGTTCTTCTTGTCCATTAGGGATGAACTTTATCAACTGGCATGGTCCAGAAGCGCAACTTTTCGTTACAGAACCGGAGCTCGTAAAAGAAGTTCTAAGCAACCGCGATGGAGCGTACCCAAAGATGGATATGGCAGGGTATGCAAAGAAGCTGTTAGGAGAATCACTTATAACAAACGAAGGCGAAAAATGGGCTAAGGTTCGAAAACTAGCAAACCATACATTCCATGCTGAAAGCTTGAAGGTGTGAACCATCATATTCAATTCAAAAGTTACTTCATTTCATGTGTTTTGATCAGAAACTTGAGTATCTTGAACCCATGTGACAGAACATGATCCCCGAGATGAGCAGAAGCATCGAGACGATGCTAGAGAGGTGGAGGGACTTTGAAGGGAAAGAAATCGACGTGCATAAAGAATTCGGGTCGGCGACAACTGAGGTGATATCAAGAACAGCTTTTGGTAGTAGTTATGTTGAAGGGAAGCATATATTTGAAATGGTGGCGAGATTAACCGCGATAACTGTTAGAAATACGTACAAGTTAAGGTTTCCAGGCATCAGGTTAGATCTATTCAACTAGCTCAATAAGTAAACTATCAAGCGTTTGAATATGCATACTGGTAAGTGAAAACTGTTTGTGTTTTCAGTTTGATATTGAAGACAAAAGATGAAACAGAAGCCGAGAAGCTTGAAAAGGCGATAAAGAAATCGATTCTCGAAATTGTGAAGAAACGAAAGGAGAGTATAGACGAAGGGGTCGATGAGTCTGCAAGTGATTACCTTGGGGAGCTAGTGAAAATGGCTAATGATGGTAATGAAAGTAAGAGGATTACAGTGGAACAAATGATTGATGAGCTCAAAGCGGTTTATGGGGCGGGACATCTCACGACCACGAGCTTACTTTCGTGGACGGTTTTCCTTCTCGCGATTGATCAAGAATGGCAAGACAAAGTTAGAGAAGAAGTGATCGGGTTATTCGGGCAGAAAAACCCGACTTCTGATGGCATTGCAAGACTTAAAACAGTAAGAAATTGTTTGTTTTAATTGAATATATATGTATCTAGTCGGATAGAGGTAAGTAAGATAAGACTGTGTACGTTTGTTTGTTTGTTTAATTAAGTTAATATAAATATGTTAGTATCATAAATGCAGATGAACATGGTGATTAATGAGTCACTTAGACTATATCCTCCTGTGCTCACAGTGACAAGAAAAACTGAGAGGGAAATCAAACTGGGAAACATTAATCTTCCAACTAGATTGAATATTTTCATCTCGATTCTCGCGCTTCATCATAACACAAAGATTTGGGGTGAGGATGTTCATTGTTTTAGACCCGAAAGATTCGCGAATGGGGTCGCTAAAGCTACAAAGAACAACGCTGCAGCGTTTCTTCCTTTCGGGATGGGACCCCGAACTTGTGTTGGCTTAAATTTCACCACGAATGAAGCAAAGATTGTGCTTTCCATGATCTTGCAGCGTTATAGGTTCACCCTATCGGATAATCATGTTCATTATCCGACTGATGTGTTTATCCTTACTCCTAAGAATGGTGTTCTAGTGATCCTTCATCCTATTTAAAAGATGATTGATTATGTTTTATCTATTTTCGCGTGTTGGAATCGTTATGTTTGTAAGATGTAACTAAGTTGAAGTGTTGATATTCAGTAATAAGAACTTGTTTGAAAGATGGACACTCACAAAAATGTTATTAAGATCTTAACATATTTCTTGTAATATACAGATGTTTCCAAAAGCACACACCATAGAAGTAAGGTGTCTTCCTTTAATCCAAAAACTTAAAGGTTAAAATCCTAAAAGGTGTAGATATATGTGACTAATATAAGTAGATTAGGAGTAAAAGTTTAATAAATAAACTTATAATATATGGAAAGAGATAATCAATCTTGTTATGTTCCTATAATTAAAAAAAACATCAAGATCAATGATTGGATCTAAACAAAAACAATATAGTCCTTTTATCTTATATAACTATCAAATATCACTATCAAGTTGATGTCTATGTTCATAGTCTACGGACCACAATGGCATAATGCATGTTCCCAACGGTCGAAGCCAACCACCTACACGATCCAGCGGAGTACTCATAAACCGTCTTCAATTAGGCCAACTAGTTATAACATGGTGATTGAATCACTAAACTAGATCACTGGTTGTACTAGACTTGCAATTTTCTTTTTTATTTTTCTCAAATAACATCCTTATTCATTTACCATTTTCAGGTTTAATATTATCTTTATTTTAGATTCGATATTTTTATTAATATTGCAAGTCCAAATCATGTTATAAAGTAAATCCAGCAAAACATCATGTTGATTACCGGTCCAGTTATGAAAATATTGATTAAAGGGTCTTTCATAGCAATGATAGTGACCATGGATGGACCACCCAATGTAACATCAAACCTAAAACTCATATCGAATGCCTCCAATTTACGATCGTACATGTTTTATTAATAATATATGCAATCAAAGTCATAACTCATAAGTTTACTCAAATATTTCAAATCTTGGTAGACCACATTGGGTTTCTCTAATGAAGATAGGTGGTCCATACACCTAACTGATGACGAGTGGGTTCGTCATTTGTCAAGTGGTTCCAAGCTATGTGTGACCACGGATGGACCAGGTTAGGTTTGACCAACAAAGACACATAGTATCGATTATTTCAAATTTTAGTGAATTTACTTCTTTTTTTCATATAATACAGAAATGAAATACAAAGAACACAAGTTTTATTGTTGTCACTTGATGTTAAGAGAAAGATAAAACATATCTGTAGCTGCAAATTTTTAACCTCCACAGCAGGATCCACATGCAGGTAGAGAGTCTGCACCGACGCAAAAACAGGGTCAACAACATTGCAAGATGTATAGATAGATCATATGAAAAGAAAAAAAAAACTGAATAACATACTGTGGTCTATGCCTCTAACATTGTCTAATCCACGTGGTGGCCCGCGTGGACCACTGCCATATGGACCACCACCAGGGCCGCCGCCGCCACCCCATTTCTTGCTGGAACCAGATGACTTCTTGTAGCCATCAGATTTCTCCATCTACAAATGCAGTGCATGCATGATGAAATGTTCAGTGGGCATTATTGCATAAATGGTGGCTACTTGAAGAGATGAATTTTGGGGATTGGTATTACCGAAAACATAGTGGCGAAGAACATGGAAATGAAGTTGATGATTGCCCAAAAGAAATCGATGATTGTTCTGAGTCGCCATATGGATCGACTGGATTTCACAACACCTGAGGAATCAACACAAAGTAACTTTGAGTTTTACACAAACACATACACCTACAAGAGTTAATGAAGATAGTGTGTGAATGTACAGCAGTACATGCATGACACACACACAAACATGAATATACTGGATAGATGGAAAAAGTGCAAGATCAAATTATGGATCATAACATGTTTCTTTGCTAGTATATGTAAAAACAGAAATGTCACACTGTAAAATAGTAGCCTAATGCAATTATGAAATAATTATTTTAAGAACCAACTGCAGTTTGGGGAAAATATATTAAAGACACATTTAACTTGCATGTTTAAAAATTCTAATTTGTACCAAGACCTACTATCACAGATAATGAACTGTAACATTTACCACTAACTTGAATATTTTCTCTACTAGATCCTTGCAGTCATGATAACACCTTTATTGCACCAAGTAGTGGAGGCAACTGGCAAGAAAGGTGGGTTGGGTAACGGGTCAAAGCTGGTTGTTGTTACCTTTTGCTTTGTTGTCAAAAGCCCACAAGGTACGTGCCTAGGTACTCAGGCGCAGGCCAACTCAGCCTTATCGCCTCGCTTCAAAATCCCCACTTTCAGGGACAAACGCAATTTCAGGCCAAGTTCCAGCTGAAAATGGTCTGAATAGGTATGAAACAATAATACTTTCCCTAAACAAGCCTGGAATCAACCTAAAACAACCTAAACTAGCTCAAAACAAGCCTAAAACATATCTAAAGTTCCTAAAGATCAATTTTTATACTATGTGCCTTGCTTAAAAAAGCCCTTTCTTTTTAAGTGCCTTTCGCCTAGGGCCAAGGCTCACCTTTTCGCATTCGAGTGTTTGACAACTATGCATTTTAGTAGGGGCAAGGTAGGTTGTGGTTGAAGGGTAAATATCTTTTGTCCACTATTAAAATAGTTCTATATATAGATGTGTGAATTTGATTAAAATAACAATATAATTAGAATTAGGGATAATGTATCTAAACTCTGGAGGCCACCAATTTATTGAAGGTTGAAACACCCTGCAAGCTAACCAAGCACCTCTGAGGCTTTGTTTATGCCAAATTTGGTAAAATACATGACAACATACAAATATGGGGCCCTAAAGTATTTGAAAAGACAACAAATACTCTTGTATCAACCTGTAAAAGGTGACAATGAAAAAAAACTAGGGTGTTTTCGTCATTTTATAATATTTCGTAATATATATAGCTAGATGGGTATAAATAAACCAGATACATGCTAGGATGGGTTATAAAATAGTATAAATATATGAAATATATGGGTGACCTCAGTGAAAAAAATGAACACTTTCCATAATCCAATATAATAATAGTAATAGAAGTCTCTGATAAAACCATTTAGGACTTTAAGTGCACTAAAGATAGACTTCAAGTGCCTTTCAACCCATTTGCCATTGAGGTAAACTCTTTAATTGACTTACTTTATATGGATCATAACTCAAATTGACCCACTTATAACTAAAAGGGTTGAAACTACAACCTTTAGCTAGCAACTATGTAAACCTTGAGGGCAACTTTAGATAAAGGCCATAAGAATGTATTTGGTTGGCATTGGTCTAATTCGTTCAAATACTCAAACTCATTGCTCAATCTATTGTTAGATTTGTTAAATAAGATTCGAACAACTCAAACGCCTCATAAGGTGCATTTGGTTGGCATTGGTCTTTTTATATCATTGTATCAACATGCATTAAGACCTAATTACAACTTTAAGTACTGTAGAGTTTAGATAACATCAGATCCTCTCATTTCTAGCAGAGCCATGGGCCTGTTTAAGTTGCATTGCCATTTGAAGAGAGACACAAAAAGACAATGAACCAATAATCCAATTCCAATCAGCATCTAAACAATATATCATCAACAAACCCTAATTTCTCCTGAACATTGGTGATGTTCATCTACAATATGCCCTTTCATAAATTCAGGCGTCAACCAGCAATTTAGCTAAACATAAATAAGATAAACATAATCTAAAAAGAATCCAACTTCAATTTACAAACAATTTGCAATTATAGATCAATCAAATCAAATGCTCGAATAAGCCTCAATTCAATCATCATACAACAAATTTAGGGTCAGAGGACAACATTGTATAATCTGAAATCAATATTATTATTCACAAATCCAGATCGGGGAATATATAATCACACAAATAATCAACAACCGAGGTCAATTCAGCCACGAATAACAATGAATTGGAATATAACTAATTTATATATTCATAGAATCGAAAAGATAACATAATTTGATGAAGAATTTATGTAAAGTTTAAGGATGTCTAACGCACCTCTTTCGACATACGCCATTAGAGCTTCTTCTTAGGTTGTCTCTCGCACAAATGTATTTAGGAGGAGAACATTATAGAAAAATGGAGAAACTTAAATCATACGTGGCAAATTCTTATGATTTTGAATGGTTGTCAATAAAAAAATTTAAATTTGATTTTTGTTATCAACGACGGTTCCAGTTAAGACTGCAAATAACTGAACGTTCAGCGAACAGTTCGTGAGTCATTCGGTGGGAAGTTAGTTTATGTCCGTTCGATTAGTAAATGAACGAACATGAACAAGAAAATTCCGTTCATTTAGTAAAACGAACGAACATGAACACAAGCTGTGTTCATTCATTTATGTTCATGAACGTTCGATAATGTGTTCGTTTATGTTCGTTAATGTCCGTTCGTGAACGTTCGATAATATGCTCGTTTATGTTCGTTAATGTGTTCGTTTATATTCTTAATTTTTGTATCATTTATTTTTATGACTATTACATCAAGTATTTTCTGATATTTATGTTATCTATTTATTTATTTTTTGTTGATTTTGTGTAATGTTTGTAATAAAAAAATAAATTTTATTCTAAAATAAATGTATAATAATTTGTATTCGTTTGTGTTCATGAGCTTCTTTATGTTCATCATTTTCATGAACAGTTGTTTGTATTCGTTTGATTTTGTTTGTGTTTATTTGCGTTCGATAAGTGTTCATGAACAGTTCATGAACATGTTCACTTTCTTAATGAACGAATATGAATAAGAAATCTCGTTCGATAAGTGTTCGTGAACAGTTCATGAACAAGTTTGTTTCTTAACGAACGAACAAGAAGTTGTTCGTGTTTGTTTGCAGCCCTAGTCCTAGTGACATTGATTTTTATTTATTCTAGCCTTAATTTAACTTGTATGTTTTTTAACTTCGTTCACAATCATTATTGCGATTGAAACCGACTCCAAATCAAACGTAAAAGTTGAAAATTATATTATTGGGACTGTTTTGTGTAATAAAATTGAAAGTTGAGAGTGTTACCGGCCAAATTAATAGTATGAATTATTATTGACCAATAGGTAATAAGTTAAATTATTAATATCTGATTTGTCTTTTATAAAATTTTTTATATTTAAAATTTTAAGCTTTTTACTTTCATAATACGAATTTTTTGAATCAACCCTAATTGAAATGATAATTCTAATTCTAATTATAATTCTAATTCTAATTCTAGTTAATTTCAATTTTGTTCCCTAAGGTTTGACAAAAATATCGTTTTTCCTCCAAAAGATTAAAAACATCAATTTCTCTTTAAAAGTTTCATATGTTGTTTCAATTTCACTTCAAAAGTTTCATTATTTTGGATAAAGTTGAAATAACTAATGAAACTTTAGATTGAAATTGAAACAAATTATGAAATTTTTGGAGGTGAATCGATGTTTTTAATCTTTTAAATAAAAATAGTTAATTTTAACAAACCTCAAGAAGTAAAATGGAACTTAACTCATTAATATTTTATAAGACTGTATCAAATAATCTAGAAATCAATTTGATAAGCACCCATACATAGCAATACATATATAATATATCAAATATCATTTTATGTCAGGTAAAAGAAATTATTTTAAAATCACATTCTCATATATCTTGATACAGTTTTATTATAAAATCGAGAGTTCTAATCTAACACATCGTATAAAAGAATATCACAAAACAATATCAACAAACGAACACAAACATTTATTTAAACCTTAAAACAAGCAACAATGAATACAAATTAACACATAATCATCTATCCACAACATTTTAATGTTATTAATCATATCTTATTTGTTGATCAAATTCTTTTGTGTAAAGAGTTTAAAGAGCTTCAAGAATGATTTGAACTCCATGTTGAGGTCTAACCATGAACACTTGAACAGGAGAGTGAACATAATTTGGTGACAATTTAAACTTAAATCTTTGTAGAATCATAACAAGTGCAATCTTAGCTTCCACAAGTGCGAAATTTACACCTACACAAGTACGTGGTCCGAACCCGAATGGCAAGAAGGCTGCTTGTGTGTTGTGTGTCGCTTTAGCTATGCCCCCTTCGAATCTATCTGGCTTGAACCGATGGACATCGGCTCCCCAAATTTTGGAGTCGTGGTGGACCGCTAACGGACAGATGTATAACTCCATGTTCGATGGAAGGGTCAGTTCCCCTAACCGAACTTTTGTCGCGACTCTCCTTTTTAGGGCAGGAACGGGTGGGTATAATCTTAAAGACTCGTTAACGATCATGTTAATCTAAAATAACATCAAAGAACACAAATGTGTAATCAATGTTTGTGTAATGAATGTTTCTGATAATAATTGTTTTGGATTTTACTGTGAAACTTGCTTTTGACTATAGTGTTTTTAAAGGGAAAAAAATTCTGAAAATGTCTTTTGATCATATTTTTCTCTCAAAATGTCCCTTTGACCAAGTAATTCTCAAAAACTTTCCCACCAACAGAGTCGTCTCTTACCATAGAATAAGTTCGTCCGAACCCAAGATGAGCGGCTCGGACGAAGACACGAGTCTAAATAGGTTCGTTAAACTTATGGTCGTCCGAACTTACGTAAATTCGTCTTAACGAAGTTACAGTCGTCCAAACTTTTGTAAGTTCATCCAAACCTTGGCAACGACCCTATTTAGACATTTGGCTTCATCTAAACCACTCATCTTGGGTTCAAACGAACCTGTTTTGCGGTCAGGACGTTCGTGTTAGGGTGGAACAATTTAGGGATGAGCTGGTTAAAGGGATTTTTTAAATTTTCATGTTTTCAAATCACAAAAACTACACATCATAGAACCTTTTAAGATAAACCAGTTTGTTTGTGGTCCTTTAAAGAAGGTAGGAGCTATCAGTAATATAACCTCAAAGCAATAGATGCTTGTTTTTTGTGTAAGTTATCTAGTTAAAAATAGTTTTTTGAATGACTTTTCAGATCAACAAAAAGTGTATTTTCTTACCATATTGAGTCTTGTGATTGAATCTTGATTAGGGTTCATATTTCCAAAGAACTCCAACACTTCATCTCTAGCTTTCTCTTGCCACTCATAATGAGTTGCTAGAAGAAAAACAGTCCATCCAAGTAAAGATGCAGTGGTTTCATGTCCTGCAAAGTAAAACGTTTTACACTCGTCAACAATGTCATCTAAAGAGATTCTTTTTCGTTCATCTTCATCGCGATACGCGACCAACAACTCTCCAAGATAGTCATTCATGCTCGTATTCGTGCTCATTTGTTCGTCTCTTTTCCTTATGATCTCCAGAATGCAATCTTTGATCCCTTGTTCAAGTTTCTCGGACTCTTTGTCATCTTCACTCTTAATCAAGTAACTACATTAGCAAACAAATTAGCTTAATGAATGATTCGATACGTTTAATAAGATCGCGCTATGAATAACGCACCTCATGCCTGGAAGCCGGATTTTATGTGAGTTTTTTGAAACGTTGAGTGTTAGCTTCGTTAACATGTCGAATATTTTCTTCCCTTCTAGATAACTACTTCCGAATGCGGTTTTGGAAATGACATCTGATGTGAGTACTCTAAATTCTTGAAATACTTCGATTTCTTTTCCGTCATACTCTTTCCATCTGTTTAGCATCGTTTCGGTGCTGGCAATCATGGCCGGGGTCATGCGCTAAATATGTAAAACTTGTATTAGATGTTACGAGAAAGAGTATCGCGATGAACATTGATCATTAGAGACGTCAACACACAGTTAAAGACACGTTGGATAATAGGTCAAAACAAGACAAGACAAAACGGGTTGATTTCTCAGTACGTTTATTCTATTTTCTAGTTTATTAAGTTATAGTTATATGTATTTTTATTATCACACTACTATTAACACAAACTTTAAATAGTTAATTATATATCTAACAACTAGTTTTGCTGTCTAATTTTTTTTGTTCTAACAGTTAAATTTTTTATATATTTATTATTTTCGTTCAATATGTTAATTGTATTTACCAAATACAACACAAAATGAGCTTGTTAGAGTAAAAGGGGTCATTAAACCCATGATACCTTAATGATTATTACCAAAGTCTTTGTTCGAGCATCGAGTAAAACCCGAACCGGCAAATCAAACCCGGATTGGCACGACTTGAGCCGGCCCGAGCCATAATTTCTTTTGAAAGAACTAACATCAAAAGACGTGGAAGTCGCGATTATTTGTTTAGACAAAATAATCATGTTTGATTTATTATTTTGTTAACGAAGTTTCAAAAGATTGTATATATGTAATTGAACACTTACTTTTAAGCTTTCGCCATGGAAGACACCATTGGCGAGCTTGCGAAGCTTTGTCCACTTATCACCTTTAGTCGACGAAAGCCCATCTCCTAACAACTTCTTTGCATGACCTTCGAGTTCGATCTTCGGGTAAACACCATCTTTATTGTTCATTATTTCTTTAATCAATTCAACTTCTGTAACCACCAATTGAGCTTGAGGACCATACCAATTCAAGTAATTTCTTCCTGAAATCAAAAAACACAAAACACCCTTCAATATATACTCACAAAGATGATGAATCTCATACACAAAAACCATGAATAAACATCGATTTTTTTACCATATAAGTTCACCCATGAATGAACATGAGGCATGATCCTCGAAAAAATCTCATGTGAACTATGATCCATGGGTCGACCCATGGATTGTGTTCGCATGTTGGATATCTCTATAGTGTTTCCATGTAGGAATCTGTAAGAAGGGCCTTTGATTCCTTGTGATCGCATGGTGTGTTGAATGACTACTGGCATCCAACACATCTTGTAAAGTAATTTAACGAGCATTAGTACAAGGTACAGAAACAGAAAACCAACGAGAAATGTTAGATACTTGTTCGCAAAAGCCATTTTGGTCGTTCGACGAGTTGTTGTGATGATTTGAATCGAATTAAGCTAGTCATGGAGGATAAACACGGTTGGTATGGATCATAATATAAGAAGGTTCATTTTCATATAATTGATAAATTAATGGATCTTTGTACGACGAAAAGTGAGTGTTGTTTGGAGCTATTGTGATGCTAGCTCATCTATAATGCGACTTCTAAAAAATATAAAAAGGTGAAAACAACAATCAAATGATTAAACTGTTATATATTTAATCAAGACACAAGTCACTCTCTAAATATATATAGACACATTTAGGCCATGCGTAGCGAGTTGCTATCAATACTCGTGATAAATATGTATTTTATGTATTGTTTATTGAAACTAGCTCTTTTTATTACGCGTTACAACCACAACCGTTAAAAGATGTTTTTCGACAATGAAGTACGTGAAATTTGATTCGCGTAATCGGATGGGTGATGAGAAGTTAAGCTAATATTGTATTTTCTTTATGGAGAATGACTTATTTAGAATGTCTACATAAACGTTGTTATAGAAAGATTTCAAAAAATAAAACCTCGTAGATAAAAACTTTAAATATATTGTATTTTAGTATGTTCTTGTAGTGACATTTGACGTATTTCTGTTGGTTTTAAAAAATTTAGTTTGATAGTATTTTTTAATGTAACCCGACCAACCTAATCCAATTACTCGAATCTGACTGAAAAATTTATTATACAGTGATATTCAAACGACACTTAAAGAATTTTCGCGCCCTATGAAAAAATTTCTTGCATTCGTCAGTGATTAAATAGTTACAAACTTAGTGCATAATATTTTGATCATTTAATCATAGTTGAATGGTTGATTCTTCATTTATTATCGTTCCATTGTCTTAGCTCAATGATTAAAGACTAAATTATCATTCGTTTGATTTATACTGGTTTATAATTACAATAATCAAAACTTATTTAACGACATCTTCTTGGCGGGAATCAAACTCTCCATTAAATTATGTTTGCTTAGGTTGGGGAATCTTCAATCTTTTATAAGAATAAATAGATATAAAATGGTCATTATTGTACTCTTCTTTACCAGGGACACCATATTATAAAAGTATGATAATAAATTAACATGCCGATTTTCAAAAGATGAGGTTAAGTGAAAATGATTTCGAATTCAGCTACTATTTTATATTATCATATAATAAATGTACACAACAACAAGCTAGGATATCATAAGTTTAGTGAAGTTAGTAAAGTAACAAAGAGGGTGTTGGGTGAAAAGAATACCTTAGGGTTTATGGAAATAGCGGTATTAAGATGTATTAAATCTGTTGTTTTTAATGTGACTGAGAGTTCAAATTTATTATGGATAAAAATTATAGATTTAAAATTAGGAATAGAATATATATAAATTAGCAGTTTTATAAAAAGTAAAAAGGATTATAAAACATAGAAATGATCCTAGTCAAACATATGTCACATGTTTATACTTGACATCAAACTCACATAAAATTTCTCTCCCCGTGACGACAATGTCAACTTGTTTTCTCAACAACGCTGATTTAGGGTTAATTTATAATATTCATTTATTATAAAATGTGTACTTACAAGATGTGTTTTCCTCCCATTATATAAAATATAATGAAAAAAGTGTATATCTTTCATTTATAAAAGTGTGTTAAAATAGCTCAAAACTCGATATTTGCTAGTAGAAAGCTAATCGTATGAGATAAGCTCTTTTACAACCAAGCCAACATGGCTCGAAAAATTTACAAAACCAAGTCCGCTCGGTTAGACTCATTTAAACTCGAGCCCGCTTGATTTTGGTTCGAATTGTTTATTTTAATTATATATACACATTTTTGTGAGAGGTGAATGTTTTTGATAAATTCTACTCATCAATTAGTAATAACAATAATTATATAAATTTTAGTTTATACCATAAGTTTAGCCAAAATACTCAATAATATATGTTGTTTGCTTGTCAAAACTAAGTTTATTACTAATGTTCAAATAACTTGTGGCATAAATCTTGCTCGTAAAAAGCACAAAAAACTCGCACAATGGGCTCCCTTGGTTTGTTTATAAACCGAGTCAGCTCGGTTCGACGGACTCTTCTACAAACAAGCCGAGCAAAACCCTAGCTATTTTAAGTAATATAATAATAACAACATGATTCATAACTTTCAAAATAATAATTTTACTTTAAAAAATTTTGCTTCATAAAAAATGCTATTTTAAAAGTTCGTTGTAGTAAAAAAAACTGCATATTTTATATTTTTTATGTTTTTAAAAAGGTTATATTTTTTAATAAAAAGAAACATATTTTAATTTATCAAAAAATTAATTTTATAATTTGAAAGGTATATAAATAATCATTAGCATTTGATGTATTATTAAATCGCTAACTTTCATTCTAGTAACAACACAAGTCAAAATTTTAGGTTGATAGTGCGGAAAAATATCATGTGACATCGAAACATTTTGTTTTATCAGTATAGATCTGAGTGAAAATTTAACTATAAATATATATAATTGTAAACTTTATTAAAACTAAATAGTACTTAAGCGAATATCATGATGACAAGATGTATCTCCTCTATTCAACAGATTAATAGTTCGAGTACCAAAAAAAACGTATAAGTGGTTTTATAGAAGTAGGTGCATGCTGGAAGAATTATTTGAAATTCAATGATGAATAAAAAACAAGATACCCATTTGCGTGTGACATAAAGACCTAATAAACTTTTCATGGCCTCAAAGTAGCTCTACATGTACTAACGCTTTGTTGGTTACTTCTATTAACTATACTAACGCTTTGTTGTTTACTTAACTTCTCTCAGCTAATAGAAGTGATTGTTCTTTGTCTTAATTTATTAGAGAATTTCTGGCTGCCATCATATAAAGAAAACCAAAATCTTTCTCTCAAAATGATGAAACATATAATGGTAGCAAGTGAAGAAGAGCGGCAGGGTGACCAGAGATTGAGTTGGCCAACTAGACGGAAACACACGGGGGAAGGGGTGGGGTTGGTTTTGAAGAAGACGGGAATCATTATCAAGTGAGTCGAGTCCCATCCTCTACTCACACTTTAACTAACTTTAGAGGAGTATAACATTTACATTACTGTTTTTGTAATTAACATTGTAAGGAATATTTTCGTCAATGTATAAAAAGTTAATAGAAAACAAAGTGATCATTCACTTTATTATATAATGAGGAAAAAGGTTATTACAAAGAACTAAACTTTCGTTTGATGTTACTAATATCACAAAATAGATCAAACAACTTGAATATTTTATCAATCACACAACAACAGACAACATGAAACTAATCGTAAAATTTTAATAAATGATTTATAAATCAAGAAAATCCTATTTTCTTAAATTCCTCTTGGATCTCCACCCCGAAATACGTGAATATGGGTTCACATATATATGGAATCATATATCGATACATGTGAGGTCAATATATGTGAGTGGAAATTGAACCTAGACATGTATAAGGGTAGATGAAGAAAATAGAACATAATAATGCCATTTCATCTGGTCCTTATTGTCCCATTTCGTTTTCAAATAATCATTCTACACATGTGCTTTGTTATTGGAGACTGAGAGCCAAACAATGTTCAACATTCCCTCAAGTCTCTTCTATATATACTTGTAACTATGACATATGTTTATTTATCAAACACTTCAAGTGACCTTACAAAAATACAAATGAAGGGACACGTCAAGTGTCACTCAGAGATCCTCCGAACACTTTATTGGGATATTTTGTTCTAGATCTTCTACTGAAGTGTTTGGGGGAACTCCAAGTACCACTTGACACCATTAAAAAGTTGCCAATGCGGCTAACAATAATCTGATGATGTTTGTTTTCTTTGTTTTGAGGTATTAGGATCAAGTTTTGCAATTAAGGAACCCAAGATAGTATTGCCTCAACTCAATTCGTCATGCATAATCTAAAAACATTTTTGATGGTAGGTGAATGAGTTTAAGGATCTTGAACTCTTATAGAAAATCTTTCTTTGATAAATCCAAATCTATGTTTGTAGAATAATTTATATGTCCATAATGTTGACTTATTTATCTAGAGATATATGAAAACTAAACTAGAATATTAGTAATCGAAATTCTAGGGTTTTTTATTTAGAGTGAATACTTTCTATTACCCGGAGCTTCGATACATTTCGAAATCAAGAGATGTCTATTAGATGCCGATTTCATTCCAGTAGCACCCGTTGCTTCTTTTGTTGGGTTGGCTTTTGGGCACACGGAAAAGGGGAAGTGGATGGAGGGGCTCAACTCTGGACAGGCGGTGGAAACTACCAAGCTGGAGTACGGTAGGGGCAGAGGGAATTTCCGGTGGAGCGGTGAAATGCGTAGAGATCGGAAAGAACACCAACGACGAAAGCACGATCCTGAGCTAAGGAAGAGTGACAGGCGGAAGGGCCGATTAACGCAACTAAAAGAATTATTGAAATGAATTCAAACGGAAGAAAAAAATCTGTTGATAAATAGAGCGTCTACATTACCACTCAATTCAAAATCTATCCTAGTTGAAGTTATTTTATGTTGACTTATTTTATGGCATTTTTCATCCTTTCTTAGGGGTTGTTTGACAGCATCTGAATCAGCCTCTTAATGGTTCAGATGTCTGAATGGTTCAACACTTAATGATTCAGACCATTTGTTTCACGAGCAAATGTCTAAATGGTTCAGACGTTTGCCTCTGAATGGTTAAGCATTATACTAATGTTGAAGGAATGGTTAAGACCTTTTATCTGAATTGGTCAAACATTTGCCTTTAAATAGTTAAGCGATATACTAGCACTTAATGGTTCAGACCTCTTAATGATTCGTCGCTTAATGGTTCAGACCTCTTATTGGTTCAACATTTAATCATTCAGAAATGACCAAGCAACACTTATGCATATTTTCACAGTCTTTTAGTTACAAGGATTAGTTTAATTAACATGAACGAAGAATGTATATATAATCATTTGACTAACATTCAGAGATTTTTTATTTCTAATGATAGACTGCATATATTACAATAGTTGGCTGAAAACGTGAATAAAAATCACGAGCTAGTTATTGGCATCTTCTTGTGAGCAAAGGAGGAATAAGTAGCATTAGTCATAGCTATATATCAACCTTTTGCTAACATGAAAGGTCAATAGTTATATTAACTCTACCATTCATGGCTATATATCAACCTTTTGCTGACATGAAAGGTCAATTCTAGGGTTGTAAATGAACAGAATGAACAAGAACAATATTGTTCGTGTTCATTCATTAATAAAATAAAATTGTTTATGAACTGTTTACGAACACTAACCGAATGAAACTTCTTGTACGTGTTCGTTTATTAAGGAGATGAACTGTTTACAAACACTTACCGAATAAAAACACACACAAACGTATACAAACAAATATTCATAAACTAAAAGAACACAAACGAAAGTTTCTCAAGCTTTAACACAAACTTAACATAGCTATTCGAACGTACTTAGACAAAATTATATATATATATATATATATATATATATATATATATATATATATATATATATATATATGAATAGAGAAAGATCAAGAATAGGAAAGTTTTGTTTTTTCTATTTTAACCCCAAAATTTAAGAATCATTAATTTGGTTAGATTTTTTTTTCGACTTTTGTTGTTGTTGTTGTTTTTAAATCTCATCGTTACATCTGTGTTTGTATTCCGGCTTTTTGATGCCTACTTTTACGACGGAGTACGCTTGCGGGTTTTAAGGTGGATGGTTTTTATGACGGAGTACACTTTCGGTTTCTTACGCTTAAGGGTTTCATGGCGAAGTGTTTTTTTTATTTTTTGTTTTAATACTCAGGATCGCGTCGCCGTCAACGAATCGGCTTCAAGGTTGCACCCAACCTAGATTTTTGTGCTTTTTTGTTTTGGTTTTTTTTCCTGTTGTTGAAAAGTGTACGTATTATTGTGACCTGTTTTTGCAATTGACTTCTTGATGTTTTGGGGTCTATGTTGGAATGACCGTCGTTGGTACGTGTGTGTCCACGTTTTAATATTTAAGATCGGGTAGAATTTTTGTTGCAACACGACAGGAGGTATATCTAGTTATATTTAACATAAACTAAAGCAAAAAATAGTCAATCCATTAGATTAATTTATCATTTGATAACACGTATGTTCGTTCTAACTTCAAGGTCACAGCCGATACATCTCGTGTTAATGATGAAATGGATGCATGCCTCAACAAGAAATATATGGAACCTTAACTATAGCATTGAGGTAACATGATGTCAACATATCAAAGAGTCATGAAGTTAAAATGACAAATTATGGAAAGAGCGATGACATAGAAGATTAAAAGTTGACAACATCAATCGTACTCACATGATGGAGGGTATCAACAAAATTTCAAATAGATGAATCTATGAAATTAGAAGTGGTGGAAAAGAATTTTATGAAAGGAGAGAGCGCAAACAAGACTCCAACAAAAGTGTTAAACCTTATAAACTTAGAAGATCAAGTACTTCCAAAGTAGGGATCTTTAAAAAAACTTAAACTTGACGCGAATACTTAAAACCCGAAACATTTAAGATGTATATTAAAAGGTGATCACCGTAAACAAATAATAAGCTGGTATGAATTCATGTTTTTTTATTAGTGTTCACATTTAGTTTCTTTTAAGTGTTGTATTAAATTTCTTAGTTGTCAATATATATAATTACTATCATATTTCCTATGATGTATGGGTATAACAATCTTTTGTGTTTTTCCCAAGAATAGTACGTGTTTATAAAGCGTTTGTTATAATGTATCTAGTTTTTCTCCTCTATAATATCGCCTTGCATGATATATGATATGATATTGTGAGTGATCAAATGTGTTGGTTTGGTGGGGTTAGTTGTTTAGACCATAGTTGATAGATGTTTAAGGGTTAATTAGAAATAGATATTAGAAAGAGTCATATTCATCCTAAACTAGTTAAGATAAGTAATGTATCAAATCACAGAGAGTTTATGGTGGTGTTTGAATTAAAGTGATTCATTACATTTCATTAAATTAATCATGTGATTATGAGATCGATTTTATTATATTGATTAGCCATAATGATGATAGAAATTATAAATGGTAATCAATATATAAAATAGATTGCTCGTTTAGACTAAGTTTACACAACGTGTAACCTAATAAATATCAACACTGAGTTCAAATAAAATGAATGAATAAATGATTAATTGTAACAAAATTATAAGAACTTGCTACTAATTGAATTAACCTAATTGATTTAAGCTAACTAAGAACCCACATGAGATGTTAATTCTACAATCACTAATTCAACCTAGGAAATTCAGTCACTATTAATGGTTGATGATGCAAGAAAAGCATATTTTGATTATTGGTAATTGAAATCATAACTTGAGTCGCTTTAGTTACATGAAATCAAACCCATATTGTTCTTATAACCAAACGATGACAAAAATCTATGTTAATGGACGTTAGAACACAAGTTACACATTAGTTTTACTAACTCCACATGCTAGGATGATTGGTGAATTAGCCTGACATAGTCATGGAACAATCTTCAAATCTTGATTCGGGGGACGAAAACAATTCGGGGGTGCTAACCACCTACAATCGTCTATAAATAGCCAAAGAATATCTTCAAAGACCTCAATTTTATCTTTAAATGATATTCATAAGATCCCGGATTAAATCAACACCCCAATTAAGCTAGTAAAAAATTGCATATAATAACTTTAAAGCCACGTAATTAAATTCTTTAAATATCATTAGTCATTCAAGTACTCATAGTAACACTAGACACAAACACCATAATGACTACCCATCAAAATACATGCATTAGGTCTCAGGTAGTTTGGTGATAGAGTTAGTCATTATAATTGATCAAGAAAAACAAATTCTGAATATGGGAATGAACAAGAGATAAAATTAAAAAACTAAAAAGCATTAGTAACGGACATGTGTTGTGAAATAGGAAGATATAGAAACATAGACTCGATTGTTTTGATTTTTAACCCTCAAAGAAATTCATGTTCTCGAAGGTTTTTTCATGACCACAATGAGCTCGACCTCCTCGGCCAAATAAACAGATAGACATCAAGAATAGTCCGATCAACAATGCCAAAACGAATTCACAACATAATATTGTAAGTGAACCAAAGCCAAATAATATCTTAGACACATGTCTTTCTTCGAGCGGCCAAAGGCATCATCTTTATCCATTTGCTTTCAGGTAAATCAAACATACCATCCGGATCATCATTAGCAAAGAACCTTTCTTGCTTGAATTCCATGGGATCATCCTAGACCTTTGGGTCCAAATGCATCTCACTCACAATGAAATTGGTGATGTATCTTGTAGAATCATGTACCCTTGCACCTCTACCTCTTTCATGACAATTATTTTTGGTGATGGTCTCTACACAAAAAGTTAACATCTATTTTATTTTAAGTGATCTACTAGGAAGGTGAATTTTAACAGCAATGTTCGGTTTTTATAACTACTAAGATTTAAAATAAATCTAAATTAAGATAAAATGACCTATAGAGACCAAGTTTGGCGACGACTTTTCGTTGTCGCGATAGGTTGCACCCTAAGGCGACAAAATGGCATCACCATAGGTCTGTAGTAGCCAAAAATTAAACTGGTCCTATAGCGATGACATGTCGTCGCGATAGGGTGACCTATAACGACAACACCATGTCGTCACCATAGGGCTAGTCGTTATAAACTCTTTTTCTTGTAGTGAGAAGCTGAATTTTAACAGCAAGTCCTATCAACACAAATAAGCAGAACATTGCGTACTGTTTGTATGATTGTATGACAATCCAAATTTGTATTTTTAACAAGGAGAATTGAGAGTATACTAATAAGTAATTGTAATGACAATGAGGTATTTTTCATATCATGACATCTTTGTATTTTTAACAAGGAGAATTGAGACTATTTATTATGATTACATAATAATTTTAGCTACTTTATCTCCATTTTTATTTTTTGGACTCTCCGGACTTATAGAAAGCACGAGCCAAGTCACAAACCGTTCATGTTTATTTTTAATGTTTTTAGACTCCAGGTAAAAAAATAACTGATCAATAAACTAAACTAATTCTCGTCATAAAATAGAGCCACGGCCGGTATAACATATAGTACAAACTTACTAGGTTTAATATGATTTTCAACCTGACTAACTCCTTTATTTAACCACCTCTTATCAACAATGATATGCAACTGAAAACGAATTTTAAACTTCATAAATGATTTACATAAAAGAAAGTAAAATGAATCACATTTTCTTCGAGTTATAATTCAAGAAAACCCTACTTTTTAAAGAAAAAAAAAAGCTTTGGATCTCTACCAGTATACACGTGAATATGAGTTCCCATACGGAATCATATGTGAGTGGAAATTGAATCTAGTCGTGTTTAAGGCTAGATGAAGATATTAGAATATAATAATAGTACCTCCTTTCATCTTATCCTTGCACTCACATCTCATTTACAAATTATAATTTCTCTTTATGTGAAATCAAAACATGTGCTAATTATCATGGACAGAGAGCCAAACAAATTTCAGCTTCCCTCAGTTTTCTTCTATATATACTTATAACTATGACATGTTTATTCATCCAACACTTCAACTGACCGTAGAGGAATACAAATCAAGGGAGACGTCAAGTGTCACTCAGAGATCCTCCGAACACTTCATTGGGTTGCTCTGTTTTAGATCTCCTACTGAAGTGTTTGGGGGAACTCCAAGTACCACTTGACATCAGTATGGAGCGGCTAAAGCTATTAACAATCAATCACTTTAGTTATTGCATTGCCATTGATTCTAAAGTGCTACAAATATCAACTTGTAGGATGTTTTGTTTTAGATTTCCTACTGAAAGGTTTGGAGGATCTTCAAGTCCTGAAAGAGTCAAGAAGGTACTAAGGCGGCTAATAATCATCTTATAGATGTTTGTTTCATTTGTTTGAAGCATTAAGGGTTATAAGGTAGGTCGAAGTGAATACGGGGAAACATCCCTGAGAATGATGTGGCATTCAGTGGTTTTGTTTTGCCGGACAGAAACTCCACCCCTGGATCCATTGAACAAGAAAAATCCCCCAGACTAAGGAATATTCACTGGTACTCATCGTTGAAATTGTGCATGAGAAAGTTGGGAATTTTAACTTGGGGAAATTAAACAGAGGAAAAACTAAAACAAAACCCTTCAAAATGAAGAAAATTTGATGAAAACCGAAGAAATTTAAAAACTTATTTGTCACACGAGAAGATTACCAAAAAGGAGACTCCCTCCCTTAAGATCAAATTTTTGCAAGTACAGAACCAAATATTGTAGTGCTACAAATATCGGCTCATATACTTCATCGAAAAACACTTTCGATGGTAAGAGAATGAGTTCAAGATCTTGAACTCTTGAAAGGCTTTTTAATTTAGAGTGATAATGATATGTATGTAATTTATTATATTTTAATTTGTTATATTGTTAAAAGCATAAAATTCTATAATAATTGGAAAATGGAAATAAAAATAATTATAGTTGAAAATTCCAACAAATATTTTCTAAACAAACTAACAGATACATCCAATACCTGTTACATATTAGCTCGGACATAGAATACGAATTTACAACACATACTATATTGGAGTTACCAACAACCAGTCACATTATAATCTAAAGGAAGCAGAATGGTGATGTTCTAATAACCAAACAAAATGGAACCATACAAGAGAACGGTGGAAATGTGAAACTCTTGTATTTTATGTTTCAAAAGCAGCTTAGCAAATCATAAGTTATCAGTTCATGCTATATATATTAGCTTTCACATTTACTTTTTGAAATCTTGTATTTTTGTATTTTATTTGAAGTTGTCAATATAACTGCATCACACTTCCACTCAAAATGTGTGTATACACCTAGAGTGTAACCAACCCAATCTAGCATGAGCTACATTTCAACTTGTAAAAAGCTTGAATAGAGCCGACTTTAAACAAGCTCGAGACTTATTTAATAAAAAGCTTAAGCTTGAACTTTACATATCAAGTTTGAGCTAGCTTGTGAGATTAAAGAATCGTTTATTTGTATAACTCTTATATACCGATTAAACATATCTTTATATAAATATTAATTATTATTATAAATTAAGTTATGATAAGATAATAAGTATAATTATAAATATATATCAATTACTTATAAAAACATATAAATAATATAATTAAATATATATCAATTACTTATAAAAACATATAAATAATATAATTAAATAATAACTCCAGTTTAAAGACTTCTTGATAAGCCGAGTTCAAGGCAGACTTAGACTTGACTCGGCTCTTTAACATATATAGTTTTGCAATTATATAATGTCCATTTACTACTCATAGCGACACCATAGACAACCACCACCACATACTGACCAGCCATCAGCATGCATGCATCAGTCATCAACAATATATAATTATCAAGTAGCTATCATAGAAGCAAGAGTCAACTGCTATGCACAAACTATCCACTATAAATAATCATTAAACACATTATGGATAAGAACAATGGGAAGATATACAACTACAAAAGTTAGAACATTGCTGTGGAACATGTTTTGTGACAACATGAAGATATAAAAACATTAGACTCGTGTTCTCAAAGAGTTTTCATGACCATGCTGAGCTCGACCTCCTCAAACAAACCAACATTGTGTCAAAACCGTTAACTAAATATTATATCATAAAAAGGATGGACAAAAGGATCTTAGCGTCGAGGCCAACATAACATTAGCCTCAAGCTTACCCGTTATAATATGGTTCAGAAACCTATTACCTCATCGATCCATCTTTCCACGTGAAAATAGATTAAATAGTTCGTACATCTTATCTGTAGTCATGCTAAAAAAAAGTATGTTTTTAATTTAATATATGATTTACATAAAAGAAAGTAAAATGAATCACGTTAGAGTTATAATTCAAGAAAACCCTACTTTTAAATTGGCTTTGGATCTTTACCATAATACACGTGAATATGATGAGTTCTCATATGGAATCATATGTGAGTGGAAATTGAACCTAGCCATGTATAAGGGTAGATGAAGAAACTAGAATATAATGATACTCCTTACCCTCACATCTCGTTATCTTCCCTTTTTATGTGTAAATGAACATGTGCTTCCTATTAGAGATTGAAAGCCATACAATGTTCATTCTTCTCTCAAGTCTCTTCTATATATACCTATAACTATGTGAAATGTTTATTCATGGAACTTCAAGTGACCATAGAAGAATACAAATGAAGGGAAACGTCAAGTGTCACTCAGAGATCCTCCGAACACTTCATTGGGGTTTTTTGTTTTAGATTTCCTACTGAAGTGTTTGGGGGAACTCCAAGTACCACTTGACACCATTAAGAAGTGTCCAAAGTGACTTACAATCATCTAATGATGATTGTTTTGTTAGTTTTGAGGCCTTCAGGGTTTTAGGATAAAATTTGCAAGTAAGGAAGCTAAGATTGGATTGCTAATGATCTAGTGCTATGCATATTTCAACTTATCATGCATAAATTTGACTTTTTAGCTTAGATTGTATTCTTGTGTCTCTTTATCCTTCTACAAAAGTCCTATCATTGATGGTAGGTGAATGTGTTCAAGAATCTTGAATTCATGAAGCCATCTTATATGGAAAATCCAATTGATTAATTTGAAGATGAATTTGAATTTCTTTCATATTGGTTTATTAGATAGAAAATAATGAAAGCTAAAATATAGGAAAAGAATGAACACTTTCTATTGTTGTCTACTTCGCCATTAAGTTCAAAATCCTAGTTAGAATAATTTTGTGTCAAATTTGATACTTTCTTATGCATTCCCTCAGTCTCTTACTCAAATTAGTCTAATACCATCTGTTTTACATTTAAAGTGTTACAGAACTCGTTACTAATGCTTATCATATAGTGAAATTCAAGATTATCTTATTTTTCTATAAATTATTAGAATTGTCTATGAAAAGAACTTATTGTAACCTTGAAAATTCAATCCATAACATTGTATTTATACTACTTTTATGTCTTTTCCAAATCAAAGGTTTATCTAACCTTTTGCTTCTAATGCCAACAAATCAACATGATCCTTAACATGAGCGGACTTAGCTTGAACGCATCAAAGTCACAGGAATACAACGAATTTTTGCACGTATAAAATGTATATACGAGTTTTTTAAGTGACACCATTATGTTTTTGAATAGTAACTCAATTAGTTATAAAAAAATTCAAACAAACCCAAAACTTGAAAAAAAGCCTATGAGTTAATTAATTAAATAATTGAATAATCTTACTTTTCTAAATACCCATAAAGCCCATGAGTTAATTGAATTAAATTAGTCCACTCCCGAAGAAAAAAAACTATGAAGATGGACTTGCATCTTGTATTCAAAACTCAAAAGTCAGAAGGAATGATTTGTTAATTGAAAGACAACACTTAAAGACTTATCGCTCAAGGGATCGTTGATAATCCATTGACTAGTTTTTTGAAGAAATGTTTCTTCAATGAAGCATGTGAAGACGACGTTGCTTAATCGGATGGGTGATGGATACATGAATGAGACTTGTATTTATTATATTCAAAAAAAGTTATTTCAATAAGCTTTTTTCATAAATGTAATGTAACCTTTCCAAAAATAAAAACTTATAGAGAACAACTACAAGATGTTTTATTTCAATCTATAAAGACCATCGGGTTTATATTATGTGTTTTTTATATTTTAATTATGATGTCTTATCTTATTTTTTATATAATAAACCTAATCTCTGACCAGACATTTTTATATTCGCTTTAATATAATTGAAGCATTCTTTGTGACTCTCTTTAAATAAAATTCTTAATCCACAAAATTGTTAATGAATTACATATTGTGATCATGGGTGGTTGAAATGTGAAGAAAATCACGAAAGTGATTATTAGGGTTATCAGACATAGTTTTGTGAGCAAAGGAGGATTAAGTAGCACTAGTCATACTATCATAGCTATATATCAACCTTTTTGCGAACATGAAGGGCCAATCATTATATTGATTTTGTATCAGCTACTAAAAGAAATAAGCCTTTTGCGACTAATTAATTTTTTCTTTTAGCGACGAAATGTGGTCTCTATAACCTATTGAGACGAAATCTAGTCGTCACTTCTTTGTGGCCATTTCTCTGTCGTATTATGCCTATTTTGTCGCTATGAGTGTTGTCACTATAGACATTTGTGATATGTATATGACTCTAAACAAGAGTATTATATGTGAATTAAATATAAACAAGGGTATTATATGTATATGACTAACAATTATAAACATTTGTGATGCAAGTTGGAGGTAAAGAAACATACCTAAAAGTTTAGGTGATGAAAATGCTTCAACAATAGCATCCACACCGGTCAATCATGACTCCAACACCACCAATCTGTCCACAATAATCCCTAAAAAAGATGCACGGGAAACAAAAGCTTGAGACGAAAATGTTATAGTGATGAAATTGTTTGTATAATAAGCATTCTTTGATGATGAGAAATAAAAACGCTCGATCAATTGTAGGTTAAAATGCTCAGAAGATAGATGTGTTGATTCAGTTGTAGGTTCGACGACTACCACAGTGATGAAAATGATGAATGTGTGTGTTTTAGATGAAATTTGACGCTCGAATAGGTTAAAGAAATTGAATGGAATGTTTCCTTTTGATCATAGGGTTTCGAGTGTAATTTGATGATGATGTTACTGTTTCTATTGCAACTAATTGCATGTTTGAACTCGAATAATCAATATTATTATTCAATCAATTGATTTGATAAATTTGTTTACAATCATATTGAAACAATTCAAATGTGTTGATTGCATTTTAATTTCAATTTCAACAAAGTATAACAGTTGTTGTAGTCGAATTATATGGTGTTGTAAGGTTTGAAACTGCCGGAGTTTGGCCGGATGTTTGCCGGAGTTGTGGTCGACGGGAACAATTGTAATTTTAAAAAAAAACTACACTTTAGTCTCTGCAATTTATAAAGTTGATATTTTATATTAATCTCTAAACTTCATAAAACCCTAGTTTTAATAATTAAACAATTCATTAATTTATAAAAACTTTTTACATTTTATAAATTTTGTAGGAACTTGTAATTTAATTATTTATTTTATTTAAATAATTAAAACATCATAATTAATGATTTAATTCTATAAATTTTATAAAAATTATTTTATAATTTATAAACTTTTAATAAATTGAATAAATGATACATTTATTGTATTTAAACACCAAAATAAATAAAATAAATAAATAATAAATATTTAATTACTTAGATGACCAAAATAGATTCGGGTTTGCGATATAAAATGGATCAAATGTAACAATGCGCTGAAGGCTTTTAGGGGCTTGAAGAGTTCAATGGTTCTCAAGAAGTATTATACAAAAAAACATTTTTTTCCATCTTTAGCAACAAAATTTAGTCATTATGGCTTTATTAAAATTCTTATTATATTTCATTAATCTTTACATATGCTTTATAAAAAGAGGATAAATTTTATTTTTATGTATAGAGACCACATTTCATTGCTATAGCATTTATCAAGTCGCCAACCTTTCCCTCCAATTTTTCAAAATCTTTAGAGACGAAACTTAGTCGCCATAGGGTCTTGAAAACAAAGTCTGAAAAATTTACATATAGCGACTAGTTATTGTCACAATAGGTTCAATTATAAAGACGACATCATTTCATCCCTACAAGTATCATCGTGATAGATATATTTCCTTGTAGTGTGTCATAGCTCTATATCAACCTTTTGCGAACTTGAAGGGTCACTTGAACATATGGGCTTCTCATTTGACAAGGGGTATGTTAGAACTGAAGGAGAATGAACTTGGCAATGAGAAACCAAAGTGCTACCTGTATTGAACTTAGGATGATACCTTTCAAACTATGGATGGTGAAAAAATTCTAAATTCGAAAGGAATACCTAAAACCAAATAGATCGTGAATAAAATTGATAAAAGAAAATTTCAAGGGTTCGAGTAAGAGTATCGTATTAGATGATACTTAACCGGATTATCTGAAACCTTATATTCGTTCAGAGCATATACCTAAAAAAATTTAATTTTAATTTTTCCACAACCTTTGTCCAGTAATGCATCAGTATATTAGAATTATCATGCGAAAAAATAACTTTTCTTTTAAGATATTTATTTAATTATATTATTTATGTTTTGTTTGTTATGAAGTATGAATATCATTTTTAAAAAAATATAATATCAATTGAAGTATCTTAGATATTTCAAATAATTTTAGGGTGATGATGATACGTATAAATTTATCAAATTTACTTCATTATAATAGGTAAGTGCCTAACACATATCCAACTTGTATTAGGCTAGGTATGAAACATGATTTTACAATCGACTAATCTAGTACTTAGATGTTTTTAGTAAAATCAATTTTTACACTTTAATAGTGCACATCATGTGTAAATTCGATAGATGTTGTAAGAACAACTATACCAAGAGGGTCCGAGAGCAGCGCCCTGCTATCTAGGTCTAATGTAAGGCAACCCTTGATGAGGTTCAAGGGGCAAATAAAATCCCTGACTAGGTCAAGCTGTTTATATGGCATATTCGAAATTGCTTTAAAAATAAAAATGGTGGGAAAGTTATTTAGATGTAAAACTTTATAGTAATTGAAGTTCGGCAGTAAGTTTGGTTTTAAGTGTCAACTTTGGTTTCAGTTCAATTGGCAAAGAATGAAAGTTTATTACAAACTTTATGTCAGATAGAAAGTGGACTTCGGTAGTAAATGAGTTTCCGGTGTGGAAGGCTTCTACCAAAGCTGATTAAATAAAGTTGTAACAATCAAATTATTTTACCATCAATTGAACAGATACAAATGCCTAGTTATTTAAATGTAATAATTTGACCCTTATGTAAAGGATTCATCGATCTTGTAATGTAAAGTTATTGTTTTTTATATGATTTTTTGTATGAAACTCAGAACAATTTACATTTTCATTCATGATAGATTTTGTTTTATTCAATTAAAGACTTTGTTTTACTACTAAAATAACTATAACCTGATAGTGATACCACGATCCGAAGTTCGATACGTGAAGTCCAAACGACAATACCTACATTAAATTTTTGATAAAATGACTTAAAACTTTTAGCCGAAATGATACACAACATGTTATTTGTACATAAAATCAATTTAAATTTCATAAAAGAAAGTAAAATCTATCAAAACTTTTTAGTGTTACAATTAAACAAAACCCTAACTTCAAATTCACTTTGGATCTCTACCCCAAATATACGTGATATTGGGTTCACATATGGAATCATATGTCGATTTATGTGAGGTCATTGTATGTAAGTTGAAATTGAACCTAGACATGTATAAGGGTAGATGAAGAAAATGGAACATAATAATACCCTTTCATTTGGTCCTTACCTTTACACCTCATTTTCAGTTTATCAATCTACACATGTGCTTGTTATTGGGGATTGAGAACCAAACAATGTTCAATCTTCCCTCAAGTCTCTTCTATATATACTTATAACTATGACATGTTTATTCATCAAACACTTCTATGTGATCATAGAGAAAAGAGCAATGCAAGTGAAGGGACACGTCAAGTGTTACTCAGAGATCCTCCGAACACTTCATTGGAATGGTCTGTTTCAGCTTTCCTACTGAAGTGTTTGGGGGAACTCCAAGTGCCACTTAACACCATTAAAGAGTTATAAAGCGACTAACAATCATTTGATGATGTTTGTTTCCTTTGTTTTGAGGTTTTAGGATCAAATTTTGCAACTAGGAACCTAAGATTGCATTGCCGCTTATTCTCTAGTGCTACAAATTAGTATCAACTCATCAGGTCATACGTCATGAATAACCTAAAAACACTATGATAATTTTCATCCTTTCTTATGCATTCCTTTGTAGTCTTTTAAATACTTAAATTAGTTAAACTAACTTGAATATAAGTTTGATTAGCATGGATAAAAATGTATGTAGGATCATTTGTTTAACATTCAAAGCGTTGGTGATCTCATTACTAATATCTATCATATAAAACAATTCATGATTTGTTACTTATAACTTTTTAACTCTCATATTTAATTTCTTAATTGTTTGTATATGGTTAGAATTGTCTATAGAAAGAACATATTCTAGCCTTGTAAATTCAATCAATAACATCATATGTAGACTATTATATGTTTTTCAAATCATATGCTAATCAAACTTTTATTTGATCAGAGTATCTAGTTTTAACCGATAATACCATATATCATGTGTTGTTATGTATATCTCATTAGTATCAAATGACATATTATATTTGTTATGTTATATCATATCTCATTAGTATCCAATGACATATTATGTTGGAGTAAATCAATCTACATTCTTATGATAGAGATCGTGAGGTTCAAGATTTATGTTGTGTTCTTAAGAGTCACTCTTCTAAGGCCAACAAAATCAACGCGATCCTTGAAAAACTACAAGTTGTGATCATAGGTGGTAGAAACGTCAAACGAAAACCAGGGGTGGTTGCTACATATCAACCTTGTGTCAACAAGGAAAATGTTAATCCATATAACACATATTGTCTTCTCATTTGACAAGAAGTGTGTTTGTTTCGATGAAAACTCCATTGTCGAAAAACGATGAATCTCGTGATGATAGAGGATGACACCGATAGCAAAAGTTTAATACATTAACCATAGTATTTGAGTGTGACATGATGTTAAAATGTAGGAGTCATGAAGTTAAAAGCCAAAAGAGTGATAGCATAGAATATTAAAAGTTTATTACATCAATAGCCATAGTTTTGTAATTAACTAATTATACAATATACAATGTCCACCTACTCACAGTGATACTAGATACAACAACCATCCTTCATAAATGATCACTAGAAACAACTTATGAATAATAATAATGTACAAGACATATAACTACAAATATTAAAACAACACCAACATGTTGTGACGACACAACATGAAGATAATATACAAACATTAGATTCAACCGTTTCGATTTTCGGCCCTCGAAGAGATTCTCGCTCTCAACGGGTTTTTCATGACGACGGTGAGCTCGACCTCCTCGGTCAAATCAACCCGATAACCATCAGGAACAGTCCAATCAAAATACCAAACCAAATTCGCGACAAAATATTCCAAATGAAACAAAGCCAGATCATATCCAGGACACATCCTCCTTCCAGCGCCAAAAGGCATCATCTTTATCCCTTTCCTCCCCGTTACATCAACCACACCATCACGATCACCACTCCCCAAAAACCGCTCCGGTCTAAACTCCATCGGCTCCTCCCACACCTTCGGGTCCAGACCCATCTCGCCCACCATGAAGTTAACGGTCGCACCCTCCGGAATCATGTACCCTTGCACCTCAACCTCTTTCATCACCCTATGAGGCAACACAAAATGCACCGGTGGGTGCCTCCTCAACCCCTCCAACACCACCGCCTTCAGGTACGGCATCCTCTTCATCTCCTCCTCGGTTATCACCGCCTCGGGATCCGCCCCCGCTGGCGGCGCTGCTGGCGGCGGTCCCACAACTCCCACTATCTCATCATACAATCTCCTCTGAATGTCAGGATACTTAACCAAATTAGCCATTATCCACTGTAATGCAGTAGATGTAGTATCAGTACCACTGTTGAAAAACTCACTACACATACTCACCATCTCCTTATAACTCAACTTTCTTTCACCATTATCATCATCATCATCATCATATTCTTCTTCAGGAAGCTGTAAATCCACCAATGTATCAACATACGCCACATTATCACCATCATATTTCATCGATTCGATTCGCGCTTTGATCAACGGGATCAACACATCTTCTTTATCACTACAAAGCTTCTCAAGCTCCTTACATCTGCTTCTAAACATCATCTTCCCTAACCTAGGGAACACAGTGAGCACTGCAAATCTCCCTGAGCTCACTTTCACCAGCATATCCTTCTGCACTCTAGCGATTTCATCGATTCGATTCTCGTCAACTTTCTGCCCAAAACACATCAACACCAATAAGCAAAACATCGCATGCCGAAAATGGTCAATGACATTGACTCCGGCGAGATCATGCTGATTCCGAATGCGGTTGAAGAAGATTTTAAGGACCCATTTACGTGCCCATGAGTATGATCGAATGCGGGAGGGGTGGATGAATTCTGACGTAAGATTCCGGCGAAAGAGCCGCCATGTAGCCCCGTAGGGCGCGGCGGAGATGTTGCACATTGGGAGGGATTTCGGGCGGTCGGAGAAGATTGCGCCGCGGTGGACGAGGGTGTGGTGGGCTAACGAGTGGTCGGAGATGATGATCGCCGGACCGGTGAAGGTGGAGAGGGTGAAGATGGGGCCGTAGTGAGCTTTGAGGGCTTTGAGCACCGGTTCGAACCGTAGGAAGGGGGTGGTTAGTAGGAGGAAGTTGGAGGTGAGGAATGACGGCCCAGGTGGGAGCGTCTTGCCGGAGCCAGAGCTCCGGCGAGACTGTGTGTATTTGGTGAAGATGATGATGACGACGACGACGACGACGAACATGGTGGTGGTGGTGATGGTGGTGGTGAATGTTGTCTCCATTGTGGATGAATGAATAAGGTAAAGAGGTTGTGTTTATAGAATACGTTAAGGTTACCGGTGGCTGGCTTAGCTCTCTTTTTACGTAGTGACGAGAAAGAATCAGAAAAAAAATTTATCGTCACGAGCTTATATACGCAGTCTTACGGTTTTACATTGTGTGGAAAAAAAAAGTATGTTGTTATAACTAGTAATCTCAATATATAAAGTAGTAACTTGAGGAGGTGTGCACCTATATTTATAGAGTTAATTACAAAATAATAAAATGAAGAAATGAATAAAGAAGTGTTTGTGATAATATTTTATAAAAATGGTTAAAGATGCGTAGATAAATTTGGTTGATTGCCGGCCGGAAATTATGCCATATCAATTATTATCAACTTATTTATGTGTTGTGTTTATAAAGAATATTTAGGTCTAAGTGTCTCCTAAGAGCATCTCTAACGCGATGGTGAGAACCCACGATGATGAGAACCGTCCAACGAATGATAAGAGAGATCTTGTTGCTACGTGATTTGGGTTTACGAGTTGAAATGATGAACTTGAGTATAGTTCAAATATTTGTTTTTGTTAAAGACGTTAATTTTACTTGAATACTCTTATAAATATTTAACTGAATATTTTATGTAGATCTATTCAAGTTAATTAAGTTAACTGTTTGTAAACAGGTTAATAGATTGTAAAATGTTATTTATAAAGTTTCTATTTGTATTTTGGAAAATGATGATGTTAGGTTTATAGTAAATTTTTTAATGGAAATAGAGTAAAAAAATAAAGAGAAGAAAGACGACAACCACAATCAAACAACTAAGGATGTTTATACAATATGTGTGAGTCAATGTTTTTTGTAGTTTACTCATTCTTTATTGAATTTTAGAGTGTTATATATAGTAAGTTTAGTATTTTTTAGAGTGCTATAGTAAGTTTAATATTATTTTTATTAAGGAAAGAGTACCCGTAATTGCCAATCCAAGAATAAGATGGCATCTTTCAAGAACCCAAAAATAGATCTCTCATTGTATCTCTTTGTCCATAAACTTTTATATGCATTCATTAAGGAATCAAATGAAGGCACTAGATTATTAAACGATAGCAACATGGGGAGGCTTGGAAGAGATCAAAACAAAATCTATCAATATATTTTAAGTCTATGTTTCTCTTTTTATTTTATTTTATTTTGAATTTCTTGATAAAATGTTTGAATAGGATTATGTTTAAGGGTGTTTATATAAACCCTTTTGTTTAGTTTTAGTAAGAAAGTTTAATAAGAGTCGCTTTGTGTGGAAGCAAATGTCCGAGTTTTTAGCTTGATCAATCTGATTCACTTGCTTAGACGTTAACAAATAGTATTAGAGTCTCTTATTTCATGGTTGGGTTCTTAATCTTTGGTGGGATTAAGAGACTAAATCAGATGAACTACAATATATGGTTTATGATGTCCTGCTTGTAGGGGTAGGATCTGTGAGAAGTAGTTAATTAACAGATCAGAGACCAAAGAAATGATACAGGAGCATGGTGGACCCAAGCATTCACTTGGGAGTCACCTGCACCTCATGAAAAAATATTTGTTCGGTATATATACTATGTATTCCCGACTGAATTCTAAGAAAATTTGCCATCGAACCCCATAGAATTTTCACATTGACCCTCAAGATATTCGAAACCGACCCTGGAGAAAACTTTGACACTGACCCAATAAAAATGAATTAAAAAATATTAAAATTTACAATTATAAACCTATAATAAAATAATTAACATATATCTTTAAAATATTATAAATTCAATAAATATTTAAACAATTAAGTATCTTGATCCATTAATTCTTATAAACTCAATTACCTAAATACCCAACAACTATTCTATAAACTTAAGCTTATTATTAGCCCATATTTAAACAATTAATGAAATAAGCAACAAATAACTATCACAATTTACAAAATTACAATATTATAGATAATTGAACGATTGATTAGTGTTTGTCCACATGCCCTCTCTCAAATTTGATTCTAAACGGTCTATACCTTCAAATTAGTTATTTCTTTTTGAAATCTTTTCTAAAATTTTACCTTATTATTTGATTATTTGTTTAATTATTTTTCAAATGTTAGTTTGAAACTTAGATGGCTAAATGTTTGTTAGTGGTTATTGATTAGCATATTAATACTATACATTAAAAAATTTTAATTTATTTTTTAGGAAGTCAATTCGTGAAAACATGAGTTCGAAATTATAAACATGAATGATTACTATATTTAGTGGCAGAATCATAATTTTTTTCTATTATGGTCACTTTTTTTGTGCTATGATTTTTATCAACTTGAGGTTAAAATTACTTGGTCGGGTTGGCTTTTTTACACTTAAGTTCCAATCAAAGCTTCCTATAGGTTGAAAGGCCCTCACGGAAGGAGCATTTCCTCAATCTCTCCTAGAGATACGAGCTCGAAACCTTGCAAGCGGGAAAGCTTCTATCTCTTATAGAGTATAAAGAGAACTACAAGAAGTCTACAACCTTACTAATAACTAATAAATGTGCTTTCCTTTACTAATGCAAGACTCCTCTCATTCTCAAAGTAACTGTCTTTGCCCCGCTATTCCTGCTTCTGGAATAGAGTAAGCTTCTCTTCTTCGCTGCCTCTGCCTCTCCTCTGGTTTAGAACCCCCAAATCCACAACGACAATGATTGCTTCAAGGTCCACCTCTTAATAGAAGACCCAATCCATCTTCTCTTGAATCTCGACATTTCATCCACAGAATAGAAAACGGTTAACACATGCCGATTGGAGAACATATTCCCTTCCCAGCTATTAGTGAAACTGGGGCCATCACTCTAATACGAATGGAAAGAATCACTATCGGGTTTGGTACCAACCAAGATTATTGTGGTTGAAATACCACCAATTTTGAATAGCTATTAGAGCTTATAATTAAGCCGATTAAAAGTATCTTCTAATTCAATCAGTCTTATCTCATTCATGCTCTCACCCGAAAAGCATTTCACTAATTATTCATTAAGATGAAAGTACGAAAAAAACAAGCTTTTTTCTTGTGTAAAATAGTAACTTATCTTTTAAAAAAAAAATATTTAAAAAATACCGCAATCAAGATTCAAATAAATAACCTCAAGCAAGTTGATGATTATACACAAGCAGAGAAAACCAATGAACAAATCTTCTTTCTTTTGTCAAGTTTAGAATTAATTATATTAACTGGTCAAACTCGTGACATGGAGCCACAAAAAAAGGTATGAATATAAACCTTTCAAGATTCAAACTTGAGACGTGGAGACCCGATACCCCAAAGGGTAGTTCCGCCCCTAAATACATCAACCAAAAAAAGTTAAGACAAAATACAGAACAAGAAGAATGAATATGTAGATCCAAGAGTTTGGGAACTATTTTACGAAATAACATGCTAGAGCACTTTCGAGACATGAAAACGCGTAAACAAGCCTCTGATAGTTTCCCTAGACTGTTCTACAAACAAAATGATACTCAACTACTACTTGAAACGAACTATTTTTAGCAAGCCAAAAAGAGATGACGATACCATAATATTTTCACAAGGTGAAAACACTATGTAGAAAGATCGGTGACATAGACCAACAAGCAAGAGTTGTGGATGCAAGGGTGAAGATTGAGGATATTGATACTCGAGTACAAACCAGAGTTTAAAAACTCTAGTGTGTTTATATAATCATCAAGTTATTGATCTTGCAATAAAGCTTTATGATATTGTGTGCGCCCAACTTCAACATTTATGCAACTTGTTTACCATGGCTAGATTGATCTTTCATAGTCTCCCTTTGTCCATTGCATGTTTTTGATGTGTTAGTTTTTGTGACCTAATATCCGTAACATGAATTTGATGTCCCACTAACATGCATCATTCTAGGAAAGATAATCAATAACTATTAAAACTAATATGAACAATGATGTATAAATAACCTTAGTAAGTACTAATGCATTACTCGCGTTTGTTAGTAATACTTGCAATCCGCAAGTGCCACTTGAAGACATACGAGTAACAATCCATCTCCCGTATTATAGTGTTCGTATAACATTGAAAACTTTGTACAGTAATACATATTATTAATCAACAATTTACACGACTGTAATATGAAAACATATAATAACAACTTCTACAAACATATATGTGTCTCAGTTCAAGTGGATACTTCTTTAGCACGAGAAGAAACTCGCGCTCGCAAAGGATTCTTCATAACAACAGTAAACTCCGTCTTCTCCGAAAGATCAACACAACACCCATCCGCAACACTCCACTCGAAACACCAAACCAAATTCGCAACAAAATACTCCAAATGCAACAAAGCCAAATCATAACCAGGACACATCCGTCTCCCAGCACCAAAAGGCATCATCTTGATCCCTCTACTCCCCGTTATATCAAACCCACCATCCCGACCATCACCCCCCAAGAACCGCTCCGGTCTAAACTCCATCGGCTCGTCCCACACCTTCGGGTCCAGACCCATCGCACCCACCATGAAGTTAATAACCGCACCCTCCGGAACCATGTAACCATGCACCTCAACCTCTTTCATGACCCTATGTGGTAACAAAAGATGCACCGGTGGGTGTCTTCTTAACCCCTCTAAAACAACAGCTTTTAAGTAACACATTTTGTTCAGATCATCTTCGTTTACAATCAACTCCGGCGATAACTCCGGTGAAGCTCCGACGACTGTAACGATTTCGTCGTAGAGTTTTTTCTGAATGTGGGGATTCTTCACCAAATTCGCCATTATCCATTGCAATGCAGTGGCGGTGGTGTCCGTACCGGCGTTGAGAAACTCACTGCACAATCTCGCCATCTGCTCGTACGTCAATCGTCCACCGTCTCCGTCGCCGGAATCTTCCTCCGGCAGCTGAAGATTCACCAATGTGTCGACGTACGCGACGACCCGTTCGTTTTCCGATCGGAGCTCCGAATTGATTGAATTAACGGATCCGATTCGTGATTTGATTAGGGGAATGAAGACTTCATCTCTCTCACTTTTCGATTTCTGAAACTCTTTCCACCGGTTTCTGAACAGAAGTTTCCCCAAAATCGGAACAACGGTGAGCACCGAAAACCTACCGGAGGCGAAATTCAACAGCAACCCACGTTGAATCTTCACAATCTCGTTGATTTTGGTTTCATCAAGCTTCTCACCGAAGCACATGAACACCAAAAGGCAGAACACAGCGTATTGAAAATGCTCACCCACCTTGATCCCTTCACTTCCGTCAATCTCTCGTTGTTTCTCAATGCGATTGATCAAGATCTGAAGCACCCATTTACGTACCCACGAGTACGATCTGATCCGGTGGGGGTGGAGGACTTCTCCGGCGAGGTTCCGGCGGAGGATCCGCCAGGTAACGCCGTAGGGGGAGGTGGCGATGGTGCGGGTGATGACGGATTTAGGGCGGTCGGAGAAGACTGCACCCTTTTGAACAAGCAATTGGTGGGCGAGAGAATGAGCTCCGACGAAGATGGTGGTTTGAACTCCGGTGGTGAAGGTGAACAGTGGTCCGTATCGTTCTTTGAGGTTTTTGAGAATGGGTTCGAGGTTTAATGGGGATGTGGTGAGTTGTAGGTAGGTGGAGTGGAGGAACGGTGGCCCTGGTGGTGGTTTGGTGCCGGAGTTGCCGGAGCTCCGGCGGGATATGGTGGAGATGACGCCGGAGATGCAGAGGGTGATGATGATGGTGATGGTGGTGATGATGATGAGCCATGGGTCCATCGTCGGTGATCGGAGATGAGTGGTGGTTTGCCGGTGAAGTGTTTGTGTGTATATATTATTATTTGGGAAGTCAAAGTAAACTTGTTAATTTGGTCAAAGTGAAGTAAATTATATTATCTTTTGCTTTGGTGTGTGGTTTTGATGAGAAATACTTAATGGTTAAGGTTACATGTAAACTTGGAAAATTAAATTAGTTGTTTTAGTTTATCTGTTTAACGAGTCGAGCAGCTCGTGAGATAATTGTAAATTGTAATTGATATCGACTTAGTATTCAGACTAAGTTTGTGTAAACAAGTTTGAGGTGAGATCACGTCTAATTTAAAAGTAGTTTAATGAACAAGTTTCAAATATCAGATAATTTAGGTTTGGTTTTTTATTTAGAGTTAACTGCAATTTTTGACCCTAATGTTTGATCAAAACATCAGGTTTCGTCCGCCTTGTAAACCTTAACAAGGTGGGTCACTTACATTTTTTTAACATTTTTAGATCTTAAAATAAATAGATCATGACATTTTAGTTAACCTTTAAGTGAAATACCATCGTGTCATCATTGTTGGATATATGAAAAACCATTTCTATCACTCTCTATAACTCTCACTTGATTCATTTTTATGCCTCTCGGTTCAAATCTAGAAATGCAATAATATGCAAAAGAATGAACGATAGGTTTAGTGGTCGATTGAGTGTTGTATGGTGATGTGATGATGGTGGTTTCAACAACAAAAAACTACTTTTGTCAAACTCGATCTTCTCCTTATGTCTCTCTCTCTCTCATGTTTTGTAGCGTCATTATCACTACCACGAATCATCTCAACATCAATCGTAAATCAACAAACATAACTTTAATTCAAAACCAGTGCTTGCTTTCACCACCTTCAAACTAGTCAACTCAAATCTGTCGATCGTACTGGTAATTTTGGTCTTTTCATTGGAAAGTTAACAAACTTTTAGTTTTCGTTAGTTTTAAGTTGAACATTGTTAGAACATAAAACGTTCATGTGAAAATTGTTAAATCATGAAACATTGATGATTACAGAAGGTGTGATGATTTTTATTATAAAATTATAAATAATAGGTAAAGAGTGACAGTTAATGATTACAGAAAACGAATAATAGGTAAAAAGTGACAGTTAATAATTACAGTAGGTGTCTCGTTGCTTGTTTGAGGTTTACGAGTTAAATTGATAAATAGCACGAATATGTTTGTTTATGGCATCAAAATCTCAAATCTTCCTATTATACTTGTAATTTATTTTTTTGCTCACTTGAAGGTTAATAGTCACGTTAGTTTCTATTGGTTTAAGAACAAAAAATGTCAAAACATGAAATGTTGATGACTCAAACGTGTTAAAGATTTGAAACTTAGATGAAACCTGATGTTTTGACTAAACTATATAAAAATTACATTTAATTTTTATTTTTATATGGGTCCTAATATTAAAACGCTCACTGTTATAAATCAACGTCCTCCATATGCTTCGTATAGCACTATACGTGGTGTATAGGGTCGAAAACACTGAAAAACAAAGAAAACCCAGGGGGCTGTAAAAGGGTTATATGCCCCATATAACCCTGTACATATAACCTTGTACGACCTCTATACGACAAATATAGGCCTATACGATGCGTATAGCAAATTTCGGCACTGATTCCAATGAAAAATTCAGAGGGTCGCCGCCCAATATAGCGACCCCCTATACGATTCGTATAGGGTTAAATAACATGTATAGAAATGTAAAGGTGATGATTTATAATTGAGAAGTGTACCAATGACCATAGTATTTTTATATTCACATTACACTTTCTTTTTCCATGCTTTCATTATTTAATAGGGTCTTAATATAAAGACAACCACATCGATACTCCATATACGTCGCGTATGGGTCCATACGCGGCGTATAGGGTCGAATACACTGAAAACGAGAAAAAATCAGGGAGGGCTGTCAGAGAGCTATACGCCCCATATAGCCCTATACGATCCCCTATACATATAGGGTTATATGACGCGTATAGCGAATTTCAACAATGACTAGGAGGAAAAATTCAGGGGGCTGTAAGGGGCTATACAACACATATACGAACCCCCCCCCCCCCCAACCCTATATGACGCGTATTGGACTATACGACACGTATAGAAATTTAGGGGTGTTGATTTAAATCATGGGGTGTCTATTTAATGGGTCCCTTTAAATATTAATAATTACCAACCTAAAATTACATTAATTGTTGTACACTAAGCATTGAAGGTTGTACATGTTCTTTCCCTTTAAATATTAATAATTACCAACCTATAATTACATTAATTGTTGTACACTAAGCATTGAAGGTTGTACATGTTTTTTTTCTTTCTTTTACTTTTTTATTTTAAATCTAATACTTTTACATTATCTACTATTTAACCCCTATAAGGTTTTTATTTTCAATTCTACTCTTCTATACTTTTCATCTTTTATAGTTTTTTCGTTTTACATTTCGGTTTAAATTTTAAGAGTTAATACGTCGTAACGTGTGTGTATGGTTCAACATTATTGTGCTTATTTTTTCCATTTAACAGCTCCTTCGCAACATACTGGGTCATTAATCGACTTAGTTACTGTATTTAATGTTTTTCATTTGTATGTGTGTGTGGTTCAACATTTTTAGGTCTATTTTCATTGGACTTTATTTCTTTCTTTAAGTGAGCTCTTTCGGTGTTAGTGGTCGTTGATAGTGGTATGACATTGACATTACTAGACATGTTTTTATCCATCCCCGCAACGCATGAGCTTAATACTAATTTATTAGCATTGCTACTCTCATGATGAAGAGTATAATTGGAGTTCCACTTGTTCATTGTATCATATGAGAGATTTAGCCACCATCATTCCCATACAATATTTTGCCCAATTTTAGTGTAAGAATCTTTTAGCAACGCCATTTAAATTTACATAACATGTTGGAATCTCCTCCACCATTTGGGTCACATGGGTTCATTAAGTTAGCGGAATGAGTTTTGACTCTATTTTTTATAATGACCATGTGATCCATATGAACTCTCATGTGATAAACATAAATTATATCATATTTGTTTTTATTAATGTTGTCATTTGGATTAAAACTTTGATGAAGATTACTTTTCTTAATTACAATATGGCATATGTGAACTTATGTGAAAAGCATAAGTTAGATTACTATTTATTATTTAATAAATATATGTTATTACAATATATAATATATCATATATAAACAGATTACATATCACCATATAAACACAATGATTTCTAATCATTTGTGTGTACGTCAAAAATATATCTTACGTCTACTCATTTATCTTCAATCAAGATTTGTTCTTATCTATAGTGCTAACTTACGTTCACTCGTTAATCTTCAAATAAGATTGGTTCCACGTTATGTCCACTCATTAATCTTCGGCTTAGATTTCTTCACGTTATCGTCTCTTTAAATCACTAGAGTTCGTCATTCAAGCATTTTCTCCACAAAGAACCGTTGTATATGCAACTAACCAAGTGTGCAAAAACATAGTAAATCGTAACGTATGCTTAAAATCAAATATATTTGCTTTAGGATACTACAACATAACATGCATAATCAAGTAACCATTCTTATTTTTGTACATTATAAACCTATACTCACACAAGCACATATCAACTCAACTACTCAAATGGTTCATCTTCTCAGCCCTTGAAGTAACTTTAACTCTCAAAGGATTCTTCATAACAACAGTGAACTCAACCTTCTCAGAAAGATCAACATCATAACCATCAGCAACACTCCACTCGAAATACCAAACCAAATTCGCGACAAAATACTCCAAATGCAACAAAGCCAAATCAGACCCAGGACATATCCTTCTCCCCGCACCAAAAGGCATCATCTTTATCCCTTTACTCCCCGTTATATCAAACCCACCATCACGCTCATCACTCCCCAAGAACCGCTCTGGTCTAAACTCCATCGGCTCGTCCCACACCTTCGGGTCCAAACCCATCTCACCCACCATGAAGTTAATAGTCGCACCCTCCGGAATCATGTAACCCTCCACCTCAACCTCTTTCATCACCCTATGCGGCAACACAAAATGCCCGGGTGGGTGCCTCCTCAACCCTTCCAAAACAACCGCTTTCAGATACGGCATTTTGTTCAAATCCTCTTCGTTTATAACAGATCCCACCTCAGTATCCGGTGGTGGTGGGGCCGTTGGCGGCCCCACCACCCCAACAATCTCGTCATAAAGTCTCCTCTAAATACGAGGAGACTTTACCAAATTAGCCATTATCCACTGCAGTGCAGTGGATGTAGTGTCAGTACCAGCATTAAGAAACTCACCACACATACTCACCATCTCTTTATGACTCAATTTTCCACCATTTTTACCACCACCATCTTCTTCAGGAAGCTGTAAATCCACCAATGTATCAACATACGCCACAAATCCCTCATCTCGCGCACCCGATTCAATCGATTTGATCCTCGATTCGATTAGCGGAATCAAAGTCTGTTCTTGATCGTTTCTAATCTGCATAAGCTCTTTCCACCTGGTGATAAACAACAATTTCCCCAATTTAGGGAAATAATTAAGAACATTAAACCTCCCTGAACCAACTAACAACAGTAATCGACGTTGAACTTTCGCAATTTCACTAATCCGATGTTCATCAAGCTTCTCACCAAAGCACATCACCACCAACAAACAGAACATCGCATGATTGAAATGCTCAATAACCCTAATCCCACAATCTCCACCATCATCGTTCTTGTGATTCCGTAATCGATTGATCAAGATTTGCAGGACCCACTTTCGGGCCCACGTGTAGGATCTAACGCGGGAAGGGTGGAGGACGCCGGCGGCGAGGTTGCGGCGGAGGAGGCGCCACGTGGGGCCGTATGCGGCGGAGGAGATGTTCCGTACGGCGAACGTTCGGGGTCGATCGGAGAAGATGGCGCCTTTTTGGATGAGGATATGGTGGGCTAGAGAATGGGTGGCGACGAAGATCGAACGGCGGTTGGTGATGGTGAGGGTGATGAGGGGTCCGTAGGTGGATTTGAGGGTTTTGAGGGTGGGTTCGAGCTCAGGGAGGGAGGTGGTGAGGAGGAGGAGGGTGGAGGAGAGGAGGGAGGGGCCTGGTGGCAGCGGCGGCGTCTTGCGGTGGCGATGGCGGAGGAGGTGGTGGAGGACGGCGGCGATGCAGACGGAGACGACGGTGATGAACCAGAGCTCCATCGATGATGATGATGATGACGAAGATGATGATAGTGGTGAGTGTTGGGGGATATATATTATTTGATTATCTTTATGTAATGAATTTTCGTTCACAAGTTATTCATAAGTCAATATCATCTATTGCTTGATTATCGTGGGTTTTGTTGGGCTTTTTACTAAATTGCCCCTGGTCCGAGACTCGAGAAGTGTCGTTAGTTGTTAGTTGTTAGTCGTTAGGCTAGTGATATTGGTGATTGTGTTATAAAAAAGGTGGTGTGGGTTTAAACTATTGTAAGTGTAAGTTCGTAAGTGGTTTTTTACTACAACTATAAATGCGTGGTTTTGGACTGTAATTTCAAGGTTTACGGTGCGAATTGAGAATTGTTATGTATTTGAACATAGAACCGTTGTAGTTTTAAGGGATCATGAAATTTAGTTTCTGGCTTTGGCCTACCGCCTATGGATTTAAAAAATGCATTTCAAACACCAAAATTTAAATTAGTAGATTGTAATTGATTCTGTGTTCCGCGTCGCTTTCTCTTTTTTTTCTTAATTTTCTCTAAGCTTTAGTTTAATCTAACACTCTAAGCAATTTATACTTTTTTATAATTAAATAAAACATGTAATACTAATCATATATCACTCATAAATAATAATACCTAAAGTCTTAAACTATCTATGCTTTTTAGTTGTTTATTTCACCCTAAAATATCTAGATTTTTACATAACTTGATGAAGATGCCCACCACATGTGACGTGTGTTCGTCTCCGTTTGAAATTTTAGAAAAAAACAAATGAACATTTAATGAACGTGCCCTTTCAATAAGGTTTCCAATTCTCAAACGCCAACTAAACCTTCGTTTGAAAGCATAAAAGGTGCTCTAGACTACACGGAGTCATCTTACTAATTTTATTTTTCTTTGTATGTTACATCAGTATCGTCTTATTATTATTCTTATTTTTATATTTGAGGAGACACCTTACAAATTTTTTTATCCCGATACGACTCGTCATACCCTTATTATGGGCCAAACGTCATCTTCACTCCGTTAGAACTCAAATCTAGATTTTTCTTTCCTTTTCGAGTTCTATTATTTCCTTGACGAAATATTTATAGGACACAACCCCTTTCGAATTTTATATACTTTTAAACAGTTTATATATTACTAGCTTTAGTAAACCGTGTATTACACGGGTTGAATAAAAAATATTAATTAGAATGAATAAATTTTCATTTTAAAATAAGATATAATTGAAATCTTTTTTATACTAAAACAAATAAATTTTATATTTTAAAACAAACATTTTAAAAAATGTCATACATAAATACTTTCTTATTATAACTCTCAATTTTAATTATTTTTTGTATATAAAAATTTTACTTTTTATAAGCACCAATTATAAAATATTTTGTATTTAAAAAAAAATTGATGTACTAAAAATTTCTAATTTTATGAAAAACAATTTCCTTAAAAATAACATTAGTAAAAAGATCTATTTCTTACTTTATTATAAAACTATTTTAATCTATTAAATAATTATTAATAATTAATGTGATTATTAAATAAGAGATAAGCGGGAAAAATTTGGTCAAAATAAATATGATGTTAACATGTAACACTCCTAGATACCTTTTTATTAGAGTAGAGAGATTAAAGAACGCTTTCATGTATAATTTAAGTTTTATCATGTTTTTAATTTAAAAAAAAGCTAATAACAATCGAAAAAAACTTTTGGCATTATAGCTATTTTGATCGTTTGTTCTTTATAAACTTTCACTTTAGAGCATTCACAACCCGTTCCCTAAAATAATGTGAGTGTAGTCCCTATATTATATGGTATGGTTATAAGTGATTGTAAGTAAAGGATATGAAAAATTTACTGTTCAATCTGTATTTTTAGGAATCACTGTTCAAAACCCTATAATGTTTTTAATATATTTTAAATAGTTGTGAGTGAAAAAAAGATAAAAAGTAATGATAAAATAGAAAAAAAGAGAGAAAAAGTAGTGATTTATCAGTATGAAAATTAATGAAACTTTAACCATTTTAGCTTTTTTATAAAACCTTATAAAGCTTAATTATTTTATAAACTTCGACAATATAATATAAATAAATTTATAACCTAATGATCATTTAACGTCTTACAAGATTAATGAACATATACTTAATAACACAATATAATTTTTTTTTACTTTGAACATATTAGATTAACCAACACAATTCATCTTAAAAAGTCTTAATTTGATATCTATCACTAGCAATTTAACACAGTTTTAAGTTGCTTTTCAAGTTATGTGACAATGTGACTAGTTTCACCACTTCAAGCTTGGGATGCTACTGACTTTCTCCTTCATACGCGATATTAGTTTAAACTTTTCTTCAGCCTCAACCTGTTTGCGCATATCAGACCCCAAGCATGCTCGATCTGGATGATACTTTAGTAATGCTCGCTTGTAAGCCGCATGAACCTGAAATAAAAACGCTATTACTATACTACAATAATAATCTAAATCTTTAAAATAACCGCTCAACAAAACTAATCATTCACCTAAATCCACTTAAATTTTATATCATTATGTCTAACTTTGTGATCTGCAACTTATGTTGTGATGAATGATGGTTGCACACATCACTCATCACAGTCCCTGAATGCTGGTCTAATACCATCATATTTATTATTTTGCTTGGCACATTAACACGATAATTAAACTTAATTAAGAAACTAGCAGACCAATATAAAACATAAGCAGACACAAACTCACCTGATCTGATGTGGCATACGGGCTGTTGACGAGGATTCCTAAACCACATAGTAATGAAGCCATATCATGACATGTCATTTCCAGCTTCTTAAGGTCTTGTTGGACTTGAATGCGATATATTTCTTTTTTGTTCATGTTTTCCTCATCCTGCGAAAAGTCAAAAAACAGAAACATTGTAAAATGATTGATCTTGGAAAATGGCTAATGCATGATGAATGAAGCTGTGATCATAAACAGATGAAATGATCTCTGCAAACCTGCTTTTGAGATTCCCTGATTTCTTCTACACGTCGTGTTTGCCTTTTCTTGATGTCTAATAAACGCAGTTTTTCAGCCTTTTTTCTTTTCAGTATACGCCGTTGCTGCTGAGCTTCTTCCGCCTGCAAAAGTAAATAAAAATTTTCAGCATTTAACTGAATATCAAGTAACAGATCAAAACAGGTCAGCAGGGTGGTTGATGGGTCAAAACAGGCTCAAGTTGAACCTAACCACATCATGTAGTGTTGACCTGCTAAAACTTGTGTTGTCAAACTTCCGGTAAACAATTAATATGAGAACTTCTAACAGCAATATTTAGGAGATTGTATACATTAAAAATATTAACTCATTCAACATGTTTCTCTTTTAGCTAAATTTCCTTTGTTTGACCCATTTGATTTAAAACACAAGCATAATTGACCCATATATAGATAAAAGGGTCAACTTAATTCAGATGCAGCCATTATATGCAACAGTAGAACTTGGATAAACACAAACCAACTTGGCATACAGGATACACATTTCATTAAGGTACAAAACTATCATATATATATATGGGCATGTAAATCACTCATTTTATTATATACACTTATGAAGTGTCAAACTAAAAGGTAGAACTTCTAAACAGCACACGCAATTGATACAACGAATAAAGAATTCATACAAGATCAAATTACAAGTCAGTTAATCCAAACTTTTTGTGTCGTAAGATGGGTTCTTATACTTGCAAAAATGTACCTGAAGTTTTAAAGCTAGCTGTCTTGCTGACAATTCTTCCTCTTGTGCTTGCTTGTACTCAACAGTATCCTTAATCTTCTCTCTTTCATTAACAATTGTGACATCAGTGAGGGCACCATCAGTGGCATTCGTACATTGACCGTCTTTCTCATGAACGACACTTTTACTAGCATCACCATCATCATCTAAATGAATGTTTAAACCATGATTAGTGGGACCTCTTCCTGGGTACATTCTTTTGCTTTTTGATAACTTCATCGGACTGAAATTTTTTTGAGGGATATTATGTCCAGGACTCCCACAATCATCATCATCGTCAATGTATATGTATGCTTTCACAGGAAAATTCTTGTCATTTTTAAAACCTTTTGAACCGAATGGCTTTTTTGCACGACTTTTAGGCATGTTCACATTTACATTACTTAAACTTTCATAGTCCAAATCTATAATAATAACATTTTCGGCTTCCCCTTTATTCGTGCACTTATTTGTAATCGTCATCCCAGATAATTCAGTGCCAAAAGCTCACAGTTTCAATTTGTCACTGCAAATTGGGCATCTATAATATGTGAGAATACGAATATGACCTGCTAATATTTACAGTAACACTTAGAAGTAAAATCTTATAATACTCCTACACTTTACCTAATAAACAGCCAAAAAGATCATCAGATGCTTATAAGTTATATGTTAATTTAAAGAGCAAAATCAAGAGAACCCATAACTTTAGCAGTAAATTGATCCAAACAGCAAGAACACCAACGTTTAACACGTAAATAACCCATCAAAATTCCACTTAACAAAACTAATCATTGAGCTAAATCATTTTCATAAGGTCTACAGTAAGATTAACTATAAATCCTTATAAAAAAGATACTGTTCAATTCTTCAATCAACACTAACTCAACCATTTGAAGAAACAAACAATAAAACTCCACTCAAATTTGTTCAAAAATGATGTGGGTGAGCAAATCCCTATGGATCCCTTAACTAACAAACCCAATAACAACTGCTAATTAGCGAATGCTGCTAACGATTTAGCTCATACAGAAACCCTAATCTACAAACACAAATTTCAACTAGAATTCGCATCATACAACAAGAAATCGATGAATGATTATAACATAAGTAATACTGAGAACTTAAATTGAACTCCAATTGAAATATACCTGACACTAGAGATGAATCTTCAAAAAGATGTTTTCGTATGCGTTAATCTGAGTTTTTTTTTTTATATTCAAGTTTTTTAAAAAAGTGATGTGGAGGGAGCGGGAAATTTTTGATTTTTTCTTTTGAAATTTCTTACTATATTTAAGCCCACGAAACTTTTATGAATTAATTTGTGGTGTTATAAAATATGTTGACTAATATAAAATAAAAAAAAAATTTTGCTAATTAAAAATAGACAAATTGAATTTTAATAATCTAAATTATTACTTATTGGACGATAATAATCCGTACAATTAATTTGGGTGATAATAATCTCAACTTTCACTTTTGTTACCAACAGCAATTTCATTAACATAATTATTAAATATTTATGTTTGATTTGTACTTGATTTCGTTCACAATAATGATTATGAATGAAATAAAAAAATATACAAGCTAAATCGAGCCTAAAATAAATACAAATTGAATGTGAATGTATGATAATTATACTAGTGAGATTACTATTGGTAACAAATATGAAAGTTGATATTATTACCGGTCGAATTAATAGTATGGATTATTATTAACAATGAGAAATAATTTGAATTGTTAAAATCCAATTTGCATTAAAAAAATATAACTAGGAATTCAGCCCGCACATTTGTGAAATTTGTAACATTCGTTGAAGCGGTGACATTTATATGTAAGAAATGTATGAAGTTGTAGTGACTCGGCTTTGGAATAAAAAATAGATAAAATCTTTTATATAACAATAATGATGTTTTTTGTCGGTATCGGTTTCTTTTTTTACAGTTCAGCAAGTTAGCATTACTCGATATACCCTATGACAGCCCAAATTTTAGCATATTTTTATATTAAAATACTTTTTAACAAAATTTATACCAGAACCATAGAAAAAGATTAAACATACCTACAAAATAGTTTTATAAGCAAGGTTAACAAAATGTCTTCAAAGAAAAAATAAGGTATCTTGAATGCAATTTCGACGATGAAATTGGACGAATGCAAAATTTGGAATTGTTTGATTCACTTTTGGAAGATAATATAAATAAAAGAAATTCAAAACCTATAAATGGGCTTTGGAAGTTTAATCTTGCACGTTAAGTTGACAAAAGTTTAATGGGCTTTGGAAGTTTGATCCAATGGGCTCACCTAGTTAACTTGGGCCAGAATCACAATGAAACTGATATAGGAAGAGGTGTAAAATAAATAAGTTTTGGAGATGAACCGGAACCGATTTTGAAAAAAGTTTAGAAACAATCTGTTAGGAACCAATCCGAAGTTCCGAATCATATTGTTAAAATCGGTCGATAACCCTACATGTCGAAACCAGATTCAACCCGATCAAACCCTAAGAACCGATTCCAAACCGAAACTGGTTGGACCAAGATTGATAGTTGCTTGTGGTTTCTAATAACATCACAATCTGCTCACCTAGGCGACTAGCCAATATTCGAGACCATCCAACTTATTAGGAAGGCGGGTACGTCTCTTAGGGTACAACATCGTGAGCAATATTTGTACAGTCAGAGAACTTTAAGGTGACATCGAGTTTTTCTATGCTTAACAATTTCGTAAAAAGAATTGATATAGTGTATGGTGTGTTTGCAAGTGAATCAACAAATTAGTTTGTGCGGCTAAAACTTAAACTACACAACGGTTTTAAAACAATTTAATGTCTTCAATATGCAATTAGACAGGGTAATAACAACTAAACAAACGTTTTTCTTAATAGTAACAAATTAACAATCATCAATTCTTCATGTCTTATGGTTTGTTAGCATGGAATGTTAGAAAAAAATCAGTTAAAAATAACATTATCAACTCGTCACCATGAAAAATAGTTTAGCATAGATCAAAAAATGGTTTAGAAAAAATTATAAGACTTAGCAAAACCCGCTTATACAAAAAAAATAGTGTTGATTTCATATTCGTGTCAAAACATTAGAAAATTTTGCACCCCACACACTAGTGACAAAGTAAAATTAAAGGTTCGTTCACCGTGTTATGAGGTCCAAAGTGAGAAAAAAGTAATCCACTTTTTTATTTCAAATTCCATTAAACTCACTATTCTTTAACATCAATATCTTACTAATCTTAGCTTAATTTTAAACACATATTAACTCCTACTCGAACTCTCATCACACAAACCGTGTATTTTAGTCACATGATCTCATATATTTCATGTCAAGCAAGTTAAGAACCTGTTTGTTGGTGTCTCGATGGATTCTAGAGCGTACGTTTCCCACGGAATAGTTGGGCTCCCAACAAGGTAAATATTTTCAGTTGGCGAGCAGATATGGTCGAATTCCAACCCTCGATGCACTCTTTAAGATAAAACGTTGTAACGGGAAATATCATCTGTAAAATTTGCGGGGAGTATGAAGAGTCTGTGGACCACCTATTTACCTCTTGTGAACTTGCTAACATGGTTTGGTCACAAGTGAGTCAATCGTATAATATCCCACCGATATATGCTTTTACGTATAAAGATCTAATGGAGCTTCACAAATCGGTTTATAAAGATCTAAGGATGGGTACAAACGGAAGATGATTCATGCTATCATTCTTGTCTCTTGTTATGTTTTTGGTTTTCTCCTCGTTTCCTCTTTCGAGACTTTTAGTTTCATGTTAGCTCCTCTTCGTAATAAAATTCTGCCGTTCAAAGTAAAAACATAATCTCATATATTTAATTAATTATTATACTTAAAGTTAGTAAAAAAATATCTTTGACAATTAGTCCTAGATCAACTGGTTTAGGAAGAGTCACCCTATGACTTTTTAAAATAGAGCTCATGGGTTGGAGTCTCACTAGATGCAATATACTCCAAGTGGGCCAATGGTTTTACCACAGTGGGCATTTGGGTGGTGGATTTCCCTTGGAATGTTGGACAAGTCAGGTCATAAGCGCTGTCTGTGTTCACGGACGTGGGTGACCTTTCGCCAATGAGTTTACCCATGTAACCGGATTTAAAAATTATTCGTTGTCGTTAAAAAAAAAGTAAAAGATATCTTTGTCACAACTCTCAACGATCCGTAATAAATGTGATCATTGAAGTGTCTACATCTTCAATAACGTTGTTCAAAACCTTTGACAAAAGTACACGTTTATACAACCCATTCATAGTATCTGTAGAGCCATTTATTGCATAATACACGCATGCAACATTTAGAAAATAACACCATCGCTGACTCTTGTCTGGTCAACTCTTTGCCGCCCAAATCTAACCACAAACTAAGGTCAACAATTTTGAGCCGCCCCAATTTAATAAGTTATATCGTTTCAAAATCTGATACATACAGTCTTATTTTATACTTTATGCAGGATTTGATACATACAGTCTTATTTTATACTTTATGTAGGAGACTGCTTACTACTTGCTCTAAGATCCGTCATTTCAAACTGTCTGAACTTGTGGAAGAAAATTTCCAAAAGATTCACACTCGAAGCATAGTTATTTCTAGGATCTAGTGACGAGAGTAAACCTTATCTTCGTCCTAAGAGATAGCAAGGTCGTTCTGACTAATGAGCCTTAGCTCAAGTGGTTAAGATTATGTACTCAAGACATGTAAGTACGAGAAAGTCATGGGTACAAGTTTCACGAGCAAAAATGCTCAGTGTTGAGCTAAAGGGTTGGGAGTGCAGTCACAGCTAAGAATCTGATAGATATGCTCGATTAAAATAACATTTATCGTTCAAAACAGGGTCGTACATTTATCGTTTAAAATAAAAAGCTAGTTTGCTTCCGCTAGGATCCTCGGGTCCAAAAACCTCTTTTTTCGTGTAAATAAAAAACAACCCTCAGATTCACACAAATTCCTATGAGAAACAAGTTGAATCACAACAAAGTAAATAAAAACAAGAATCTTGATATTTACAAACTGTACCAAACTAGTGTCTAGACTCTTAGTACATCAAGAGTATGATCTAACAATACCAAAATTGCAAAAAGATTTAGACTTAAACAACCCACCAAAGAACCTGTTGGGTGATTCTTGAGGATTTTGTGAAAATTCAGGAGGGTTGCCTTTGACTTTTAGTATTGTCTGCCCGATTTCGTTCCTGATGGAGTCGATGATCCTCGGGTCAATCGGGTACCCTGAAGCATCACCAACATAGAATGTGTTCATGGCTTTTCCAGCTCGGGTTGCCACCTCAGCTCGCGTGACAGTAAGGCTGTTCTCTCGGAATATACGAGTGACATCGGATAGCAGCCCGACCCGGTCGGTTGTGCAAAGTTCTAGCTTCAATCCCTGTATTAAATCAAAAGATATTATCAATATTAATGTTTTACACAAGAACAAGAAGATTGTTAAAATAATGAGTTTTTTTTTTGTCTTAAACAGGTTGTATTACATTTACATAAACAGAATACTAGCTAATGAGAATACCAACATAAAGAGTCCAGATTTGACTTTTGAATGTCAAATTTGTTCTTTTACAACTTCAAATTCAAGTTGAAGTACTTCATTCTTTGTAAGAAACAGATAACGCGATACAACTACATGAAATTTGCTAATAGGGGATTGTTTTCAAGACTATAAAGCTAAACATTTCATCGTAAAAATCAAATTATGACTTATACTGAATTGACCAAATAAAATGTGCACAAAAGTGCATATTTTAGCTTGTTTTTACCTCAGAAACTCTTCTTTCTATGGCAGCTTCAAGGCATTGGATCACCCTTTGTCTTTCTGCTTCCGAATTCACAGGAAAACCATCGACATGTCTGATGCAATATTCCTTTAAAACGAAACAAAACGTTATAAAGTCAACAAAACCGTCAAATATATAACCAAAAAGAGTCAAACTTTGCAAATCACAAACCTGGTAAGCTTCAGGCCCTTCAGCATCTACATTTCCATGAAACACCACATACTCCATATCCGTCAACGTGCAAATTGTATCAAACAGAAGTTTCGGCCTATCTTTACACCTAATTGTAACAACCGAATAATCTTTATCATACCAGTTCACAACTTTAACATCAGGCTTTTGGTTTTCACTACAACCCTCTTGTGATCTCTCATAATCTCTATCTGCAAACATCATCTGGTGCAGTCGTCTTTCGGTGTGGGTCACACCATGAGAGACCACAGTTTTAGCCTCATTACCTTTGTTGCTACCTTTAAGCACATTGCAAAGCATTTTCTTTATAACAGAAAGTTTCTCTGGGTCCATGATAGCTAACCCTGACTCCTCATCAGTCACATGCATTACAGATGCAGCGCGCGTGTTGTGGGTCCAAACCTCACCGTTCAACACGTTACACTTCAAGTGTGTTAGAACCGCGCATAGTTCAGAAAGCAGCCCGGGTCTGTCACTTCCTATTAACTCGATTACTGTGTGGTCCGTTGAAGATGTGACACCAATTGAATCAACTGATGTTGTAAAGCTAGTTTCTGAGCCAAGTGCCTGAAAATTAAGCAAACAAATCACATTGTTAACAAATACTGATAATTTGATTCCATTAATGTCTCTTAAAACAGTTTCTAAAGTTTTTCTAACCTTTTGAATGTAATCCAAAACTTCTTCATCAGTGATTTTGTTCCCATCTTGATCAGTAACATTGAAAACTATAAAAAAGCCAAAAATTTATCAAAATTACTACAAAACTCGACACGCGTAGGAAAAACAACAGATTAAAAACTGAAATATACCATCCATGAACCACCCTCCATCAGAACTTATGTAAGCTTTTGTGAAGATAAAATTAAGATCAGTAAGAACTTGTACAACTTCCAAAAGTATCCCATGTCTATTAACACTATCCACCTGTTATACCAACATAAATTATACAGTTAATTAACAGCATAAAGTTTGGAGTTTGAACATCACAGACCATTAAGGTAAACAAATACCTGAATAATAGTAGCATTTTTGCAGGATTCGTTGTCGATTACAACTCGAGGTGGATTCATTCGCCGAATAAACTTCTCGTATTCGTCCTCCATGTTTCTTGAATAGCTCATACTACAGATTATATAAAAATCTTGAAATTAGACAATCACAAACCATAAAAGCAAGAAGGAATGTGTCTGCATATGAATGGAAGAAAGAGTGTGTACTAAGTAAACAATAATGATTGATGATGGAGATTTGATAGATTTATAAAAAAATTCTAAAAAAATTCTTAAAAAATCTAGAAAAATAAAAAAAGAAACCAGATACCAAGAAGGCCAATCAAGAAGCTTCAACCCACCAAAAAAAGGGGTTTTCAAGACCCTCTGTCCATGTGGGTATGGTGGGGTTCTCTTTGCCTCCCTGTGGGAGCCATTTTCAGATGCAAAACAAACAGAATCACAAAATTGACACACCAAACATTCACCAAAATCAATGATTTTGATTGATTTCAAGTCTCTACAACAACCAATTACAGAAATGATGTGCAGATTGAACAACTTGAGGAACAAAAGCCCCAAAATTTCTAACAGAGAGATGGATTTAAGAACACATACCCATTAAAGATTTGATCTCTGTTTATCAAGATCACCTCTTCTTGATTCTAAAATGCCCCAAATGTCTCAACAAGATACTGCCTTTGTTCACCAATTACACTTATATATTGAAAGAAATTACACCCAAATACAAACACTCTGAGCTCTTCTTCTTTCTCTCTCTAAATTGGTGGATTTTTGCACGCACATGAAAGTGTAATTGGGCGTGAGGTATGTGTGTGTATCTTCATATATAAATAATATATCTCTCTCTATATAGATATGTATATAGATATGTGTAATATGTATGTATCTATATGTCTATATATGTATATATCCTCAAAGTTTCTAAATGGAGTTTGGTGTATAAATGGAGGCCTGTGGTACTTAACAGGGATGTTCCCAAAAATGGTGGTGGGTCGGGTCAGCGCGCTTTAGCGCATGTTAGCTGGATCTTGTGCACTTTAGCAGGGTGAGTGGGGTTTTGCTAACGTGTGATTTGGGTGAAATCATTCGGTTTTTACTCAGGCACGTGATGAGGTGAATGAGTCGATGTCACTAATCTCTCCAATGTTTGTGGAGAGAGAAAGAAAGATTACATGAAAATGACATATAAGAAAAATTAATCTATAAAACTATATGTATGTATGGTTAATAACTATGTTAAAGTTTATTATATTATGAAGGTTAGTATATGATTGGTATTTTTACATTTTATGTTCTCTTATTATAGATACTTGTACACACAAAATTTAGACATTACATATCTTTATTGGTTGGTGTAGATTGTTTATGATACAAATTAAAGGAGTAGAATATGCATGGTAACTATTAGTTGTTCAGAGAAACTAATGTCATCGGTTTACGAGACTTAAATTAAGGTATAGTTGTTAAAAAATGTATGAAAAACCGTTTTATATTAGGTTTTAATATATACATATAAAATATATCAAAAACTTGATGAAAAGAATATATATTAATTTAGATTATATTTTGAAATTAATCTTTCAGGAACATATAAATAAAGGCGATAAATAAAGAGAGCAGATATATATAATAGGGGAGGGTTCATAAGAAAACCAATAGTTATGTAAAAATCAAAATAACTATAAAAACCAATAACATAATTCATAATTTTTTTATTTTAATTGTTAAAAGGTTATTTAAGCTTTTGGTAATATATGTTGAACATAAATACGAGAATGAAGAGTTTTATGTATACGTAACACTATGTCGAATGAAAAACGGTTACGTATACGTAACCTATATGTGATGTACGTGTAAAACCATGCTACGGTTTTTCATATGATCCATACCCTTATTTATATATACGAATACACAAATATAAAGGATGGTGATAAAAAAATTTGTAAATTATGTGACCAGTTTCATTGGGTTTTATCTAGTTTTCACATAAAATTATGATTTTCTTATAATCACTCCTCATATGTAATAAGGATGGTTTTATCTTAAACTTAAAAAGATTAACAAAAGAAACAAAGTAATATAAACTGAATATTTTAAAAAACTTACACATTTATCAATAAAATATTGATAATCGTTAAAATTCAACTAGAGAATATTTAACTACTATTAGAAGAGTAGGTAGTGTCGGGAGATCCCCAAAGACATTGACCTCACACCACATAGATAAGTCCTACAGAGTGTTTTAGCGTAGGATTATCTCCTTCTCATTTTATTTTATTTTAACATTAATACCACTAAAGAAAACTAACTTTAAAATGATGATTTATTAATTTTTAGAGGGTTGCGTTATACAAACATTCATTTTTATTATTGAAACACCTTATCGTTTCTATCTTTCCTCATGTAGCTATATGTATGTATTGAAAGATATATAAAGGATATAAATAAATTGGGCGTACCAATAAATTGAATGTACCAATAACATACCCTCATTGATATTAACTGTTTTTTTTAGGAGTTTTGTGTTTGTATTAATTTTTTTTTCTTAAAAAAAACTTTTCAAAAAGCTCTCAATATTTTAAGATTAAAAGATAAAATTAGTTTGTTTTCCGTAAAATGCACCCTTTATTTATGATTATTTGTACTTCTTTTAGAACAGATAATTCATACATCTTTTGACATTTAATCACTTAAGAAAAGACATATTTTCCATATCTTTGTTTATGATTAATTCTTAATCCTTTTTTTAAATCCACGTTTTATCTGGACTTAAATCCTTAATCACATAAGAAAAAGACATCTTTCCCACACATTTTAAAATTGATACATCACATGCAAGAAGTTTTACTTCATTAAACATAAATAATGGTCACTTCTCAAGAACAAGCCCTCCACTAACCTATATGTAGTATTGTTCAGTTAAAATAGCATCTAACATCTATGTGCTATGTAGACAATACTATTTCACTAAAAACCCCCTTTTAAATCAAACGTAGTAATTAACTGATGTTTGGAATGGTGTTAGCAAAGTTGTCTTTGGAGTCTGTTAAAGGCTTGGCGCCAGGCTTATTCAACTATCATGCAATAATGTCTGCACCTTCACTTATGTTCATGTCATTATGTTTGACGCCCAACCTTAATGGATGTGATGCAATACAATGCATGACAGAAGGATTGTTGACTTAAGAATTCTATGTGTCATTCACTATCTTAGAATAGAATCCACTCAGGACATCAATCAATCAATGTCACTAAGAAGGATAGCATCAGCATCATCCGTATTCCATAATGGGAATGTGGTTTCCTCCATTAGTGACCACCTGCAAAAACTTGGTCACAACATGTTCGATGAAATGCCTCACAGACAAACTTCCAGAACTTGAGGCAATTAGATGCCTCATGATTCTTATTCATGGGGCAATAATAAGTGGTGATCTATAGGGATGTATCTATGGATAATTGGTGGAAATCAGACATATTACCCACCCAATGAATTTACTTTAGTTAGGTTAAAATAGTAACTTTGGTAAGTTATATTGATGTTCTCTATTATTTTTTAAAAATGGATTTCGTCTAAACGGTAAGGTAATTATTTAAAAAAAGGAAAAACTCCATAGAAAGTATTCAAGTTTTAAGAGTGCACTCGTATTTTTATAAATTCCAATAACATCATTCATATTTTTATTTGTTCTAGTTAAGTTACTAAAGTTTGAAGAGTGTTCTGATTAGGTTAGTCATATTTCTTTTAATTTTTTTAATAATTCTTATTTTTTATATAATTCTGATTTTATTATAAATATTGTTAATTTTTTAAGTATTTCAATTAAAAAAATATATTATAGTTTATGAATGAGCTAATAAAACAATCTTGAAACTTTAATAACCTGAATGAGAAAGATAAAAAAAATTATGAGCGACCTAAATAAAACAATCTTAAAATTTGATTAGTAGTTTACAAAGTTATCCCTTTTAAAAAAATTATTTTACACATATCATGTTATAAGTTAAGATCCTTGAAGCCTTTGTCATTTTGTTAGTAAATCTACTAATTTAACGATAACTAAACGTTGTGAACTATGCATCTCTCTATTTTCTTAAACGCCTCTCGACGTCATTGATCTTAACCCATCATAGTCGATGTACCAATTTAAGTTCTAAAAAACATAACTTTTTTTAGGGTTGCAACCAACGATTTTAACCAGTCATTAGTTGATTGCATCGAGTCACCCCACCCAATCTTGTTGTAACTAATGATATTAGCACCATGACCATGCATTCTAGCCATGGGGCATATATAAATTTCTAATTTAAGAGGTCCATTTTACTTATTGCACAGGAGATTCGTAATCTATAAAGCCGCTCTAATTACCATCATTTATTAATATTAGATAACTAATTATCGAAATAAATGAATGGTCGTAAAAACACCTTAACTAAAAAAATCCAATAACATGTTAGGTTTAACACAACGGAATACGAATAATAATACATGAGCACAAAGGGTTATAAAACAATAAAATAGATAACACAAGATATAATGTGGGTCGATTAGTGTGACATACATTCATGAGTGTGACTATTGCAGGATCGTTTAAGGGCTTAATCACAATTACAACACAACAACACAATGAGGAGATTAACTAAACTTTAATCAAACAGTGAACTGGGTAACCAATGGTGATACAAAGAACACAAGTAAAGCAAGAGACAGAACAAGAGAGTATGGGTTTCAAGGAGGCAGTATATTGCTTTCTCAAGTTCTTTTACAAGTGTTACAAAGCATAAAGAAAGATACAAGAACTTGAAATACTTATACTACAACCTACAGCCGGCTATACTTTGAAAGCCAGCTGGATACAATTGACTAGACACTAACAAAATCAATTGTAGGATCAAAAGGCATATCTGCCTTTTGACCTTGTGACTATGACATGTCATAGCTCACATCCTTATACATTACAAAAAGGATAAAGTACATGAAGTGGAAAGTTACAGACTCAAGACCTCAATGTACAGTTACCAAAAGCAAGGCCCTTTTCACCAACTCATGTAAGTTGGTGACTTTACAGAGATGCAGCGGAAAAGATGCTTTATGGAACAGTACATCAGATAAAGCATGTGTACTAAAAGTCTTCGGAAGAAATCTGTCTTCATAGGTTGAAGCTTCGGAAGACTTTGTCTCTGAAGCTTCGGAAGACTTCATGTTTGGCTTCGGAAGATATTGGTCTTGGCTTCGGAAGATTTTACACTTAGAGTATTTTCTAATGCTTTGTGTAAAACTTCCGAAGCATTCTTCACTTCAGTACTTAGTGCATGTTGCTGAGACACTTAGGCTGTTTTGGGTTGCATCAGACTTCAGGAATCCTTACAAACTCCCCCTAGGCTGATGCTACCAAAACACTTAGAAGATCTTCATATGTTGGTAGTCTTCAGTACAATCAGGACCATTCCTTTCTTCATGAGATGGTCAGGATCATCAAGACTCTCATAGTATCTTCTCATCTCAAAGAGATCATGCAGAGGTAAGTTGATTATGTCTTGCCATGAGTAGACATTCTCAACACCTTGATCTCTGATAACATTCCATCTTTCTGGATTGGTAGAGTAAGTCCAGGACAAGATGGGTGTCTCAGTAGTTAGAGGAGCCACTTGAATAGGAGTTGATTGGGCTGCCTCATCATGCACTTCCTCAGGTTGATCTGATTCAGCCTGAGGTACAGAGGTAGATGACTTTGGCTTCTTCTTCTTAGTCTTTGGTTTAGAAGCCATCCTCTTCTTCCTCTTGGATGTCTTTAACTGAGAAGACTGGTCTGCAGCACCATGTTGATCATCAGTGTCTTTCTCAGTTGGGTGTTCCTCCCTCACAGGTTCAGAAGGAGAGGGAATTTGACCCTGCCTAGGATCAGAAGATGAAGCTTGCTGAGGCTCAGCTGGAGGTGCTGGTTGAGGTGTCTCTGGTTGTTCAAACTTGACCTCCACTTCAGGTGGGACTTGACTTGGAAGAGAGTGCAAGTCAATGAGTTCTCCACTTTTAATCTTCTACTTGATCACCCTAATATGCTCATCCATAGTGGATAGAGACATGGGGCCAAGTCTCCTTCCGGAGAATCCATACAGCTTCAAGAAGCTCACCATTCTTTGTCTGTCAGCAGACTTCTTTGCATTTTTTTGAATGATGGCTCTTGACTTTGCAGCTTCTTCCCTTAGCTTCCTTTTAGTTGTCTTTCTTTCCTTGACTAACTCAAGCTCAAGTTGCTTTAGATACTCGAACTCAATGAAGTCATAGGACAAGGGAAGAAGTGCATCTGCCTGATAGAAGCCTGTGACACTCAGGTAGTTGATCATCTTGATCCTATCTTCTTCTTTATCTACCTGAGGTTCTTGTGGAGCCACATCTTCCTGTGCAGGACTTTCTTGAACTGGTGAGAGAGTGGGAGCATGTGTGACATCCGTCACTTTAAGGTCCGTCAATTGACGTGGTTGCCCGTTATCTATTCTATATTTGGTCATTCCTCATCATTATTTGACTCTTTATGTGGATATCATGTGTGCAATATTATCGTTATGTGTGCATTCGTTTAAAACCGTGTGTGAACCTTAAAAAGACCATTGAAACTTCCATTTTTGAAAACGTTAAATACATCATTTTATAAATATAATAAATGTTTTAATATAACCATTTCTTAAGTCATGACAACATTAAATATACTTTTACAATTAATATAAAAACCTAACAAAGTCGTTTTTCAACCGAACAAAATTTGGGAAAACTCGGGGGTTAAGTGCAGGGACTAAACCTGTAATTTTGGAAACTTGGGCTGGGTATAAATACCCATTTTCCAGCCCTAATCTTCATTATCACCATCTTCTTCATCTTCATCTCCTCTTCACACACTAAATCACCATCTTAGCACCAAATCCGACCCGAGAGGTCTCGTTTTCTTCGTCTTGACTCCGTCTACAGCTTAGACTACCCCTCCTTAGCAGGTAGTTGTCTTTGGTTGTCCATTTTTGAGCCTTTTCACGGCTGTCCAAACTAGGGTTTCGGGTGTTCGGGTTCAACCCGAACACACAAGGTCGTATGGGTGCGTGTGAGGTCTCTTTCCTTGCGTTTTATGCTTGTGTATGTTTGTTGAGTGTTTCTGGAGGTCCTTGTGGTGTAAAACCCGTGTTTAGAGTAGCTCGGGGGCTGCTCCTCCCGACCACAGTCGCGATTCTACAGATCAGGCGACTGGGTCATCCATGCGATTGAGCCGTGCGACTGAGTGGGTCGTGCGACTGGATCATGCGTCTGAGTCAATCGCGCGACTGAGTTGTGCGACTAGGCATGTCGTGCGACTGAGTTGTGCGACTGAGTGTTTGTGTGCGATTGAGTCAGGTGACCGACTGAATGTGTGCGAATGAATGTGATTCGCACGACTGGGGTCCAATCGCACGAATGAAGGTTCAGTCGTACGAAAGTAGCTAATTCGCACGATTGAAGGTTGATTCGTGCGCATGGAAGTTGAGTCGTGCGATTGAGTGATGTGTGGTACGACTGAAGGCCAATCATACGAATGAAGGCTCAATCGTACGAATAAAGCTGATTCGCACGATTGAGGGTTGATTCGCACGAATGGAGGTTGAGTCGTGCGTCTGACCTTGTTATGCGACTGAAATTGTTGTGTTTGACCCCTTGTGCGTGGCGTGAGTATGTCGTGTGGTGTCGAGGTAACACTAACACAATAATGCCATTGTTTGGCCACAAAGATTAATGTCAACGTGAGAAAGGGCACAGAAACTACTTTGAGCAAATTAAACTAACGCTTTTACAACGACCGAATTGACTTATAACTATTTACACTTATTCAATATTCTTTCGATTAACAACGATACTTTTACCTAAATATCATCATTGGTGGCAACAATGTCTTGTACTTGGATCTACATAAGATCTAGTACGTGTGTCAGTCTGCGTGTGTTATACGCGACCCAGCCGATACGACCCGAATCGACCCATCATTATTGCGCGCTTATACATATATCATATCATTAATGCTATACAATAACTGTCAATAGGTGTTTGATTGTTTATTTGCATTCAACATTTGGGATACATCGATCATACATACTTACCACTTAACAAGTGAGTTTCGTGGCCCCTTTTACGCTTATACACTATTTCAATCATTTACAAATTGGGGGAAAAGTATGCTTACACAATTTTTATGCTGTACAACTTACATACATTTTACATACAAGGAATCAACGTGTTACTGTGTTGCAAGTACTATTTGATACATGCTTGGGTCTGCTGTGTGGTTCTATCTTTGCAACTATTTAATTCCAGTGTGGGAACCGACGGTTAGGTATTGGTAGTACTACTGGGTTGACACCCCCACCCTTGTTCGATGGTATACTAGTTGGTACCATCAGTGGCTAGGAACGGGCCCTTGGGTGAATATATGCCGACAATTTCTTTGTGTACGTCGCTAGGTTTGGTTGCAAAGCTCATGTCATGTGATATTTACTTGTGTAATAACTGTATTCACGGTATTCCGACGCGCTATTTATTACAGCATCACTTACATTTTTATTACATAAACCTGCGAGCTCACCAACAATTATGTTGACCGTTTTAAGCATATCTTTTCAGGTGATCATGCAAGTCCAGGAATCTAGGTGTGCTGCCTTAGTGGAGACCCTAGGCTGCATTTTTGGGACTTAGCTCATTTTGATAAACAATCTTTTTGAACAATGTTAACGCTTGTAAACAATTATCATCTTTGAAACTTGTTCCCGGGTTGTGGGAATTAACATTTACATTTTCATCTTATGTGAATATGTGTTATCATTATCATGTTGCTTATGGCTATGTTGTCGTGAACATTGACTAAACACGACACAAGTCCCCTTGTTGTCGGGTGTCGTCATGACACGCATGTCATCATTTATTTATATTGCTCTCTATCGCTTACCATGTGTTATGACGATCCCGGTCTCGTTACATCCCCGTGTTTCCGCTTTTAGCGCGGGTGTGACAGATTGGTATCAGAGCCATTGGTTATAGAGAATTAGGCAATACGCTTGACCTAGACTATAACCTAGGAACCTTCATGTAGATTTGCATGCTAGGACTCTGTATGCATATTATATCTCGTGTATGTGTTCCTCGCTGCTTGATTTGCTCATCTATTTGTTATGTGATCTTCCTACCCTATGAGAGAGCCCTTGTGCTCACTCTTTTATGGGGATGCTTCTATTGGATCTTCCGTTCCCTCTGCGCGCCGAGTTAGTTTATCAGATCCGGGTATTAAACCCGAAGAGATCATCACAAATCATGTTATTGCTCTTGACCTTGGACATTGAGATTAACTCTGAGGAGGAATATGTCTGAAACCTCGAAAGATGAGGAAATAGACAACCTCCGCTAGACTAAACGTGATTGTATACATGGACTTACAACTGTTATGATGGATTATTATGGATATGATGTAAAGGAAAGTGGATGTCATGTAACCGGACTAGGCATCATTCTCGGTACATCGTGGGTGTGGTGGGAACGCTGCGGGGAACCCTATATATAAACATCACCGGTATACCGAGAATATGCTTGAAATGGGCTGCATGGTGGTCTGGCTGACCGGAACATGAACATTGGAACTTGATAAGTGGAATACATTTGTATCTTATGGTGACTAAAGTTTACATGTTACCTCTTTTATGATCAGAACATGCCGCCTCGAAGAGTCACCCGTAGCAGTAGTGGCGGGAGTGAAGCCCCAAGGGGCAGAGGCCGAGGCAGAGGCAGAGCACCAAGAGCAAACGATGCTCCTGCCAGTAACAGTCAAGGAACAGGGAACGCCGACATGGCAGCCCTGATCGCTCAGCAATTGGCCGCGCTGATTCCTACTATCGTGGCCCAAGTGAGCGACGCACTTCAACAACACCACCCTCACGGGGATGGTGGCAACGATGATGGAGTCCAAGGTGGGATAGAAACTGAAACGGGAAACGGGAACCCGACTGGAAACGAGAGCAACCAGGAAACCGGAAATGGTGGTACTGCCGGTATCGAAACTGGGGTGGTTAATGCTCGTCGGGGATGCTCGTACAAGGAGTTTGTGGCTTGTAAGCCAAGGGAATTCGATGGGAAAGGTGGGGCGATAGCCCTAACCAGGTGGTTGGAAAAGATGGAGGCAGTAATTGACATCAGTGAGTGCCTCGACAGCCAGAGGATCAAGTATGCTACTTGTTCTCTATAGGGTAAAGCCCTAACCTGGTGGAACACCCAGATTCAAGCACGAGGAAGAGAGTCTGCGATGCAAATGTCGTGGGACGAGTTCAAAGCCTTGATCACTGAGGAATACTGCCCTCTCAACGAGATGCAGAAGCTGGAGCATGAGTTCTGGAATCATGCTATGGTGGGGGCAGGGCATGCAGCTTATACTGATCGCTTTCATGAGCTGGCAAGGTTGGTTCCGCATTGGTTACGCCGGAATCAAAGAGGATTGAAAGGTACATTTGGGGACTCGCGCCTCAAATTAGAGCGATGGTTACAGCAGCCGCTCCTCCTACTATTCAGAGCGCAATTCTGAAAGCTGGCGCTCTGACTGATGAGATGGTTAGAACAGGGGTTTTGGGCCGAGGGGCCGAGAAGAGGAAGGATGTTAGGAATCGAGCCGGTCGAGTGCCGGAAGGTTTGAGAAGAGGTCTAAGCCGACCAGGAATTTTGTGGCCGTGTCTCAGGCCAGAAGAGAGTATGTGGGGCCGCACCCCAAATGTGACAGGTGCAATTATCATCATCCCCCAGGGACGCAATGCCGGGTGTGCGCTAACTGTAAGCGCCCGGGTCATTTGGCAAGAGATTGCAGAACGGCACCGAATCTTGTAGCACCCGTCAACGCGGTTAACCCCGCCGGGAATGCAAGGGCTTGCTTTGAGTGTGGGAGCCCCGATCACTACAGGAATATGTGCCCCAGGCTGAATCGGGCACCGGGTCAACAGGGGAACAACCAGCAGCAGGTGTTGGCTATCGCTGGGAATCAAGGCCCGGCTACTCAGGGAAACGCAGCTCGGGGACGTGCATTCGTCATTGGAGCTAATGATGCTCGTCAGGACCCGAATGTTGTCACGGGTACGCACTTACTCAATCATCACTTCGCATCTATATTATTTGATACTGGAGCAGACAATAGTTTTATTCTTCCGAGTTTGTGCAATTGCTTGATTTGAGTCCTAGTAGGCTAGAAACTAGCTACTCTGTAGAAATGGCCAATGGTAGAGTTGCTCAGGCCGATGAGATTATTAGGAAGTGTTCGTTGACGTTGGAGGATCATACATTCGACATAGATTTGATACCCTTCGAGTTAGGAAGCTTCGATGTGATTGTGGGTATGGATTGGTTGTCGCAGAATGGAGCAGAGATTGTTTGCCGAGACAAAGTAGTACGTATCCCTATGCCAAACGGGGAAGTACTCAAGGTTCGGGGAGAACGACCGGGTAAGAGTTTAAAGTTGATTTCCTGCATGAAAGCACGCCAGAGTTTACGAAAGCAGTGCTACGCTTTTCTGGCTCATGTAGTTGAAAAGAAAGACGAGGAAAGGAAACTGGTGGATATTCCAGTGGTACGGGATTACCCAGAAGTATTTCCAGATGACTTGTCTGGTTTACCTCCTCCACGACAGGTGGAATTCCGTATTGAGTTGGTTCCTGGAGCTACACCGGTAGCGAAAACGCCATATCGACTAGCACCATCCGAGATGCAAGAGTTGTCTAGTCAGTTACAGGAACTACTGGAAAAAGGTGTTATTCGACCGAGTCATTCACCGTGGGGAGCACCGGTACTATTTGTCAAGAAGAAGGATGGATCGTTCCGTATGTGCATCGATTACCGTGAACTGAACAAGTTGACGGTGAAGAACCGATATCCTCTCCCCAGGATCGACGATTTATTTGATCAGCTGCAAGGAGCTTCGTATTTTTCAAAGATCGATCTTCGTTCTGGTTATCATCAGCTAAGGGTTTTCGAGGACGACATACCGAAGACTGCGTTCAGGACTCGTTATGGGCACTATGAGTTCTTGGTCATGCCGTTCGGGTTGACTAACGCACCAGCTGTGTTCATGGATCTAATGAATCGGGTGTGCAAACCTTACTTGGATAAGTTCGTGATCGTGTTCATAGACGATATACTTATCTACCCGATCAAAAGAGGATCATGTAGAACATCTTCGGGCTATTCTGGAGCTGCTACGCGAAGAGAAACTTTTCGCCAAGTTCTCAAAGTGTGAGTTTTGGCTGCGGGAAGTAAAGTTTTTGGGTCATGTGGTTAACGAGGACGGGATTCACGTAGATCCCGGCAAGATCGAAGCGGTGAAGAAATGGGATACGCCCCAGACACCATCAGAGATACGGCAATTCTTAGGATTGGCCGGTTATTATCGTCGCTTCATCGCGAATTTCTCAAAGATCGCGCAACCGTTAACCCTGCTTACTCAGAAAGACAAGAAGTTTGACTGGGGATATGCACAAGAGCAAGCGTTCCAAACGTTGAAAGAGAAGTTGTGCAACGCGCCGATACTGTCTCTCCCAGACGGAACAGATGATTTTGTGGTTTACTGCGATGCGTCACATCAAGGATTGGGATGTGTATTGATGCAGAAGGACAAGGTGATTGCCTACGCTTCGCGACAACTTAAAGTGCACGAAAAGAACTACACCACTCATGATCTTGAGTTGGGCGCTGTAGTATTTGCACTCAAAATTTGGAGGCATTACTTGTATGGCACCAAATGCATCATCTTCACTGATCATAAGAGCCTTCAACATATTCTGGATCAGAAGGAACTCAACATGCGCCAACGACGTTGGGTAGAGCTTCTTAGCGACTACGATTGTGAAATCCGGTATCATCCGGGGAAAGCTAACGTGGTGGCTGATGCCTTAAGCCGTAAAGAACGTGTGAAACCACTACGTGCACGAGCGTTGGGTTGACCATCCAAACCAACTTGAAAGCTCAGATTCAAATTGCACAAAGTGAGGCATTGAAAGAAGAAAACCTTGCGGGAGAAGAATTCCGGGGGTTAGACAAACAGATGATTCGCAAGGATGACGGTATTCAGTACTTCATGGATCGCATATGGGTACCCAAATGGGGAGGTGTTCGTACCTTAGTCATGGATGAAGCCCACAAGACGCGATATTCTATTCATCCTGGTGCAGACAAGATGTATCATGATCTTAAGGATCTATACTGGTGGCCAGGCATGAAGAAAGACATTGCCTTATACGTCAGTCAATGCTTGACGTGTTCGAAAGTCAAAGCTGAACATCAAAAGCCATCGGGATTATTACAGCAACCTGAAATTCCCGAGTGGAAATGGGAGAACATAGCTATGGATTTCATTACCAAACTCCCTAGAACGAACAGCGGTCATGACTCGATATGGGTCATTATTGATCGAATGACGAAGTCGCACATTTCTTGCCTATCCGAGAAGACTACAAGATGGATAAGTTGGCGAGATTGTACATCAAAGAGGTCGTGACACGGCACGGGGTGCCGGTGTCAATCATATCCGACCGAGATAGCAGATTCACTTCACGTTTTTGGCAGACGCTACAGAAAGCGATGGGTACTCGGTTAGACATGAGTACAGCCTATCACCCTCAAACAGATGGCCAAAGTGAACGAACTATACAGACGCTAGAAGACATGTTGAGAGCGTGTGTAATCGATTTTGGTGGTAGTTGGGATGCTCATCTGCCGTTGATTGAGTTCTCCTACAACAACAGCTACCATACAAGCATTGGATGTGCTCCATTTGAAGCGTTGTATGGAAGGAAATGCAGATCTCCCGTTTGTTGGGCCGAAATTGGTGAAAGTCAACTGACAGGCCCAGAGATCATCCAAGAGACAACAGACAAGATTTTCCAAATCAAAGATCGACTTAAAGCCGCGCGAGATCGCCAAAAGAGCTATGCCGACAATCGTCGGAAGCCTCTAGAATTCAATGTTGGGGATCGTGTGTTACTCAAAGTTTCCCCTTGGAAAGGAGTCGTTCGATTCGGAAAGAAAGGGAAGTTAGCCCCAAGATACGTTGGACCATTTGAGATCACTGAAAGGATCGGTCCAGTGGCTTACCGGTTAAGGTTGCCACAAGAGCTTAGCGGTGTACATGATACTTTTCACGTGTCAACCTCAAGAAATGTTTGGCCGATGAATCCCTTCACGTGCCAATCGAGGAAATCAAGATTGATGACAAGCTTCATTTTGTTGAAGAACCCATTGAGATCATGGATCGAAAGGTCAAGCAACTGAAGCGCAGTAGGATACCTATTGTTCGCGTAAGGTGGAATTCAAAACGAGGGCCAGAGTTTACATGGGAACGTGAAGATCAGATGAAACTCAAATATCCACATCTTTTCGAGGATGACACTCTTGGACCTAACTCCAGCTGAATTTCGGGACGAAATTCTCTCAACTGGGGGATACTGTGACATCCGTCACTTTAAGGTCCGTCAATTGACGTGTTTGTCCGTATCTATTCTATATTTGGTCATTCCTCATCATTATTTGACTCTTTATGTGGATATCATGTGTGCAATATTATCGTTGTGTGTGCATTCGTTTAAAACCGTGTGTGAACCTTAAAAAGACCTTTAAAACTTTCCATTTTTGAAAACGTTAAATATATCATTTTATAAATATAATAAATGTTTTAATATAACCATTTCTTAAGTCATGACAACATTAAATACTTTTACAATTAATATAAAAACCTAACAAAGTCGTTTTTCAACCGAACAAAATTTGGGAAAACTCGGGGGTTAAGTGCAGGGACTAAACTTGTAATTTTGGAAACTTGGGCTGGGTATAAATACCCATTTTCCAGCCCTAATCTTCATTATCACCATCTTCTTCATCTTCATCTTCATCTCTTCACACACAAAAATCCCATCTTAGCACCAAATCCGACCCGAGAGGTCTCGTTTTCTTCGTCTTGTCTTGACTCCGTCTACAGCTTAGACTACCCCTCCTTAGCAGGTAGTTGTCTTTGGTTGTCCATTTTTGAGCCTTTTCACGGCTGTCCAAACTAGGGTTTCGGGTGTTCGGGTTCAACCCGAACACACAAGGTCGTATGGGTGCGTGTGAGGTCTCTTTGCTTGTGTTTTATGCTTGTGTATGTTTGTTGAGTGTTTCTGGAGGTCCTTGTGGTGTAAAACCCGTGTTTAGAGAGTAGCTCGGGGCTGCTCCTCCCGACCACAGTCGCGATTCTGCAGATCAGGCGACTGGGTCATCCATGCGATTGAGCCGTGCGACTGAGTGGGTCGTGCGACTGGATCATGCGTCTGAGTCAATCGCGCGACTGAGTTGTGCGACTAGGCTGTTCGTGCGACTGAGTTGGTGCGACTGAGTGTTTTGTGTGCGATTGAGTCAGGTGACCGACTGAATGTGTGCGAATGAATGTGATTCGCACGACTGGGTCCAATCGCACGAATGAAGGTTCAGTCGTACGAAAGTAGCTAATTCGCACGATTGAAGGTTGATTCGTGCGCATGGAAGTTGAGTCGTGCGATTGGGTGTTGTGTGGTACGACTGAAGGCCAATCATACGAATGAAGGCTCAATCGTACGAATGAAGCTGATTCGCACGATTGAGGGTTGATTCGCACGAATGGAGGTTGAGTCGTGCGTCTGACCTTGTATGCGACTGAAATTGTTGTGTTTGACCCCTTGTGCGTGGCGTGAGTATGTCGTGTGGTGTCGAGGTAACACTAACACAATAATGCCATTGTTTGGCCACAAAGATTAAAGTCAACGCGAGAAAGGGCACAGAAACTATTTTGAGCAAATTAAACTAACGCTTTACAACGACCAATTGACTTATAACTATTGACACTTATTCAATATTCTTCGATTAACAACGATACTTTTACTTAAATATCATCATTGGTGGCAACAATGTCTTGTACTTGGATCTACATAAGATCTAGTACGTGTGTCAGTCTGTGTGTGTTGTACGTGACCCATCCGATACGACCCGAACCGACCCATCATTATTGCGCGCTTATACATATATCATATCATTAATGCTATACAATAACTGTCAATAGGTGTTTGACTGTTTATTTGCATTCAACATTTGGGATACATCGCTCATACATACTTACCACTTAACAAGTGAGTTTCGTGGCCCCTTTTACGCTTATACAATATTTCAATCATTTACAAATTGGGGGAAAAGTATGCTTACACAATTTTTATGCTGTACAACTTACATACATTTTACATACAAGGAATCAACGTGATACTGTGTTGCAAGTACTATTTGATACATGCTTGGGTCTGCTGTGTGGTTCTATCTTTGCAACTATTTAATTCCAGTGTGGGAACCGACGGTTAGGTATTGGTAGTACTACTGGGTTGACACCCCCACCCTCGTTCGATGGTATACTAGTTGGTACCATCAGTGGCCAGGAACGGGCCCTTGGGTGAATATATGCCGACAATTTCTTTGTGTACGTCGCTAGGTTTGGTTGCAAAGCTCATGTCATGTGATATTTACTTGTGTAATAACTGTATTCACGGTATTCCGACGCGCTATTTATTACAGCATCACTTACATTTTTATTACATAAACCTGCGAGCTCACCAACAATTATGTTGACCGTTTTAAGCATATCTTTTCAGGTGATCATGCAAGTCCAGGAATCTAGGTGTGCTGCCTTAGTGGAGACCCTAGGATGCATTTTTGGGACTTAGCTCATGTTGATAAACAATCTTTTGAACAATGTTAACGCATGTAAACAATTATCAACTTTGAAACTTGTTCCCGGGTTGTGGGAATTAACATTTACATTTTCATCTTATGTAATATGTGTTATCATTATCATGTTGCTTATGGCTATGTTTGTGAACATTGACTAAACACGACACAAGTCCCCTTGTTGTCGGGTGTCGTCATGACACGCATGTCATCATTTATTATATTGCTCTCTATCGCTTACCATGTGTTATGACGATCCCGGTCTCGTTACATCCCCGTGTTTCCCGCTTTTAGCGGGGGTGTGACCGCATGCTTGTAAAGTCTTTTCTGTCTCTTCTCCTTTTTGAATTGGAGAAGTAACCTTGCATCCTCTTTCTCCTTCATCTCTCTTGACACTTCCATGTCAGCCAGTTCATTTAACTCTTCTAAGGGGATGGAGATGATTTCATCAATGTCATAGTTCCTGGTCTGTAAGTAGGTAATCCTGACTGCCCTTAACTCATCATCTTGAGTATTTGGTCTGGGAGCAGCCCTGATTGCAGCTTGCATGAAGCTAGATGACCCAGTAGAACTTTCTCCCCTTAGTCTCCTTTTCCTCTCTCTCTCTTCCTCCTCAATTTACTCAGGAGTCATTATCCTTTTCCCTTTGTCACCAACAGACCTTTGTGACTCAGGGTGGATTGAGGCTTGGCCTTCATTGCTTGGAGTAGCTTCCATGCTCTGGCCAGAGAGAGGCTGAGAAACACCTTCACCAGCAGGTGTCTCAGATGGAGTTTGGACCTCTGCAGCAGTTGTTGATGATGAGACAGGGGTCTCAGGTTCTGCCACTGGGCCTTCAGTCAAGGTTTCCCCTATGAAACTAATCTTAGGGTCTACCTCAACATCCAGTTGACCGATGACATTGCCTGATTCCCTAAGTCTCCTTCTTAGAGTAAACTCTGCAAGGATCCTGTCTTGGATTCTTTGAGCCAGCCTGTCAGCTTGTCTTGAATTGCTTAGATTGACAAGTGGCAAGTTGACTAAATCCAGTCTTTCATAGAAGCTCAGGCTTTGGAATTGAAAAACTTCTTGTTGGCCTTGGACTCTCTGAAGTATAAGGGCTATCCTGTCATCATCATACCTCCACCTTATGATGTAGTTGCCAGTTCCTTGTGGTGGAGATGAGACAGCCCTTGGTATACCTTCCTCAAAGAGACTCCTGATGAGAGAGTCTATAGAGTCCATATTAATGTGAACTTGAGGAAGTTGCTGAGAATGCACAACAGCAAGTGAGGATGGTGAGTCCTCTATGTCCATTCTCTCTAAAGAACTCCCAGGTTCTGTGGTTGTAACAACTTTCTCCCCCTTTTTGGTAGCATCACCCACTTGCATAGGTGAGCTGGAGGATAAGTCAATCACTTCCACAGGTTCTTGTGTTCCTGGTTGAGCTCTCCTTAAAGGTCTCCCAGCTAGTTTTTCCTGCAGATATGAAATCTGTAGTTGCTGATCATTGACCCTGTTTTGCAGGGTAGTCACCTGAGATTCCAAGTGACTAACCTTAGAGACTAAATAGGTGCATGTTTTTGACAATTTTTGCACCTTTAGTCTCAAATTCCCCTCATCTTCATCATAAGATTCATTGGGGGATGAGATGATTGGACCAAAGTCCTCTCTCTCACCACCAGCTTGAGTTTCTTGGCTGCTGGTTTTCCTCTGCTCACTGGCAGCCTCAGTTGAGATGCCAATGGGCTGAGTTGCCATGGTTGAGGTCTTAATGATGTAATCACTTTCAAAAGTGAGAGCCTCTTCCATATGGACATCCTGAACAGGTTCAGAAGTGTCCACCTCAGTAATAGGTGACTGATGGGGGATAGACTGAGGAGAGTCAGAGGTACTCATCTCTCTTTGAGTAGGGGAGGAGAAGAGAGACTCATGGTACTCACTGAATCCTAAGTCTTCATCAGTGTAAAAGGATAGGTTGGGAATTGGTTGGTTGAGATCCAAAGGCTGGGGATGATAGCTATCCCCTGAAGGTTGTTCACTTGAGTGTTGAGACTCAGAGTGAAAGCTTAAGGTTGTTGGGCTAGTGAGCTCATCAGGTTGAGCTTGAGGAACCTCAGCCCTGATAGGTAAAGTAATGGGAGTGGTTTGCTCCTCAGGAGAAGTGGGAGCTCTAGTGTCCACTTCTTCCTGTAAGGTTGAGTATTTGGGGGCCTGCACAGACTCAATAGCCTGAGCAGGGGTTCGTTTGGATTTTCTTTAGTAGGTGAGGGTGATTTCCGGTCTTTTTAAAGGTAAGGACAAAAGAGGTGTGGGTTCAACACTAGCTTGTGTTGCTAGGTTGTCACCTTGAGCAATGAGCTCTAACATTTTTGGGACTAGGGCTGTTTCTACCCCTGAGAAGCCTACCGTTGGCTTCTTCATTATTTTAAAGATGCCGGGCTTCATCTGTCCCAATTTAAGAATATTACTTGTTTCCCTCAACTGTGAGCCCAGTTCACAGTTGAGAATGTGTTGAACATATCTAGGAAACATGTAATACTCTAAGGAGTCTAAGTTTGCAAGTAAATTAGTATAAACAAATTGTGAATACCTGAACTTGACCCCCTGAACCATTCCATGAACTATAAAGGAGAGATCCTCAGGAATCTGGTCCCATCCACCATGCTTGTTTGACAAGCTGTGGATAATGATGTAAGGGGATTGGAACGATGTTTATCATGATTAAATAGTTAACTTTAATGTGTTTAATGAGCTTATATATAAAGTATTGTGTTGAATAAGTTAACTACGATGATTTGGTGTTTTGAAGGTTAAAGGCGATGATTTTACGTGTTTTGAAGAATGTATATGGTTAATAAATGAAGATCATGATAGATGAGGTGATAGAGGATTCAATTACGAGAACATGGCCGCAAACGGGGAGGAAAACGGAGTTCGAACGAAGAAGTTACGAAGAAAACAAGAATCGGACAAAGCTGATTGGCCATGACTTACGGCGGAAACATGACTTACGGTGCATCAGTTCAAAAATAAACAGAATGGCCTTAACCTGACTTACGGCAGAAAGCTGACCTACGGTAGATGACGCGCTGAAATCACTTATAAGTCGCAAAAATTAGGGTTTAAGGGATACTTTTCACTCTAAGCCGCCCCCAAGGTTCCCGAACGACCCCAATCGATCTAGGAGGCTTCCGGAGGCGATTTCAAGGCTCAAGATCTTATTTTTATCATTCGGTTTGAATCTTTAATGTTAGATACCATGTTTACTTTCGATTTTGAGTTGTTTTTCGTTTCCATGTCCGGCTAATCCACCCGTGATCTTCTCCGGGTGGTAAGGTTTATACTATGACTTGTTCTTGATTGTTTTTTGTTAATCTTAATGTTTGAACACGGTGAATTAAACCGAGTAACATTATTAATCGTTTTGCGATTCTAAAATACGTGTTTTATCTTCAATCCAATTGTTCTGTTCTTGAATGTTTTAGATTTCTTTACATCTGTAAACGTCAATTGTGGATGGGATTGGGTAAAACAAACGTAGGGTATGATTCGGATAAGTGCGTAGACACAGTTTCATTCAATTCATTATCTTAAAACGAGTTAATTTGGTTATGTCTATGTGACCCGTTAAACTAAAAGAGCAAGCCTGAGTCATAAACCTGAACCCCGGAGAGGATTACTTCTCTCACCATTAGTTACAATCAATTTTCCTTTTTGATTTAAGTACTTTTTGCAATTTAATTAAGTTAAAAGTATTTTCAATAAACCTTTAGACTTTACGAGTTGAACCACACTTTCCACATATTCCCTGTGGATCGACCCGACTTACCCTAGCTATCTTAGGTGAGTTTGGACTGTTATAAATTGTTTTTGATTAGGCTTGACAAACCGATATCAAAATGGCGCCGTTGCCGGGGAATTAGTGCGCAAAGTGTTTCGTTTGATTCTTAGTTTACTTTGTTTATTTTATTTACTTTCTTTTTCGTTTTTACGCTAGGTGTGCTTGTTGTGTGCAGGTGACAGCTCCGTGCATGCATACCCGGTACGCAAGGAATAAGTCTCCATTAAGTTTTGACCCAGAAGTTGAAAAGACCGCTCGAAGAAATCGAGCACAATCCCGTGCAAAAACCCAATCATTAAGTGCAGTCAAAGAGTACAAGATGGAACACAACCCACCACCACCACTTAACCAAAATCCACCCGATGACCAACCGCCACATCCACTACTTGATCAACCTCCACCAAGCCAACCAAATGATCCATTACCATACCCAAATGTGCAGCCACAAGCACAAAACCCAATTGGCCAGAATCCGCCACCTCAAAGACAAAATCCATATCCTCAACCAAGGCAGAACCCATACCAACATGGACCTCCAAGACAGAATTTAAGACAACAAAGGGGAAGTAACAGGTTCGAGGAGGAAGAGGATAGATTTGACAGGCTGAGTATCCATACTTGGGATGATGACATAGATGGACGAAGTGATGGGTATGAAGAGGAATATGCTGAAGATGAGGTGCAACACAATGAACTCAATAACAATCCGGGTCGGTATAGACAGAATGAACAACCAAGGCAGCAAAGGCAGAACCTGGGTCGAGGTCAAGGTCGAAGGCAAGAGTTCCCTCGGGCAAATCCAAACCCCAGGCTTCAACCACACCAAGCTATAGTTCAAGGGGTTGATAGCCATTTTCGCCCCACCATAGCTGGAGCTGCATCACCCATAGTCAGGCCGCAAGTGAGAGGGAGGTCATTTGAGATTAGATCTAACAGTTTGGCTATTCTTCCAGAGTTTCATGGAGTATCCAAAGAAGAACCTTATCTGCACCTTAATGAGTTCAGTGCCATCTGTGAGACCATCGGGGCACAAGGTTTCACACCAGAGGAAGTGATGTTGGTTCTATTCCAGTTTACATTGAAAGGAAATGCGAAGAAATGGTTCCGTTCACTACCTGCTTCCAGCATTTACACTTGGGAGCAAATGCAGCAGGCGTTCTTAGAGGAATACTATACACCACAGAAAACAAGTGAGGCCAGGACTGCCATTCGTACCTTTAGTCAGCAACCAGATGAGCCATTTCATGAGGCTTGGACAAGGTTCAAGGAGTTATTGAGAACCTGTCCACATCACGACATTCCCCAATGGGAGTTGATTTCTTCCTTTTATGATGGGTTATCTGCTGAAGATGTGCGAGATGTGAATTCAACAAGTGCAGGAACTTTCATGACTAATACTGAGGATGATGACTGGGAGCTACTAGAACGGATGAGTATACACTCAAAAAGACAAGCTCAATCTCGTAGGAGATCAAGGAATGTGGTTGATGATGTGGATAGAAGAGCTTCAAGGTTGGGTCAGTCAGCAGGTAAGGCTACAGTAAAGGCTACAAGTTCTTTTGTTATATGTCAGGGATGTGGTGAAGCTGGACACACGGCGAGAGATTGTCCAGAGTTTGATGAAGGGTTGGAAGAAGTGAATTATGTGCAGGGTGATAGGCGACCATACAACAACAACACCAATAATAACACTTATCACCCTGGTTTGAGGAATCACCTAAACCTCAGATATGGTAATCCAGATAACCAATTGAACCCAAACTTTCAAGGTAATTCATATCAACAATATCAGAACAGGTCAATGGATCAAAGTGGTCAATACAATCAAGGGAATTATAACAGGGCTGGTCAGAGGAACTACCAAAATAATCAAGACCAGGGTGGATCGGGAGGAATTGCAGAGCCGTCAAATAAGGAACTTCTGGAATTTATGAAGGAGATGAAGAAATCTAATGAAGTGAGAGACAAAAGTATTGAGGCTTTGACCAAGCAAGTTGGTCAACTAGCAGAAGAAGTGGCAGCTCTTAGGAAAGATCCAGGGAAGCTACCAAGTGATACGATCATGAATCCACAACATCAAGGGACAAACATAAAGAACATGAAAAATGTCCACATTAATTCGGTTAGTATTCTTCCTAATTCTGAAATTTTCACTAACGACTTTATTTCTTTTTCAAATCAAGTTGCAGGTAAGGAAAATGAAGTCGATACCGCAAAAGAGAATGACCCAGGAGAACCTGTCATTCCATTCAAAGTGGGGAAGTTCAAGATAGAAAGGGCCCTCTTGGATTATGGGGCAAGTGTTAGTATCTTGCCTGGTGCGTTATATGATCAATATGAGTTTGGCCCTTTAGAGGAGGTTGACACCACCATGGTGTTAGCTGACTTGACTTGCAAACGTCCTCGGGGGATGGTAAAAGATGTGATGATCAAGTTGGGAGATTTCCACTACCCAGTGGACTTTATGGTGCTTGACTATGCACCAGTGAGAACAAACGAGCAACAAAAAGTTATTTTAGGTCGACCATTTTTGACAACTGCCAATGCTCAAATCAACTGTCGGGATGGAACAATTGATATGACATGTGAAACCTGTAAGTTACGTTTTGATGTTTTTTCCAAATCAATCACTTATTTTGTTAATGACAAACTTTTTTATGCAAATGTGACTAACGTGTGTGTTCCTTCCTACATCTCACATGTAAGCGAGTACATAACTTTTGAGAATGGTTTTAAGTATGATAGGGCTAAGCAGGTAGATTTGAAAGAGTTTGTAGATTCAAAAGAAAATAAAGAGCCGGCGATAAAGATGGAAATAAAGCATGAGAAGCCAAAATGGAAGGAAAAAGTTAGTGATCCACTTGATCCTAAAAATTCTCAAGTTGATAGAATGATGTTCGGTCCATGTTTTGATGACATTAGGAACCCACTAGATCAACAAAAGCAAACAATTATAGAACTCTCAGAAGGCAAGCACCACTTTCGACCACCATGAGTGGTGACAGGTACGGTCTGGCTGAAGACCTAAAACTTAGCGCTACTTGGGAGGCAACCTGAGATATTGGTAATTTTTAATGTTTTTAGTTGTTATGAACTTTGTGGGTGTGTTCACTAGAAACCCTCACGAGACTTCACTCGTCCACTCGGGCCTATCGAGAGGTTTAAAAGGCTTGTTTCATATGCTAAATGCAACCGTGATTCCTACGAAAGTGAGTTTTATTATTTTTTAGTTTTTGTTTTGTTTTTTAGTTTTAGATAGCCAATGGAAACATGCAAGTGTGGGGAAGTACGTGGAATTTTAGAAGCATATTTGATGAGGTGCTTGGCAGGTTTACCCACAGTCTTCATATAACAATATTGAAGCACTATCAAATCATCTGCCATCAGGTCCATGTGAACTTTCTTTGACTTTATTTTCTATTTTGTTTTGCACTTGACAGAGTGTTTGGGGCTGGTAAAGATCACAAGAAGTCATGTTAAATTTGAAACAACCATACATTGGGGACAATGTATCCCAAGTGTGGGGATGGGGGAAGCATCAATAGACACATTTTGGAGAAATGGAAATTTGGACAAATTTTAAAATTTTTAACATTTTTCTCTTAAAATACTAATCATTGGTTAAGGTTCTTGGTCATGGTTGATTCCCTAAATGTTTAAACCTGGTTGGTTTGTGGAAGTTGGAAAAGGAATGCCCAACTAGGGATGGCAAACTTTGGGTGTAGTAAACTTGCATGTGTCATGTCGGTAACCCAATTCCACCGTTTCCATATGTGAGAAGCCTGTTCTTTGATATTGTTATATCTAATTGCTTGTTGAGAGTGCAATAGTGCCTACTTAGTGGTAGAACTTGTGGGACGAGTGCATCTTGAGATTCGAGACCGAGATGCACATCGAAGTGATTGAGGCATAGGATCAACCATAGAATAACCCAATAGGATCCACCCATCCGACATCTATTCACTAGTAGCCAAGTTTGAGCCTTTTCCCTATTCATTTGTTTAAACTAAATTTTTTGACCCATTAGCCATTTGTTTAGCCTGTTCATTTGTTTACCCGTGTGATGGAATTTGAGTTAATTAGTGATAATAGTGTTAAGTTTGATTTGATATCATGTTTTGAAGTTGCAGTTGGGGATAGCTAAGTTGAGTGCACTCCATTGTATTTTGTTAATTTAGGTTCATTAGTACAAAAAAAAAAGAAAAAAAAAGAAAAGAAAGTTGTTGAAATAGTTAAGTTTGAAAGACTGAATTATTAGACAAGAAAAAAAAGATTGTGCTTTGAAATAAGTTGTAGTTGAAGTATTCGAAGTAGTTTTGTTTAGTGTTGAATAAAGTAGTTAACTCAAGCATCCCATCACCCTAGTCACTATACCCCAAATTACTCCTACCCAAACCTCAGCCTAACATTACAACCTTTGAAAAGCCCTCATGATTGGTGTGATATCTTGTGTTAGTGGGTGAAGAGGTGATTGTCTTACAAGCCTATGCTCACTAGTTTGCATTATTGTTGAGTGTTCATAAATTACCGGCATATCTTCTTTCGAGTTCAGAAATCAAGCTGAGTGGAGAGTCTTATTGTGAGGGGTGTGCATGTGCAAGGGAGCCACTTAGAGTTTGGGACCTCTAGTTAGGAAATTCTACGGGTTAGAGGTGTATGGTTGTTAACGGGTTATGATTATCGAGTTTGTAAATCGGGTATGACTTTGAATCTTGGGTGATGGTTAGTATTTGTGTGTCTTATTTCAAAAAGAAAAAAAATTTAACCTATATTATTGAGTTTTAAAAGCAACCTCGCTTGAGGGCAAGCGAGAAACAAGTGTGGGGATGTGATGTAAGGGGATTGGAACGATGTTTATCATGATTAAATAGTTAACTTTAATGTGTTTAATGAGCTTATATATAAAGTATTGTGTTGAATAAGTTAACTACGATGATTTGGTGTTTTGAAGGTTAAAGGCGATGATTTTACGTGTTTTGAAGAATGTATATGGTTGATAAATGAAGATCATGATAGATGAGGTGATAGAGGATTCAATTACGAGAACATGGCCGCAAACGGGGAGGAAAACGGAGTTCGAACAAAGAAGTTACGAAGAAAACAAGAATCGGACAAAGCTGATTGGCCATGACTTACGGCGGAAACATGACTTACGGTGCATCAGTTCAAAAATAAACAGAATGGCCTTAACCTGACTTACGGCAGAAAGCTGACCTACGGTAGATGACGCGCTGAAATCACTTATAAGTCGCAAAAATTAGGGTTTAAGGGATACTTTTCACTCTAAGCCGCCCCCAAGGTTCCCGAACGACCCCAATCGATCTAGGAGGCTTCCGGAGGCGATTTCAAGGCTCAAGATCTTATTTTTATCATTCGGTTTGAATCTTTAATGTTAGATACCATGTTTACTTTCGATTTTGAGTTGTTTTTCGTTTCCATGTCCGGCTAATCCACCCGTGATCTTCTCCGGGTGGTAAGGTTTATACTATGACTTGTTCTTGATTGTTTTTTGTTAATCTTAATGTTTGAACACGGTGAATTAAACCGAGTAACATTATTAATCGTTTTGCGATTCTAAAATACGTGTTTTATCTTCAATCCAATTGTTCTGTTCTTGAATGTTTTAGATTTCTTTACATCTGTAAACGTCAATTGTGGATGGGATTGGGTAAAACAAACGTAGGGTATGATTCGGATAAGTGCGTAGACACAGTTTCATTCAATTCATTATCTTAAAACGAGTTAATTTGGTTATGTCTATGTGACCCGTTAAACTAAAAGAGCAAGCCTGAGTCATAAACCTGAACCCCGGAGAGGATTACTTCTCTCACCATTAGTTACAATCAATTTTCCTTTTTGATTTAAGTACTTTTTGCAATTTAATTAAGTTAAAAGTATTTTCAATAAACCTTTAGACTTTACGAGTTGAACCACACTTTCCACATATTCCCTGTGGATCGACCCGACTTACCCTAGCTATCTTAGGTGAGTTTGGACTGTTATAAATTGTTTTTGATTAGGCTTGACAAACCGATATCAGATAACCACATGGAGCAGGAATTTCCATTGGGATGAGACCTTCCCTTTTCTAAAGGTCTTTACAGAGAAATCTCCCTCATAGCCCATCTACTCAAAAGAATGATTAACAACTTCTTTTGGGAAGGACACCTCACCTTCTTCATCATCCAGCTGCAAATGTTGATTAATGATGGCCGGAGTGATGAAGATTGTCCTCCCTTGCACTGTGGCAGACAGTGCCTTCTCCCCATCCATAATGACCTCTTGGCAGGTCTTCCAGAATTCAAGCAAGTGATCCTCATATAGAGTAGGATCAATGGTCAGGGAGGTGAAGTAGTTTGACAGAGTCAAGAATTGGTAAATCTCTGAGAAACTTGCATCTTTCTCAGAGCTTAACAGAGCAACTTGATTATGTTGCCTGTGAAGTTGCATGGAGAAATCAGGGTTGTTTCTGCGGTTAAGGTTGGCCATTTCAGAAGCTTAAGGGTGAAGAAAGGTAGAAAGCAAAGGCGGTTTAGAGAATTAGGTTAGAGAAATAGTAGAATTGAGGAAGATAGTGGGAAAGAGGGGGAACCGTTGGGTATTTATATGAAAAGGGATTTGAACCATAGTTAATGAAAGAGGATAAACTTTGAAATCCGGAAGTCGGTCCCACCTCTGAAAAGGTAGTTTACTTTTGCTCAAAAAGTAGTTTTCTTGGAATTCGAAAAGCTTCCGAAGGTTATTTGTCTTCGGAAGTTTTGATTGAAAAAGCTTCCGAAGCTAAAATGGCTTCGGAAGATTTTCCTAAGAGTCTTGAAGATTTATGCTTCGGAAGAGAAATAAACCCTTGGATGCTTTGTATAGGAATAAACAAAGCTTCCGAAGGTTAATTTTGCTTCGGAAGGAAAAGGTCCTTAAAAAATAAATAAGTGTCTGAGATAAGAATTTTAAGTTTCGGAAGATGAAATTGACTTCTTCCGAAGGTAAAATCTCTTAGACAGTTATGTATTTTGAAGACATGTTTTTCTTCCGAAGATAAAATTTTATCTTCCGAAGTATCAAAAATTCTTCAAGAATCTAAGGAAAGTCTTCAAAAAGAATTTTACATCCAAAGAAAACATGAGCTTATGAAAGTGATGAACTAGACAACTTAGGACACACATATTTTAAGAAAAAATAATTAGAATTAGTTTTAAGAAAAAGTCTACTCAAAGTTAATCATCCCAATAGCTGATATCAGATACTTAAATCTCTGTTCATCAAAAGCTTTTGTGAACAGATCAGCATATTGTTCATTTGTATGAACTTTGACTAGTTTAATTAATCCCTTTTCATAGTTATCTCTTATTAAATGATACCTGATGTTGATGTGTTTGGTCCTTGAGTGCTGCACAGGGTTCTCAGTGATAGAGATAGCACTATTGTTGTCTATGTGGATAGGAGTCTCTTTGAAGTTAAATCCATAGTCCAACATCTGATTTTGAATCCAAAGCACTTGAGCACAGCAGCTTGCAGCAACAATATATTCAGCCTCAGCAGTTGATGCAGACACACAGGATTGTTTCTTGCATTGCCATGAGACCACCCTTCCACCAAGGAATTGACATCCCCCAGATGTAGACTTTGCAGTCATATTGCAACCACCATAATCACTATCTGTATAGGCATACAGATTGAAATTTGGATTCTTTGGATACCATAGACCAAGTGTTGAAGCACCTTTGAGGTATCTTAAAATCCTTTTCACAGTGATTAAGTGAGACATCTTAGGGTTGGCTTGATATCTTGCACAAATACATGTAGCAAACATGATATCAGGCCTGCTAGCTGTAAGATACATAAGAGACCCAATCATAGCTCTGTATAAGTGCTCATCTACACACTCCCCCTCAAGATCTGGACCAAGGGAGTGATTTCTGGCTATGGGTGTCTTAGCAATCTTACAATCAGTCATGTTGAACCTCTTGAGTATGTCTTGAACATACTTTGACTGACTTATGAAAATGCCATCTTCAACCTGCTTCACTTGAATTCCCAGAAAAAAGTTGAGTTCTCCCATTGAACTCATCTCAAATCTATCTTTCATCAGCTTCTCAAAGTCTTTGCAGAGCTTTGGATTAGTTGAACCAAAGATGATGTCATCTACATATACTTGAACCAGCAATAAGTCATTTCCCTGTCCTTTGATGAAGAGAGTTCCATCTATAGTACCTCTCCTGTATCCATGTTTACAAAGATACTCAGATAGTGTCTCATACCACTTCCTGGGTGCCTGATGTAGCCCATAAAGAGCTTTGTCAAGCTTGCAGACATAATCAGGATGATCAGGATCTACAAAACCAGGTGGCTGTTTGACATAAACCTCCTCATCAATCACTCCATATAAGAAAGCACACTTTACATCAAGTTGGTAGACCTTGAAGTTCTTGGATGCAGCAAATGCCAGGAATATCCTAACAGCTTCTAGTCTGCTACAGGAGCAAAGACATCAGTGTAGTCAATCCCTTCTTCTTGTGTGTAACCTTGAACAACTAGTCTTGCCTTGTTCTTGATGATGATTCCTCTATCATCCTTCTTATTTCTAAAAACCCATTTGGTTCCAATGGTAGTCTTCCCATGAGGAAGAGGACAAAGGTTCCAAACTTTCTGCCTTTTGAATTGAAGCAGCTCTTGTTGCATAGCTTCAACCCAACTTCCATCCTTTAGAGCTTCATCAACTTTCTTAGGCTCTATCTGAGATAAGAAACAAGAGTGAAGACAAACATTTGCTTCATGGGTTTGTCCTCTTGTTCTTACCCCTGTGACAACATCTCCAATGATGTTTGTGGTGGGGTGAGACTTGTGGATCCTTAGCTGAGGGATCACAGCAAGTTGTTGAGAAAGATCCAAATTTGAGAAATTTAGATCTGGTCTGGAAGATTCACCCTCCACATTATCACACTTATCAAGATTAACTTGATCCAATGAGTGTGAGACATCATTGATGTTGTCATCTATGGTATGGTTATTAGCATCAAGAAATTCCTGATCACTATCACCATCACCATTGTTGTCTTCTACAAGTGAGGTGTCTTTATCTGGTTGAGAGGCCTCTGAGCTGGAATTTGAAGGCATGCCAGATGTATCAGCTGAATTTGTCATTGTTGTGCTGATAGAAACCTCATTTGCTGAAGTAGTTCCAACTGGAGCTGAAGATGTATGAGTTGAAGGTCTTCCAAGCTCAAATCTTGGATCAGGATCACCTGTACTTAGATTTTCTGCAGATCCTGAAACATGCTCACAAGATTTGTTAAAACAGTTGGTAACTAAATCAAGATCAAACAGCCAATCCGGACCAGAACCAGCCACACAAGGAGTGTGCTCATTGAAAGTCACATTGGCTGACTCCTCAACAATTCTAGTTCTGAGATTGTATACTCTATAAGCTTTAGCTTGGGAAGAGTATCCAATGAAATGTCCATCATCTGATTTCTCAGCAAACTTGGCAATTTGATCTTTGGTATTCAAGATGGTGCAGGGACATCCAAATGACCTGAGAAAACCAATGAAGGGTTTCCTCTTGTGCCAAAGTTCATAAGGAGTCTTACCATGTGTCTTAACTACTAAAACTCTGTTTTGCACATAGCAAGCAGTATTAACTGCCTCTGCCCAGAAGGTGATAGGCAGTTTAGAGTCAGACAACATAGTTCTTGCAGCTTCAATAAGTGTCATGTTTCTCCTCTCAGCAACTCCGTTTTGCTGAGGAGTCCTGGGAGCACTATATTGTCTTGTAATACCTTTTTCATCACAAAATGTATCAAGGATTTGGTTTTGAATTCAGTTCCTTGATCACATCTTATGGTTTTGACCTTGTGATCACATTGATTCTCAACTTTTAAGATGAAATTCTTCAAATCTCAGGGGTTTCATCCTTAGTTCTAAGGAAGAAGACCCAAGTGAATCTTGTAAAATCATCTGTGATCACCAGACAGTAAGAGGTCCTTCCTAAACTCATTACACTGGTGGGGCCAAAGAGATCCATATGTAACAAGTGTAGGGGAGTAGTGATGGAGTTCTTTTCCTTAGGCTTGTGAGATACCTTGTGTTGCTTCCCTTTCAGGCATGCAACACAATGATCATCACTTGTAAACTCTTTCTTTGGCATTCCAGTTACCAGATCATGTTTAATTAATTTATTCATGTTCTTAAAGTTTACATGGCACATTCTTTTATGCCATAGGAAAGACTCATCACTATTTGCTTTAGATAGAAAGCATGAAACTTCTCCAGAGGGAGATGTTTCTTGCAAATCCATCTTGTACATGTTCCCTTTCCTGGGGGCTCTGAGCAGGATATGCTCATGAGGAATGACCACACCAGGCTTGAGAACAATGCACTCATGCTCAGTAAAGAGCATGTTATGACTCTGATCACAAAATTGGGATACACTCAGAAGATTGTACCCAAGCTCCTTAACAAAGTTTACCTTCTCAATGCTGAGCTTACCATTTGTGACCTTGCCCCTTCCAGAAATGTAACCACCTTCATCTCCTCCAAAACAACTGGTCCTCCATCAATTCTCTCAAAATTATGGAGTAGAGACCTATTGCCTGTCATGTGCCTGGAACAGCCACTGTCAATTATCCAGACATTCCTGTTTCTCTTGAGCTGTTCCTGCACAAAGAGAATGATTAGTTACATTTGGAAACCCAAGCCTTACTTGTCTTGGGCTCATTAAGTGTAATAGAAGGTAATGCAACAGTAATAGATCCTATGGTTGTACTATGAGGATCTTCAGCTGTTGTTGATGGAGAAACCTCAGTCATTTGGTCTTTCTTAGACTTCCACACCACCTTTGGAGTCTTGGACTTGACCTTCAAAACCTTAGAAGCTTTTGGAACTTCACAAGTTTTGATGACTGATCCTTGGAAGAATCTACAGTTACTGCAGCAGACTTCAGTGCTTCGGAAGAACTCCTTTCTTCCGAGACCAACTTTGCTTCCGAAGGTAATTTTCCATTTACCTTCTTCTTTGATTTGGAGCTTCCGAAGGAAACAGACTTTCCTTCCGAAGCTTGAGACTTCTTGAGACTCTTTGAAGTCTTTGTTTTTGTCATGTGGACAGTACTTTTAGGATTGTATGGGCAATCCTTGGCAATGTGAGAAGTACTTTCACACATAACACACAACATTTTCTTCTTCAAAGAAGTCTCCTTTTGAGAGCAAGACTGGCTTTGGTCACATCCCTTCTCCACCTTCATCTTGGTAGATGCTGAGACAGTTCCTTTGGGCTGTGAACTGTTCTTGGAGTTTGATGGTCCAGGCTGTGCAGCAGTGGTACACAGCAGCTCAGTCTTCTTCTTTCTACTGAGATGATTTGAACAAGAACCATAACTCTTAGCTGAGGAGTCTTGGTTGATGTCTTCAGTCCTTACTATTTTGAAACCTGCAGAGATAAAAACTTGTTTCTGCTTAGCATCAAAAGTAGCCTTGATTTCTTGAGCCTTCTTTGCTTTCTTTTTGCTCTTCCTGATCAAGTTCTTTCTCTTGGACTTGGTCATCACAGTTGATTTCTTCTCCTCAGAAGGATAGTGGCCCTTGGAAGAATCCTCTTCTTCACTCTTCTCAGAGGAATTCTTCACTATCACTTCTTCATCATCCTCACTTTCAGGATCTATGAGAGGAAGCTCATCTTCACAAGTTCCACACCTAGGAGATCTTACAGACAAGATTGTGTGTGGAGGAGCTATCTCATTTGATCCCAGTCCCTGTCTATTTTGATAACAAACCTTGTTGTGTAGGGATGAGGATATCATGTTCTTGAAGGTCTCTTCTTCAAGAACACTCTTCTCTGCCTTGGCTTTGCTGATCACAAGCTCAGCCTGGCACTCAGTCAACTTAGTAATGAGATCTTGGATCTGAGTTCTAAAATCTGTATGTTCATGTTTTAGTACTGAAATGGTTTTCTCCAAGTCCTCTATCTTTAACTTGTAATCATTTTCAGACTTTCTAAAATCAGATTTTAGTATGTTTAATGACTCAAGATCAGATCTCATCTCTAAGTTGTAGGACCTGTATCTATTTACTTTAGCAATGCATTCAGGGGAGCAAAGATGTTCCAATACCTTGGCTTCATCATGGTCAGCCATCAGTGCTTGGTTTGGAGAAGCATCCTCCACCTGAAAACTCCAGTCAAAGCCTCCCTCTTCAACAGCAACAGCAGCATGTTGCTTTGTCTTCTCAGCCTGAGGGGCTTTGTCAGTGTAGTTTGGTCTGGGTTGTGTTTGGCCCCCATTTGCTTTAGGTGCCTTACACTCCCTAGCAAAGTGACCCATAAGGTTACAGTTGTAACACTTAACTTTGCTTTTATCCAGCCCAAACTTACCACTGGTAGCATTGCTTGGAAATCTTCTTCCTGTCCTCTTGTAGAACTTCTTGGCTCTGTGAGTGAGGAGAGCCATCTGCTGAACTATCTCCATGTATTCCAGGTCATCTGGATGGATACAGTCCAGGTCTTCAAGAGTGAAGAGATAATTCCCACAGCTTTCATCTGCAGACACAAAGGCTTGAGAAGAACTTGTCTCTTGGAATGGGCTTCCTTGAGTAAAGTTCTCCCTTGGTGTCTCCGGGAAGGTGATGAAATGACCCTTTTGTGAGTTGTCAGGGTAGCATATGAGATGATGTTGGGGTTCTATGCTGTCCCTTTCAACCACATGAAGGGCTGAACCCATTTGATTGTTGGAGTTGCCAGATGAACCTTGCATGTTCATCTCCATCTGGTATCCACTGAGAATCCCATACAACTCTGTAAGAGTAAGAGTCTTAAGGTTCTCAGTCCTCTTGATCACCACACAATAGTGTGTCCATTGCCTAGGAAGTGAGGACATGAACTTCTTACAATGTCCCTGTTCTCAAGAGGAACTCCTCCATCCACTAGGGTATCCACAATCTCAACATACCTGAAGTATTGTTGAGTCATGGTTTCACCTGCTTTAAAGGTGAAATTCTCAAACTGCTGCTTCAGAAGATCTTTCTTGTTCTCCTTGGCTTCAGAGGAGCCTTCATACATCAGCTTCAGTGCATCCCACAGCTGTTTGGCTGTCTTGCACTTCTTAAAACCTCTGTATACAGAGTTTGGGAGAGCAGTCTGAAGAGCAGTCATGGCCTTCCTGTCAATCTCTACTCTTTTTCTATCTTCATCTGAGTAGTTGGCCACATCTTTAGGAATCATACCAGCACCAGTAGCAGAGGGGGTGCTGGGTATGAAAGGTCCATTCTCAACAGATTCCCACATTCTTGAATCAAGAGACCTGATGAAGCCTTCCATCCTCATGCACCAGGTGTCAAAATCATCAAGAGTGATCAGTGGGGATTTGTTCATGGTTCCAGTCTCCATATCAGTCTTTGAGATGGAAGCCATTTGAAGAGTTTAGCTTTTGTGTGTGTGAGGGATCTTAAGATGGTTAGATCTTATATCAAGAGCCTGGAATGCTCTGATACCAATTGCAGGATCGTTTAAGGGCTTAAACACAATTACAACACAACAACACAACGAGGAGATTAACTAAACTTTAATCAAACAGTGAACTGGGTAACCAATGGTGATACAAAGAACACAAGTAAAGCAAGAGACAGAACAAGAGAGTATGGGTTTCAAGGAGGCAGTATATTGCTTTCTCAAGTTCTTTTACAAGGGTTACAAAGCATAAAGAAAGATACAAGAACTTGAAATACTTATACTACAACCTACAGCCGGCTATACTTTGAAAGCCAGCTGGATACAATTGACTAGACACTAACAAAATCAATTGTAGGATCAAAAGGCATATCTGCCTTTTGACCTTGTGACTATGACATGCCATAGCTCACATCCTTATACATTACAAAAAGGATAAAGTACATGAAGTGGAAAGTTACAGACTCAAGACCTCAATGTACAGTTACCAAAAGCAAGGCCCTTTTCACCAACTCATGTAAGTTGGTGACTTTACAGAGATGCATCGGAAAAGGTGCTTTATGGAACAGTACATCAGATAAAGCATGTGTACTAAAAGTCTTCGGAAGAAATCTGTCTTCATAGGTTGAAGCTTCGGAAGACTTTGTCTCTGAAGCTTCGGAAGACTTCATGTTTGGCTTCGGAAGATATTGGTCTTGGCTTCGGAAGATTTTACACTTAGAGTATTTTCTAATGCTTTGTGTAAAACTTCCGAAGCATTCTTCACTTCAGTACTTAGTGCATGTTGCTGAGACACTTAGGCTGTTTTGGGTTGCATCAGACTTCAGGAATCCTTACAACTATGTTTTCTTTTCTATTAGCTCAAAGGTGCAAAAATTATTATTATTTAAAATAGCATGGTATAAATATATGCTAGCTACTGTAAGAAACTTGTTCACTGGGACAATAAACATAGGTCATGAAATATTTAACTAGACCGGCTCTAATAGTTCCTTTTGAACCTGAACTCGTTGACTTTCTAGATCTTCATAAGCCTAAGCTCAGAGCATTCACAGTCGATTCCTATAAATGCATGAGTGTGTTCCTTTATTACAGAAAATGGTTATGCATGATTGAAGGAGATAGAAACTATTACTTTTCATCTATATATTTGAAAAAACATCGTACATAGTACATGTCAAATATATTAGCCAACCAGTGGTAGATCTTGAAATTTATTTCTAAGTATTTCGGTATCTAAAGTATCACTTACATAAGTCCACCTCCGTGGGTAACAGATCAAATAAATAACATTTAGAGTAAATTGTAATTTTCATACTTGTGTTTTGGGGGTGTTAACAAGATTAGCCCCAACTTAACAATTTGCATACCTGAGTTTACAAATACTAACACTTTACGTACCTCCGTCCAATTTCCGTTAAACAACCGTTAAATATCCCCCACGTGTTCCTCATGTGAGGGGCAAAACTGTCAATTCATCCAATTTATTAATCTTTTAAGAGTAAATTGCAATTTTTATACCTGTGTTTTAGGGGTGTTAACAGGATCAGCCCCAACTTAACAGTTTGCCTACCTGAGTTTACGAATGCTAACACTTTACGTATCTTCGTCCAACTTTTGTTAAACAACCGCTAAATCTCCCCCACGTGCTCCTCACGTGAGGGGCAAAACTGTCAATTCACCCAATTTATTAATCTTCCACCGTCGGTAGGGGTCCGACGTGTTTATGCCGTTTGTGTTTCGTTAGTTTCCATATTCTGATCTTACTGTCCTGATGAGATGTGAACACTTTTCCATTATGAAACGTAAGGGATTTGACGAAACCTGATGAGGAATCGTTGACGGTGAAAGTATCGATGAGGAAGAACGACGTCGTGTCGAATACGTGGATGCGGTCGCCGGAGGCGGCGTAGAGGCGGTGGTTATTGACGGCGAGGTGGCTAATGTGTGCGGCGGGGTAGGGTTTGAGGGCGGTGAGGCAGCGGTGGGAGACGGTGAGTTTGAGAGCCTCCGACGAGAGGTTTTGGAGGGAGGGGATGGAAGGTAGGGTTTGGAGAGAGAGGTTGCTGTAGATGCTGCTCATGATGAATTGACAGTTTTGCCCCTCACGTGAGGAGCACGTGGGGAGATTTAATGGTTGTTTAACGAAAATTGGACGGAGGTACGTAAAGTGTTAGCATTCGTAAACTCAGGTATGCAAACTGATAAGCTGGGGCTGATCCTGTTAACACGCCTAAAACACAGGTATGAAAATTGCAATTTACTCTTAAAAGATTAATAAATTGGGTGAATTGACGGTTTTGCCCCTCACGTGAGGAGCACGTGGGGGAGATTTAATGGTTGTTTAACAGAAATTGGACAGTGGTATGTAAAATGTTAGCATTCGTAAACTCAGATATGCAAACTGTTAATCTGGGGCTGATCCTGTTAACACCTCAAAACACAGGTATAAAAATTACAATTTACTCTAAAATTTAAAAACATCTGAATACGTTGAAACACCATGGATGGAGTCATGTTGATTTGTTAACACCTTTATTTATTCTCCTACAATTCAGACAATTGATAATATATTAAACAGAATTATTTTATTAACATTATCTTAGTACTAAATGATTTTTATTTTTTAATCTTAAACGAAAAGGGGTAAATATTATTAAAATGTCAACTGCTTCTGCTGCACAAGACCACAAGCGCACAACTATAGACAAATAAACAAAATATTATTTTTAATAAACCCATAAATTACTGTTCACGTCATGTGAGAGGTTCCACAGATGCACGTGACATGTTTCTAAAGCAACATAATATTTTTTTCTAACTATGGTACAAAACATTTAAATAATTACACGTGTCAATACCCCATTTGATGATGTCGATTTGCCTCTTTTTTTCCACACAAACGTCCCTTCGGAGTTTCTATAGGCGTTTTATGGTACAAGATGCCAGCTCTGACAGCCACGTCACAAAGCTGAACGCCCACAAAATTTTACATAAATGTATATCTAAATTATATAATATTTAATTACGATAAATCATAAATTAATAATTATATATATATACATACATATATATATATATATAACAGCGTAAGATAATATATTGTTAAAATTATAAGGCGTGAATAGTAGCTGTTCGAATAAAAAATTGTCACGTTAACAAAAGGTTTAAAACAAAGAATGAAAATGAAACATAAATGTAAGCTCGACTCAATGGTTCTATCATTTTGTGTTTGTCCCGACTCTTTTGAGGAGCTTTTACTTTTTTTCTAATAGTTTAATTTTTTTTACTATTTATTTATTTTATTACTTTTAAGTATTTAAAACATATACACACATAAATGTTATGGATAAATAGTTAAACTTCTCTTAGAGCATTCACAACCCATTCTCCATCTTTATCTATATAATTACACTATAAATCATTATTTTTTCTATACTCTTTTTCTACTTTATTATTATTTTTTCTCTCTCTTTCACTCACAACCACTTAAAATATATTAAAAACATTATAGAGTTTTGAACAGTGATTCCTAAAAATACAGATTGAACAGTAAATTTCACATATCCTTCACTCACAATCACTTATAACCATACCATATAATATAGGGACTACACTCACATTATTTTAGAGAACGGGTTGTGAATGCTCTTAGAGCATTCAACTTCTCCATCTTCATCTTCATATTTACATTAAAAACATTATTTTTTTAAATCTCTTTCAATTAAATAATGTTTTTTAATATCTTTATCATTACATTTTTTTCTTCTACACTCACAACCACTTTTATAATATTAAAAAACTTATGGGTGTTGTAACGTGATTCCCCATATTTCCCCAAATATGAGGAATCATGGTAAAATCCCCATAAATATTCTCTCTCATTTACTCACAACCACTAACAACCATCCCCCATAATCAGTGTTATTAAGACCAGATCGGACCGGCCGGTCCGACCGGGATTCGGCGCCTGGTCCGGTCCGGTCAGGGGGTAATCGTTTTCTATGGGTTGAACCGGCCGGTTTTTCCCGAGTGAGCGGTCGGGCCGGGAAAACCGGACCGGTTCGGACCGGAATACATTTTTTTATTTTTAGTTTTTTAGTTTTAATGGGTAAAAACGTGGTGTTAAACCATAAATCAAGAGCAAAAAAGCAAAAAACCGGCTTCACGCGGACCCGGTTTATTTCGAACGGCATTCGTGTCCGCATGTCGTGCGTGGGCGACCCAAATTTTCCAGCCAGAAACCCGTTTTTGCACCCCCCTGCGCGCGGATAGGTCATGGTGTAAAAGGTATCATAAAGACATTCAATACCTTCCACCAATGTGGGACAAGGATGTTAGATTCTTAGAGAGACTCCCTTTTACACCCTTATTTCCAACATATATTTAATTACATATATAAATATAATTAAAATATAGTTAAATCCGGTCCAACCGGTCCGACCACCAAACCAGTAAGGCGTCCGGTTCGACGTCCGATCCGGTTCTGAAAACATTGCCCATAATATATGACACACTCACATAGAAAATGAAAAACTCACTGTTAATGCTCTTAGATGATTAGTCATAACTTATATAAATGCATGGTTGTGTTTCATATTTAGTTTTCACAATCTTTTCAAGAAGCAGCAAGACACAACACAAACATAACTTAGGGTCTGTTTGGTATGTGGTAATGAAATGAACGAATGAATGGAATGAATAAAAGAATGAAATAGATGAGAGAATGAAATGGATGACAAAATAAAATAAATCACTACATTCTATTATCCTGTTTGGTTACCCTTTTATAAATGAAATGAATAATTATTTTGTTTTATTTGTTAGATAGAAAAGATGAAAGAATGAAATGAAAAATTGGTTATGGCCGGTGGTGGTTCCCGGTGGCGGTGGCTGGTGGTTGGCGGCGGCCGTGGTGGTGGCCGGTGGTTGGCGGTGGTGACTGGTGGTTGGCGGCAGCGGCCGGTGGTTCGCGGTGGTGTCCTGTGGTTGGCGGCGGTGGTCGGTGGTTGGAGGTGGCAGCCGTTGGTGGTGGTCGATGGTTGATGGTCGATGGTGGCTGGTGGTGGTGGTCGATGGTTGATGGTGGTGGTGGTCGATGGTGGTGGTGGTGGTCGTCATGCCTGATGGTGGTGGCCAGTGACGATCGATCTTGGTAGCCGGTGACAATCGATCTTGGTGGACGGTGGTGGTTGTTGTGGTGGGTGGTGTTGGTGACTAATGATGGAAAAAAATGGAATTAAAAAAAGAAGGGTGGGTGTATGGAATGAATTTAAGTAAATGTAATCAACTATGTAATGGTTCATTCCATTACTTTTACTTGTCAAACATGTCTTTTTTCATTCACACTCAATGGTTCATTCCATTCCGTCCTTATTCCTGCATACCAAACGCTACCTTAAAGATTTTAAACCAAACATGTAATCCAGTTTGGGTTTAGATGATTTTAGTTATATTAAGGGGGTGTTTGATATCGGCTGACCCGGCTGACCGGCTGACTCGGTCAGCGGGTCAGCCTGTTTGATATGCATGAGATTTCAGCTGACCGGGCTGACGGGGTCCAAAAGGCTGACCCGGACCTGAAAATTAAAAAGGCTGACCGGGTCACCCCACCCTCCTGCGCGACCGCGACCCCCTGCGCGACCGCGACCCCCCTGCGCGAGCTGCGCGACCGCGACCCCCTGCGCGCCCTGCGCGACCGCGACCCCCTGCGCGAGCTGCGCGACCGCGACCCCCTGACTGCGCGACTGCAACCACCTGCGCGACCGCGACCGCGGCCCCTTGCGCGACCACCCACGACGACGACCCGCCCCTGGGGGTTGAATCTACTTGTTCTTATCTTGATTCCTAAATTGTTGCAAAGTTGTGAGCAAAATTGTTGCACAATGGTTATTTTTCTCATTCAGCAGAGTCAGTCAGATATTAAATCAAACATCCAAGTTTCAGTCAGATACAGACCCAGTCAGAACATCTTACTGGGTCAGCTTCTGACTCAGTCAGATCTTACTCAGTCAGCAGTAATCAAACAGCCCCTAAGTTTATCTAGTTTTAAACCATGAGCTTCTCTAAACTTTTTAAACAACTAACCCGCATAATTTATAACCTTACTTATAAAACGGGAAAACACTCTAAATAACACCTTTTTTTAACAACAATTTCTATTAACAGGAAAACACTCACCAAACCTGCACACCGCGTGATTTAAACCCACAACCATTTGGTTTGGGAACACAGCTTTTAGCACCAAGCTATCCCCTAGGGGCAACTAACACCTTTTCCGTAGAGGTGTACAAAAAAACCGAACCGGTTTAAAAAACACCGATTTGGCTCAAACGGTTCCCAACCCGATCTGAACAACCTGTTTGGTAGCCCACACTCAAAACCGGTTTAAAAATTAAAAACCGCTTTATTTAAAAAAAACCGGTTTCAAACCGGTCAAAATCAGTTTGACAGGTTCGAGTATTTAGTGAGCCAAACCGGTTAGTAACCCGAACCAGTTTGAACAAAAATCGGATTGACCCCGTGACCCAAAAACCCTGCTCGGTTTTAAACCCGAAGAGATTGAAAAAAAAAACGCTTTGTACACCTATACTTTTCCGACCTCTAAATCCATACAAGTTAGTTTATGGCAATATGGCATACATATTAATCTGTTTATTATTATTATTATTATTATCTGTGTTTGCAAGTAGTGGCCGAGGATCACGTGTGGTTCGAAAGTGAGCGTGTTGGTCCAGTGATGGGGTGGTGGTGCGTCATAGATGGTCCAATCCAAGTGAGCCTAGTCACCATTACGAACCCATCTAGCCACTTGGTCCCATGGACCACTGTAGATTCTGGCACAAAATCTATGCACATATCTTTTTTTCAGTATAATTCTTTGTAAGATAAACATTCATTATATTTCAAAAGATAAACAACTTATATATTATTACAAAAGGTATGCAAGCAATAAACCAAGCATATATAACAAAAGTTTAAAATACAAAAGTGTATCAAAAGGATGACATGAAAGGTTACAACTCACAAGTCATCCATGTCTTATGCGTGTAAAAGTTTCGGGGAATGAAAATTGAAAAAACCTATAATTGTTACCTTTTTCGGATTTTCTTTTGTTTTCTAAACTCTTATACACGACAATAGTTTAAAAAACAATTATAACATAAAAGTGAGCATTTTATTTTCTTTAATTTGAGTGTAATTTTGTTATTTTTTTTAAAATAAAAATTTTAAAGTAAGTATATGTGTTGTGCTTATAATATATGTGATTATTGTTATACGTAATTCTAAACATGTTGTATAATTATCATATAACTTGTGTAATTATTGGTAAAAGTTGCGTGATTATTATAAGTAATTAATCATAGTTGGTTGTGTAATCATTCTATGTAATTAGTTACATATAGTTGCGTAATTATTAATAGCATACGTAATTATGTAATTTCATTTCATGATTATTGCGCAAACAGAATTTCCTCTCATCGGAATTACGTATGTCGTCTCCTGATGGCTTCACAAACTTTGTACGTTTTTTTGTCATTCGTGTAATAACCTCCCCACACATATAACATTTATTTTTAGTTGGAATTAAAGACCTTGATATGTTTTAATTATATATGTCCCCTTTAAATTAAATATTTAGATGAATTTTGGTCAATAACATAAAAACACAAAATCTATTGTAAAACTTCGAATCTACAAAAAGTAGACACGAACGTAAATGTTAGATGTTTTCATCACTAAAGCATAATGCATGATGTGTATATGTAAGTTATCTGCAATCGATTTATAACTGAAAATGACATGAATATTAAAAATTATTAGTATTTAATTTTGAGTTGATTTAAAAGATATCGAGGAAAAATTTTAATTATGTAATTCTTAATTCGTTTCATGCCTTTAGATAAAAAAGTATTAGAAATTATAAAGGTCAAATATATATTTAAAGAATTCTTTTTATTATATGCGATTCTTCCACGGACCAAAGGATTGATTGGACCATAACATCCACGAGCATCGAATTCAAAAAATGGTACACTTGCAAGGGAACCGTCGCAAAAGAAACAATAAATTTGTAGTGAAGTTATGTGAGAGATTTATTTATTTTTTATTTTTTATGTTATCTGATATTTAATATATACTTGTTTTATCTTTTTACTTCAATAAAATAAAAACAAACGAGTACACGTGAAATATCACATTTGTTCTCATCAAAGTTTTTCTGTTTTTTTATTAAATAATTATATCAATTACGAATAATAATATTTTGTTTTTTAGAGTAAAAATAGTTTTTAATAAATTAAAAAATATCTTTTTATTAATGTTATATCTAGAAAAAAATTATTATATAAGTTTTTTTCCAAAAGGACCAAAACATCAGACTTTTTTAAAATATGAAATATTTTAAAATTAGTGTTTTTAAAAAGTATTTTTTTATAAATTAATAATATCTAAAATTGGGAGTTATAATAATGAAAGTTTAAAAATGATATTTTTTTAACACAGTTTATTTTGAAAAACAGAAAGTTTAATTGTTTATTAAAAAAACAAAAAAAGTTTAAAAAATTGGTATCATTATTTATTAGTTATAGTCTTACCCAAACGTAATTTCAATCATATCATAACTTAACATTTTGTTTTAGAATCAATAAAATTTTATTATATTTAGTATTTTATTTATTCAACACGTGTAATACTCGGATTTACTAAATCTAATTTTGTAATATACAAAGATAGGGGATATGGTATTGTCAAGTATTATGTGTAATTATTCTTGCATATTATTATGTTATGTTAGAAACTCATATATTACATATATCAAATAAATTTGAACCATTGTAAACCAATAGTTTTTCTAAAGATTTATATGTTGCATGTCATCTACCAATATATAATAAGAAATAATGAAGATAAATAACTTACAAATAACTGTTAATAAGGAATTAAGAATTATAAAATTATAGATTTAAGATTAGATGTAATTGAAATCTTCTTATTGCAGTAAAACGTGAACATGAGTCAATGGTAGTTTTCATGTTCACATAAGATAGAAAAGACATGAAAGTTACAAGAAGTCATAGATGGTGAGGACCAAGTTAATATATACTCATTTCTTCATTTATCCCTTAATCATGACCAGATTTAGCTAATAACTTTAGTAGTATTGGCATCGGATTTCATATATATGTGGGTAGAGCTATCAGTGTAAGTTAAAAATAACTCAAAACGCGAATGGTATGAAACATACCTTAATTTTGGATGAGGAATCTGGTAGTGTTGTAGACACGCAAGTCCAATATACAAGTATGGATGATCGGGGAAGAGGTAGCGTATAAGCTCCCTCGACTCCTCTAAACAAGTTCAACAATCACCCTTGTACATGCTTTAGCTAACTTAACCGAACTTATCTCTCGTAAGGTCATCCCAAAATTAGCGACTGTGTATCTTTGTCTACAAACAAAGTTAGTCTATATGACCACATAGTTGAAAGTTTTGAAACATGGAAATTTGATTTGCACTATTGAGAAATCACATTCCAAAGGCACATATCATCTTTTAAGACCCTAAAGAGGAAACACTGATTTTCTTCAGGACTAATTTTCAATCTACTTGAATCCCTAACAAAAGAAAGATTTTCTCATATCATGTCCATTGATCCTTTTCATGTGTGAGATAGAGATAGTTAGTAGTATGTTGATTAGCTCTGCAAAATTCATTAACCGCATCCACGCTAACCACAAGGTCAACTATAATATTTCGCAAGTGTAAGTAGCACTGATATATAGGTCAACGCGAAATAGTCTACCATGTTCGTTACACTGAAACCTTATGATTACATGAATGTAGTCACTCCAGTTACAAGTCACACCAACCCTTTTCGGTTAGCAAGATGAATCTCCCCAGTGTATGTTACAATGTCTTGTTTAGTGCAAAGTGATACCTTTGACACTATTACAAAGTTCAAACACTTCAATCAAAATCGAAAATCAGAAATTGTCTTGAAATGAGCTCAACTTAGAAGGTACGTTAGAAAAATCGACAGGTATTACAAATGCTTAAAGATTTCGAAAAAAAAGAGTGCGAATCGCAAACCTTGATCGAATCATGTCCATTCCCAAAAGTATCTCAAAGATTTAATAAAGCGTCTAAAGAGCCAATTCATCAACGATCAGTTTAGAAGCCTTATCAACAGTTTAGAGCATAACATATGGAGTGTTATAATCAAAGTGCAACGCTTCTAGTTTGTTAACATACGGAGTACTGTTAAGTGTAGCATCACTCAAAGATTTAAACTTTATATTGTAGATCAACTGCGCATTGATCAAGATGATATAATTCTCTAAAATGTTGTTATAAGGTAGAATCAAAATGCTAAAGATGCATGCATGGTATTACTAATAAGTTAAAATCAAACAACAATCAATGCACAATACAACCAGTGCATGATCAAGTTAAAGGGAATCAAAACATGACAACAAAATATCAACATAGACCCATTCCATACATAACTAAAGGAGACAAGCAGTAAAAAGTAAATAATTCTTACATGTAAATTCTGCATATTGTTAGTACAGTAACCAAGATAGATGAACTGATTAAGCCACCAGACTGCGGTTTCCACTAAGGTTATCATAAGCGCAACGGTTAATCAAGATCAAAGATCCGATTAAACTAAGCCAATTTCTTGATTGCAACTGCTGACAGGTGAGAATCGCGAACAGATTTGAATCAAGAATCCTTCAGAATGAGTCAACCTTCAAAAGACATGGATGAAACACCGAATTCAGAATTACCAAGTCATCAATATAATCTGATTGGTGTATCGTGACACGTCAGCATTCCAACTAGTTGTGCGCTATAAGTGTTGGGATTGCCTATTAAAACTGCTTATCCGCCAATTGTTTTTGATGTAGTAGTTCGAAATACGCAACTACAAAAGCTTATTTCAATCATAACAAATCAAATAAGCAATTTGAACAAGCAACCCCAAACACTCTCGTCTCTTGATACAGCTTATTAATGCATTAGCAAGTAATAACCACACAAACAATCCCTAAAAAACTAAGTTTGCCTAACGTCAGTCTAGGCTATGGCCTATGTGGAAGGGTGTGTGGAATGGATCCCAAGACTAACGAGACACCCGAGGGTAAAGGACCACAGTTTTCTAAAATTATACCATCAATATTTTGAAACTAATATCAAGAAAATATCACCAAATCTATCATTCACATAGCACATGAAGGAAGAAAATAAAAAAAAAAGGAAAAAGCTTTGTGACTACACTAACGTACCCAATCTCTTATAAACGTTCGTACATGGTACTTTGGTAACCTCACTATACAGTTAGGGTAGGCTTAAAGATGGGCATACTATTAATTCTATACCGACTTCTTATCCTTCTATAAGTGAAGCTATTTGCATACATAAATCTTACAAGACAGTATGAAACATGGATACATCATACGTTCGCGCCAACTGCCAACAACTAGTAAGTAGTAACATAACAGATCAACTAATGGAGATCAAAACATAAATCCTAAATAAATGTAGTCACTTTAAAACTTATCACCAAATACTTATGTTGTAAAGCCCACTCTTTTTACATCATCTAGCCATTACTCGTATTACTTGAACTATTACTAAAGAAACGAGCAGCAACAGATGACAGTGCTAAGCAACAAAAGCTATGACATTTGCTCCAACCCACGACAACCGTTCAATTTCCATACCAAAATACACCAATCCATACGATTCTGGTGAAAGATAAAACAAAATTTGAAACCCAAATCTGAATCATAATCAGTTTCTTCGTGTACCCTAACACATCATAAATCCACTTATGAATAACACAAATCTTTCCCTAAATCCATCCTGCAAATGATCTTATCAGTTATCATACTAACCTAATTAAACATGAAATCAGTTAACACCCCTACATGATTCACATCCTCCAACAAAAGAAACTTCTAACAATCATCTTTCCCATATTCAATTCACAAGCTTTTTAGCTTTTGAGCTATCACATCAAAATCAAAACCAATTTCTCAACAGTTGCTGCAAATTCACTTAAAACACATTGCAATCTCCTCATAATCTCATCATCTTTATGCTTATGCATACACACACAGAATAACAAGATGAACAATCAAAGATTTCAAAAGCTTAGAAAGAAGACTACATACCAAATCATCCACTCGAATAGGGTCGGGTCGACCCACTGGATCTGGGTCGGTTCATCACCGCTGAATTCGCCTCAAATCCACCCCTTACCCTCTCATACCCACCACCAGATTTCGGTCTCCCTTCATCCACACGATTCATCGGAGATCCCATCGGAGGTTGCCGGAGATTCCCCCGCGAACCAACTCCGATCGGCCTCTGAATCTCCGGCTCCGGCTTCTCCTCCCTCCCGTGAAACCCTGGGCGGAGATGCGGCGGCACAAACTTATTCGTCTTCGGCGATACGGCGACGTTCACATGAGGCAACACCGACGGCGACGGTGCACCGGTGCGGCCGAGGGGGCGGAGGGAGATGGGGTCCGATTCAACCGCCGGCGGATCGGGCGGCGGTGCGGCGGAGGGGGGCGGAGGCGACGGCTGCGGCGGCGGAGCGAGGGGTTTGGGCGATGGGCGAGTTAACACGAGCATGTTGCCATGGATGCGTGAGTTTGAGATCAGGGTTTTGTTGAAAGAGGGTGTTGTTGATGATGATGATGATGATGGTGATGAACGGTGGTGGTTGTTGGTGGTGGTGGTGGTGGTGATCTTCTTTTCATATATGTCGTTGAAGTTGAGAGAGGTGTATTTGTTGGTTCTTGCCATCCACTGCCGCCGTACACCGTCGTTACACCACCGTAAGCAGATGATAAAGATGATGGTGATGGTGATGGTGGTGATGATGATGATGATGATAAAGAAATGGTTGTTTTTTATAGGTTTTATATTATTATTATTATATTATATTATATATTGTAAGCGTGACGATATGAAGTTATCGCTTTTTGCCGGAGCTTATACGATGGAGTGGCCCATTTGTTTACGTGTCGAATATTATTATTACAAATTAATATTATACTATTTGTTGTGTCATACACTCTTTACGAACGTTATAAAAGTTATTACTGGTTAGGTGTCACGTAGACATTGAGTAAGATCATATTTACACTTGGTAAACTATGAATGTTGATGAATATGGTATTGTGTTCGACTGTTCGTACTTAGATTTCATTGATAAAATTTAAAATCTGAATTTCATTTTGTCATATGTAATAATATCCTTAGAAAGTAGAAACTTTGTTCGTGATAAGTTAGTTGATGAATTTTGTTTTAAAATTAGCTAGCCTAAGGTTTACTAGGAAGATTAATCTTAAACATAGTTAAACATTATGTTACCATTTAGCACCAATCCAAACAAAAACAAAACACCTAAAAGATAAACCGAAAGAGGCCTAGAAATATTCAAATTCAGTATGGGAAAGCATAAATAAATTGAAATTACCTGAAATTAGTTGAGGATTTGAATCCGAAAACCTAAGACGATAAACCGAGTAGCCATTTGGAAGTCTCTTACGATGCAAAGAAGTGGCAGGGAAGAGGAAGAGTCGTCGGCGAGGAGAGAGAATGTCTGGAGTGGTTGCGGACAGTGGCGGAGTTTGAACATCTCAGTAGGGGGGTCGGGGCGAAATAAATTTTTTTAGGGGGAGAGAACTCGATATTTATATAAAAATTTACACCACCGGACCAAAAATTTACATTAACGGACTAAAATTTAACACTACCGATGAGAAAAAGAGAAGAAACAAAAGAGAAGGGGAAAGCGGTGGGGTTAAGGCGATGATGGTAGTTGTACTCAATGCTTTAGATTGAGTAATCAATCTATGCATAAAATACTTGTATAATATGCTTTGTTGTTTTGCGGTATGCCTTTTAAATATAAATATAGTATTTCCACTTTTCTCAACTTGTTTGTAGGCATGGAAGTATCACAAGTTAAATATATTTATGAGATTGAATCCAAGACAATTAGACTTTCTTTAAGATAATATTTATGATTAATAAATACCTTATCTTTAGATGAACCTAGACTATTATTAAAGGTGTCATCATAATATGTGTACTAGTTGAGATAATAAACAGTTCATATGTATAGTTATTACCTTTTTATATGGAGAAAAGTTGACTAATTAATAACTAAATTCTTGAGGTGATCTATTGAATTAGTTTAAAATATGGTTTATTTAAAGCCACTCAATTTTTATTATGTATTCAAACCATAAGTAATATTTTATAATTGTTTACTTTGTCTTTAAAAGGATAATATGTGCTAGGCTATACACGAACTGAACGTTCATCTATTCGTGAACAGTTTAGCGGGATATTCGCTTATACTCGTTAGTTTAATAGATGAACGAACATAATAAGAAATTAGGTTCGATACTAAATGAATGAACACGAACATAGGTCACGTTTATTCATTTACGTTTGCGGACGTTCAATATTATCTTTGCTTAGTTATTTTCGTTCATGTTTGTTATGCTTGTTCATGACCATGTATAATTAGTAAATGATTATTTTGCCAATGGCTTAATTTTTTTTATCTTATATGATTAAGTCTACGTTTGTGATCGAAAATGTTGAGTTTTATTTTTTAATTAATATATATTGTTTTGTGTTAGTGAACCTTTTGGTCACATAGTATCACTGATAAATTAGTCTTTTTAAAAACACAATTTTTTGTAGTATTTGGTCCATTACTCTACCATTCACCTTATGATATGTAAGGGATTAAGAAAACACACTTTCATTATCATGATTAAGAGGCTAATACAAAGGTATACAAGTAAACATGAAGAAACATAAGATGAAACATGAACATATGATTGAATGAAGAATGTTACAAACATCATAACCACATATTGAAGACTTATTTCAAGAACATAAAATGATGAAAACAACAACCACTGATTTCAAATACATGTCCAAAAACATATTCTTACTTACTTTCAGATGTAGAGTATGTCGTTATATCGGATTCCTTTGCACCACAATAAGTAGTAAGGGCATCTTCAATCGCGCCCATATTTCCTGTGAACAACTGCTTAAGGAACTCATCGTAGTCGAAAGGATTGAACAACAAAGGGTGTTCTTCGTCCACCAATTCATCGGGGACTCTCGTTATGTAGCCTGGCTTAGGGACCGAGAAAAGTATAAGTGAATACCGCGCTTCATTTCCTGTCATCATCACACGATGATATGGGGCGTGCAGCCGACCATTTGACCATGCCTAAAACAAAATTGATTATTAGTAGGCGGTTTAAGATTTAATTAAATACATCAACACAGCTCACTTATCTACATAGTTTTATGTCTAGAACAAAGAACAAAATCATGTAAGTCTTTATTTTCTAGAAGTACTTACATGAAAAACTTCTCCTACAAAAATCGTGAAAGAATCTAACGATTCCTCGATTTTGATCCATTCTCCACTTCTCGTCTGGAGCTCTAACCCTCCAACTTCATTTTGGTATACAATCGTTAGCGTTGTCTTATCGACATGTGAAGAAAGTCCGGTGATGGGTTCGTTTGAGTCGGGGCCTTTGTATTTCGTTATGCGAAGAAGATGCTTCGTGTTATCCATATGATCATCAGAGTATTTCTGGAGCCCGTAACTCTCAATAATAATCTTTCTAACAATACGATCCAACCAATATAACTTTTCGGAGATATTTCGAATGCTTTTACTACCAAAAACATAAGAAATCTATTATGCAAATATACAATCTATGAAATTGTAATTGTAAGTAATGAATAAATTGAGAAGTTTTTCGATAAGGTGGTTGAGAAAAATCATTTTGATTTCTAGGTGGATTTGTGCGAACTCAATACTCAAGTTTAAATTTCTTTTTTTAATAATAATTTATTTAACATAAATTTATTTTTTATCTAATAACTTGTAATATTAAATATTAAAAAAAAGTATTAATACATCAAACAAACAGACATACCCAATAAAATAGCATCCTATTTAGGGAAAAATATTAATACTCGGTTTTATTTATTTATTTGGTATATTTTGATATAAATGTTATTAAAAATGGGTATCGTTTTTAAAATAAAATAATTTTAAGCTTGTAACATAAAATTCACTTTGTTTTAAAAATGATTTGTTTTATTGTGATTAATATCAGGAAGTTGACAAAAAGTAAAACAAAATGATGTATTTAGACCTTTCTAAAATAACTAAATAAGTTAGATAGTAAAAGTTATTAGAGAATAATTAAATTATATATTATTGATAATTACTATGAAAAAAATCTAAGAACAGATTGAGTTAGACACCTTCAGCGAACTAGATGAGTTCATTTACCACATCTAGAAACCAAATCAATTTTAAAATCCATTTAATATTAGAAGTCCTTAAGGGAATGTCTTGATAATAAAGTTATGTATTATCAAATTAAAAGTTAATGAGTTTAAATTTTATAATGCATATTTTTATACGGTTGCTTCTTGTAAAATTTGAGCTCAAGATGTTTAAACTTTACGTTTTTCAAGAAACTTACAATGTATATGTGATGATTTAAAAAATTTAACAAACGTAGAGTAGAGAATGTGTGTATTCGCTGATGACTAAAATCTAAAAACCATAATGGTTTTCATAACCAAACTAGAAATCGAATTAAAAAATCAATAAAAACACCATCTTGTAAAGTTGTAATACCTAAATTTAGGGTTTCCATCGGGCCAAAAGAAGTTGGTGAAAGCTTCAACTTCTCCGGCGACTTGAGCGTCGGGAATAGCCATGCTTTCGTAGAGAGGCATCGTCGGAGAGTGACCAATGTACCCGTGAAACGGTTTATCGGAGACGCTTTTCTCTTTGGTTTCCAAAGGGAGACTGAAGAGTTGATCCAATGAACTGAACAAAGCGCCGCGAAACTCCGGCGACATTCCGGCCATAGATGCTCGAAAGAGACCATATTTAGTGAGAGCTTGATGAGCTTGTGTTTTGATTGAGTTCCACTCATGTGGTGTTGATTTGTTCATGTAAATATTTGAGAAATCAATGAGAGGAGGCTTTGTTGGTGCTTTAGGTGCCATTGTTTTGCTTTGAGTTTGCATTGAAGATCCAATGCAATATATATTGATCTAATTGGTTGGCTGCATTCTTTAAATAATATATTCATGTGTCCAATTAGTTTTTTAGAATGTGTGATAATTCTTTTAATCAAACAAACTAATGAATGATAGAAAGATATATCGGTTAAATAAGATTGTTGTGTAGTTGTATTTGTTAAACAAAATTGATGAAATAATAATAAATTTATATAACATATAAGATATAATGATAAAAATATGCTATTAAACGACGTAAAGGCGTAAATCATAATGATAAATACATATAACAAGTGATGACCAATATACTCTAACTTTTAAAAATAGTAAAAGGACAAATGTCAAGTCTAAAATATTTCTTAATCTTTTTAGATTAAATATAATTTTTACTCTAACTCTACCGTTATTTATTTATCTTATCGCGTTGTTGATGGCCTTATATCCGTCACTATTTGTTTTCACCGTAGAGTTTTCTTAATCTTTGTTGTTATATGGGTTTTTTCTTTGTATATATTTTCTCAATGATGTGTTCTTAATATGCCAACATGTTTTTTGTTAATTTGCTACAATCTTGCTAAGCTGTCAATTTACTTCTTTTCTCCATTATACGGTTTATCTCATTGTCTTCACGATATATTATTTGTAATTATCCACTATTTATTCACACATGTTGATTATGACACATTATACGTAGTGAATCTTTATCATTCTATGATATTATCTAAAGTAATTTTAAACTGGCCGGCTTGTAAAAAGTTTAAATATATTATAACTTGTGTTATAAGTACCACTCCTTCCACTAAGTTTAATCATTGTACCTCATTAAAATGGTTAAGTTAGTTATATTTCACATTTTCACACTAAGATTAAAAATAAAATTCATTTTTTTGATTTGACATTTTCAAACGGATATATTGAAATGTTAGAGGCTAGGGATACATTTACGCTGTGTTCTCGAGTTTACTTAAAAAAAGAAAATTTTATTTTCTTTTTCTTTAATTTTATTTTCTTTATTTCATTTTCTTTTTTTTATTTTCTTTTAATTCGGAAGGATTCATTTTAGTCTTCATTTTTCTTTCATTTTCTTTTTTCTTCTCTCCTTAAATGAACTCGGGAATATAATTTTCTTACTTTTCTTCCATTCTTTCGTTAAAAAAAAACTCTGGAACATAACAATTTTTCTATCTCCTTCCGATTCCTTTCTTTTATCCTCTTAAATGAACTCGGGAACACATCGTTAACCTTTTTCATAAAAAAACAATTTAGGTCGCTATATTTATAAATTATCATATACATCATTTCAGTTGTTATATTTGCAACCAAATTAACTTTTGCTTTGTTTTCTTAGTATAGTTTAAATCCAGAGCTTGTACTTGTGGCCAATCAATAATTTGAGACTAAAATTGTTAGATCTCCAATTTTGTATTTTATTTTGTTACGGCTGCTGATACGGTTCACATTTACTCATTTTTATACTAGGTTTTGACCTCTTTATCTTTTAACTATTGTTGAGTTTTAATGTTTTTATATAATAAACTTTTATTAGCGTCGTATATTATTATCACTACTTATTATTATTAATGCAAAACTTATAAAATTATATTTGGACAAATCTTTATTATATTTCATATAATAAACATTTTATTAGCATTATTGTTATTACTTCTTGTTATTATTGATATAAAGTTTATAAAAAAGTTTCAATTTCTTTGATAAAATATTTGGATAAATTTTTAGATATTTTATACTGCTTAAAATAACAAGTCAGATAAAGAGTACTTTTATCCAATCATAATTTACCATTTACTTTATATAATTACATTCTACGCCTTAGTAACTTAAAAAGGGAGTTGAAGCTGAGATGGTGCATTACCCTCACAACATTTAGGTCGCCTATTATAGGGGGTCGGAGTGGATTCCGAGGAGGCGGTGAAAATCTGAATCTGGGTGGGTACACCACCCACCGGTGCTCGCTAATTTAATTTGTGAGCATATGACTTGTATATTTAAGGGGCTGGAGTGTATATGGTGGGTGATCTTCTTTTCATATATGTCGTTGAAGTTGAGAGAGGTGTATTTGTTGGTTCTTGCCATCCACTGCCGCCGTACACCGTTGTTACACCACCGTAAGCAAATGATAAAGATGATGGTGATAGTGGTGGTGATGATGATGATAAAGAAATGGTTGTTTTTTTATAGGTTTTATATTATTATTAATTTATTATATATTGTAAGCGTGACGATGTGAAGTTATCGCTTTTTGTCGGAACTTTAGAGCATTCATAGTGGATTTCTCATCTTTATCCATATAATTACACTAAAAAACACAATATTTTCTCTCTTCTTTTCATGTTTTTTACACTTATCATTACTTTTTCTCTCTCATAACTCACAATCACTTTTGAAAATATTAAAAAATTTATAGGGATTGAACAATAATTCCCCAAATATAATAATCAATAATAACATTTCTCTTCTTCACTCACACCCATTCAAAATCATACCATATAATATAGAAAACACACTCACATATTTTTAGAGACTCCACTGTGAATGCTCTTATACGATGGAGTGACCCATTTGTTTACATGTCGAATATTATTATTACAAATTAATATTATACTATCTGTTTTGTCTTAAACTCTTTACGAGCGTTATAAAAGTTATTACTGGTTAGGTGTCATGTAAACATTGATTAAGGTCATATATACACTTGGTAAACTGTGAATGTTGGTGAATATGACATTGTGTTCGATTGTCCGTACTTAAACTTCATTAATAAAATTTAAAATCTGAATTCCATTCTGTCATATGTAATAATATCGCTAGAAATTAAGTAGAAACATTGTTTGTGATAAGTTTGTTGATGAATTTGATTTTAAATTAGCTAGCCTAAGGTAAACTAAACCAAAGTAAGGAGAACAAATATGGCATATAAAACAATTTAATAGTGAAATAAACTTCACAAATATATATGGTCTCGAGCGGCTATGGAATCTGATTCAATATATCAAACAGAGTTTAACACACTATAAAACAAACATCATTTAAATTTGGGGTGATAGAGGAAGATTAGTCTTACACGTAGTTAAACATTATGTTACTAGTAAACTATCTTGCCCTAATCCAAACAAAAACAAAACACCTAACAGATAAACCGAAAGAGGCTTAAAATATTCAAATTCAGTATGGGAAAATCATAAATAAATTGAAAATACCTTAAATTAGTTGAGGATATGATTGGAATATGAAAACATGAGACGATAAACCGAGTAGCCATTTGAAAGTCTCTTACGGTGCAAAGAAGTGGCAGGGCAGAGGAAGAGTCGTCGGCGAGGAGAGAAAAGGTCTGGAGTGGTTGCGGAGGAGAATCGTTGACGTCATGGAACAAAAGAGAAGAGGGAAGCGGTGGGGTTAAGGCGATGATGGTAGTTGTACTCAATGCTTTAGATTAAGTAATCAATCTATACATGAAGAACTTGTACAACGTGCTTTGTTGCTTTGTTGTATGCCTTTTGAAGTATAGCATTTGCACTTTTCTCAACTTGTTTGTAGGCATGAAAGTATCACAATTTAAATATAAATATGAGATTTAATCCAAGACAATTAGACTTTCTTTAAGATAATATTTATGATTAATAAATACCTTATCTTTAGATGAACCTAGATTATTATTTAAAGTGACATCATAATATGTGTACTAGTTGAGATAATAAACAGTTCATATGTATAGTTATTACCATTTTATATTGAGAAAAGTTGACTAATTAATAACTACATCCTTGAGATGATCTGTTAAACTTACTTAAATAATGATATTGTGTCTCTCTAAAGTCACTCAACTTTTATTACGTATTCAAATCATAAGTAATATTTTATAATTGTTTACTTTGTCCTTAAGAGGACATCCTGTGTTAGGGCTATACATGAACTGAATGTTCATCTAACTATTCGTGAACAATTTAGCGGAATATTCACTTATACTCGTTAGTTTAATAGGTGAACGAACATTTAAGAAATTAGGTTCGATTAACTAAATGAATGAACACGAACATAGGTCACGTTTATTCATTTATGTTTGCGGACGTTCAATGTTATGTTTGTTTAGTTACGTTAGTTCATGTTAGTTTGTTATGCTCGTTCATGACCATCTATATCAGTAAATGATTATTTTGCCAATGGCTTAATTTTATATTTTTTTTAATATGGTTAAGTCTAAGTTTGTGATTGAAAATGTTGAGTTTTATTTTTAATTAGTATATATTGTTTTGTTTTCGTGAACTTTGAGTCGAGGGTTATGAGAAGAAGATGCTTCGTGTTATCCATATGATTATAAGAGAATTTCTGGAGTCCGTAACTCTCAATAATAATCTTTCTAATAGTACGATTGATGGGTAACCCGTAGAGTGGGTTAATCTCCAAGAACAAGAGAGAAAGAGAGAAGAACACTTAGAACTTTTGGAACAATTTTCTGCATAACCTTCTATTTCAACATCCAACTTAAATACTTAATTCGAGAAAACAAATTGCAAGATTTAAAGAAACTAAAATTAACTAAACATAAAAATCGTGAAACATATAAATGGAATCATGTGATCATGGCCTTCTGCTTCAAACCATGAAGTAGTGGATGACTTAGTCAAGTAATCTAGCTAGATAATTAGGGTGTTGAAAAAGACTAAAATGACATCATATTTAACCGAGATCTTAACGAAGTTAGTGGAGTGAATGAAATTGATAATATTTGGTAAACTAAAGTAATTAAAATGACAAAAAAATTGGATTGAAATGAAAAATTCAACAAAATGCAGTGACGAAAATAATATTTTACTAAAAAAAATAGAATCTAAATTATGTTTCATCATGTGCAACAGAAACAATAGAAACGTTGTTATTTGAAGTGATTAGTTTGTTTAGCTTCAATTGAAACTGTTCCTAAGTACATGGAGTCGATGGTAAATTTATAATCTGAATTTTGTTTAGTCATGATATATAGAAGCAACTAGGATTAAGTCCTCCGCGTTGCGGCGGGGGGCATAAAACCATGCCGAGTGGCAACGCAGCAGGCACGTAAAACCATGTCAGGTAACACCAATGTCATACAACCGTCAACGATTATCAACACCAGAAAAATGCGTTTTAAAAAAGAAATAGAAATAAATAAATATAACCAAACGGATAGTAGACGTAAAAACGTTGAACCACGCACGTGAAATGCAAAATTTCAAAAACAATAACTAAGTCGATCTAGGACCAGCACGTTACGATGGGGATGTTAAATAGGAAAAATAAGTGTAACAACGTTGAACCACATGTGCATGTCACGACGCGTTAACCCTCAAAATTTAGAATGTAAATTGAAAATTTTGTAATAGATGAAAATATTGAGGTCTAAAGTTGAAAGTGAAAAATTATAGGAGTTATATTGTGAGATATGTAAAAGTATTGGGTTTAAAACAAAAAAAAATAAAAAAAGATATGTACAATCTTTTATACATATAATACAACAATTAATGCATTTATAAGTTGGTAATTAGTAGTATTTAAATAGACATTGTTTGTAATTTGAAGTGATTAGTATGTTTAGCTTTAATCGAAACTGACTATGTTTATTTGTTATTTGTTATCAAAGTTTATGACATTTTCACCTTGCTAAAACGGACTAACGATTTGCCTTACGGCTTAGCTAAAACCATCAAAACTAGATTAATTGTGAACATCATAGTTATAAAATTATTGTGCATCGTACATTTAAAGATATTCATAATTTCTTTATGTTATAAGTTTAATTTTTCTATTTAATTTGTTTTGGAAGATATTCAAGTACGAAAATAAAACGCTAAAACATAGAAAAACACAACTCATGTAACCGTAACATATTTTACATAAACATGTTTTGTATTTGCATTTTGTTTCAATTAATATTCTTTAGGCTATGGCAAGTTTATTGTTTGTACTTCTTATTATTATTACATAAAAACAAAAAGTACCTTTAATCATTTGTAATTTGTAGTAAGTGGTTCACTCAGATTAGCTAGTCTAAAACAATAAGGAAGGCTCTACCATTCACATTATGCCATTAAGATATTCTATACTCTTACCCATGCCATATATA